>WNGW01000013.1:431778-472211 GCA_011952105.1 Coreoperca whiteheadi | reverse complement strand
GTGTCAGGTGTGTTGTGTGATAAAAGAGTATCAGCAAGAATGAAAGGAAAGGTGTTCAAGACGGTGGTGAGACCAGCGATGTTGTACAGCTTAGAGACAGTGGCACTGAAGAAAAGACAAGAGGCAGAGCTGGAGGTGGCAGAGCTTAAGATGTTGAGGTGCTCTTTGGGAGTGACGAGGACGGACAGGATCAGGAACGAGTACATCAGAGGGACAGCTCATGTTAGATGTTTCGGAGATAAAGCCAGAGAGGCCAGATTGAGGTGGTTTGGACACGTTCAGAGGAGAGACTGTGAATATATTGGTAGAAGGATGCTGAGGTTGGAGCTGCCAGGCAGGAGGTCTAGAGGAAGACCAAAGAGGAGATTTATGGATGTAGTGAGAGAGGACATGAAGTTAATTGGTGTGAGTGAAGAGGATGCAGAGGACAGGGTTAGATGGAGGCGCATGATTCGCTGTGGCGACCCCTGAAAGGGAGCAGCCGAAAGGAAAAGAAGAAGAAGAAGCCCAATATCACAAATCACATTTGCCTCAAAGGGCTTCACAATCTGTAACATACGACACCCTCTGTCCTTAGACCCTCGATTCGAATAAGGAAAAACTACCCAAAAAAAAAACCTTTTAACAGTGAAAAAAATTATAGAAACCTCAAGAAGAGCAACAGAGGAGGGATCCCTCTCCCAGGACGGACAAACATGCAATAGATTTCGTATATATACATAAATCATAACATATACAATTATGATGGCAATGGCAAAATTGTTGGGTATAATTATCTATAATTATGTTGAAAAGAGTGGGATGTAAAACATAAGGAAAGATGATGGGTCCAAACGGACAACCGAGCAGCTCCAGGTAGAGCCCAACGAGCAGGACCCGAGCCACTCGTCCCCTGCACCATAGACACAGCAGCACTGCCCCCGCAGGTCGCCATAGTCATAGATCCAGATACATCTCCGGACACTGAAATACAGAGTAAAAGCAACAATGGTGCCAGTGGTAATCGAAGTGCTGAGGATTGTGACCACCAAACTGGGAGAGTGGCTCCAGCTGATTCCAAATACAGCATTTGCAATGAAGCAAGTTAGCGCCAAGCTAACTGTAAGGAGGACAACAGACAAGTGGCGAGCGAACGTCCTGTTCGCCTGCACACGGACACTGCACTGCAACAGATGCTTCCACAACGGAACCAGCACTCTACCCCGCCTGGCCCGTACACGATGTACGGACACTGGCTAACGGAGCAGCAATGTGCCAAAGCAACCTCTCCTTCCCCATGGACTCGTAACACAAACACTGGGCTTAGCATAGTTTAACAGGGTACTTAGCTAAGTACAGGACTGTAGATAACTTCTGTATATGTGATTTGATGTGTTTTAATGAGGTTTATTGTTGTGATGTGTTTTCAGTGTGGTAAATTTGGTAGTCAGTGCTAAATCGATGTTAGTTTGTTATGCTCCACACAGAGTCTTTGCATGCTAACTAACTCCCTGTTAACCCGGCACTGTTACCTGCTAGATCACAAACAGGCACACGCATACGCTTCTAGTTTGGCCTTCAGCAGAGCCACACTTGAACCTACATCGCCTCGCAGCCATTTTTGCATTTCCCTGTGTCTAGTCATGCAGCTACTGCTTAGCTTTACCGCCATATGAGCTAGATGTTCCTTTTCCCGCACACCCACACACACATTCTTTGTTCGATGCCATTTTATGTTCAAGCAGCCATTTTAGATGCACACACACCCACACAGTCTTCCTATTGTTGTTGTTTATCTTTTTAAATAAATAAATGCTTGTGTATAATTATGCTGGTCTCTTTAATCTCACACAAGAGTGAATCATTTGCCAAACTCCTCTATGTTGAATTCCAAATCCTTCACCTACTGGCTATTAATGGTAAATTTGGTTATAGTTATTAATTTAATTATTAATCGGAGTTCCAAACTATCAAGTTTAGTGTATTTTATGAGACTCAATCAATTAATTGGATATCACTTCTCCTCATTTGAAGAGTGGTACCCCAAGGTGTTTATTAACCCCCTCAGGTCGACAATGTGCGGACGACATGAGAGAATGTCATCCACAACATTCTAAATATCTTGGGAACTCAGCATGCTAGAGACTTACTTTGTTTTGTTGAGGTTACTGTTGTGCCATTTCAATGTGTGTTCCGGTGCAATCGTATCCCTTTCAGAAGTACTGAATGTCTTCTGTGATTACTTATCAATTTTTCCGTGTTGAAAACCATTATTGTTGTTGTTGGCGTTGTTGTCCAGGGCACAATGAGTATTTCATGGATGTATACTTGTTGTCCGTTTTTACACATTTTATTTTGGTTCTTGACATGGAAATAGACCGGAAATGACCAGCCTCGCTCAGCCAATAGATAATTTGGCGACAAAAAAATGCAAATTAGAAGAATATAGTACAGATAATTTGCTTCGCACAGAGACAATAGAGACAGAGACAGACAGACAGACAGAGAAATAGGTAGATAGACTGAGTAGGGGGGCAGAGCGGTTAGCGCTCCTGCCTCCCAATAAGGAGATTGTGGGTTCGAATCCCGGACCAGACCACGACCTCCCTGGGTGGAGTCTGCATGTTTTCTCCGGGTTCTCCGGTTTCCTCCCACCGTCCAAAGACATGCATTAGCTTAATTGGTGACTCTAGATTGTCCCTAGTGGATGAATGTGTGCGTGAATGGTTGTCTGTCCATGTGTCAGCCCTGCGATGAGTTGGGGTGTACCTCGCCTAAGGCCCGAAGCCACTGGGATAGGCTCCAGTCCCCCCAAACGGGAACAAGCAGTAGAAAATGACTGACTGAGTAGGGCTTAAAATGGGATAGACTAGAATAGACCAGAATATGAACGCAAACCTCTAAATGTCTGAAAGACTGAAATGAGCCATCATCAACGTCTGAAATCTCGTTAACTCACTACTACCTAGATAATAAACATTCAACAGTTTACAACATAGCCCTAGCCCTTGTATTTTAGGTTTTTGAGAGCACCTGCTGAAAATGCATGGGAATGCTGAAAGCTAAAATGATTTTGCAAAACACTGCTGAAAATTCAGATGTCTGAAATGAAATCCATGTATAATCTTAAAGCTGAAATGCATGACATTGCACTGCTTAACCATACCTGAACGTCTCGTTTGCAAGCCCTGTCCTCCTAAACAGAAAAATTGTAAAAGATTTCCAAAAGTTAAATACAAGTTTAAAAGTCTTGTGACCAGTTTAGAGTTTAAATTATATTTGTAGCTTAAAGTTTAATATGTGGAAAGAGTAGCATTTCAAAGTGGAGTAGGTTTGAAGAGGATTTAAAGATCGCTCCATGATTGACTTTGTAAAAAAAATATTATTTCAAAGCTTAATATTTTAAAAGGTAGAAAAAGTAGAAAATAGATTAATCACATCACACTTCCTTTAAAGAAGGGAACATTTTGATATTTGAAAGGTTTACGTAGCTAAATTGATGCAGAAGGAATGCAGATGGAGATGGAATTGGTTGAAGAGGAGACAAATAGACAGACAGAGAGTGAGAGAGAGAGTGAGAAAGAGACAGACAGACAGAGAGAGAGAGCGAGAGACTGACAGACAGGAAGAGTGAGAGAGAGAGAGAGAAATAGGACAAAACAATAATAGCATCGTTCCACACAGAGTTCTGTAAGACATCCTACATGTCCAGCAAAAGATGCGAAACAATGCCTGTAAAGCAGAACTCGGCCAACATAATACAATAGTCAAAATACAAAAAAGGGCAATCCAATTTTACACTAATCTAAAAACCAGACATACCATCATCATCAGCTCTGACCTGCCAAGAGCTAAAACCAGAGAAGAGCCCCCTCAGCCAGCTGGTCCTGAGACTCTGGCCAGACAACTTAACATGTCCTAGACAGCCTCAGGACCACAACACTAATCTAATCAGACATAACCAAAATATTCAACCAACAAAAAGAAAACGATATCACATATTGAAAGGAAACAACTAAAACACAGAGTAAATTAAAATGTTATCCAACCCTAAAAAGAGACTTTACATTAGCAAATTATCTGATCACAGTAAAAAATCCTAAATTAAGAAAAGTCTTGACTATGCACAGACTGAGAGAGCACAACCTAGCTATATAAGGGTCGGCAGAGACAGAGCTGGCTGCCAGAGGACGAGAGAATCAGAACTAAATTTCCGTACCTCATATCCAAAATACCAGGCTCTGAGAAATTAACATGTTTCCAGTCAGTCAGTCAGTCAGTCATTTTCTACCGCTTGTTCCTGTTAGGTGTCGCGGGTGACTGGAGCCTATCCCTGTGGCTTTGGGCCTTAGGCGGGGTACACCCTGGACAGTGGCCAACTCGTCGCAGGAAACATTTTTCCAATATAATAAAAATACACAGTATTGAAAATACAACAGACATAGAGAAACTCCGATATTCACTTGGAGAAATTCCCAAATGTGACATGATGCAGCAAAATGTATATCCTCATGTCACGACCTGAGAACAGCCAATGGAAAATGAGAAACACAACTCTATGACTTCTTTTTAATTGTTTATTATTATATAATTATTTTGTACATATCAGTCAACCTGGTTGGTAGGCCCCTAATTTATTTGGCTTATTAAGACCTGACTAATGTAGGTATTTGATTTGTAAATTAATTTAATGATTACATTATTCTGTTATAACCAGGTTATTTGTTGCTATATACTATTTAGTTCATTATAATTCTGTAAATATTTTATTATCAGATACTTTTGA
Source organism: Coreoperca whiteheadi (assembly GCA_011952105.1). Lineage (NCBI taxonomy): Eukaryota > Metazoa > Chordata > Actinopteri > Centrarchiformes > Sinipercidae > Coreoperca > Coreoperca whiteheadi. The sequence continues at coordinate 467,446 of WNGW01000013.1, read as the reverse complement.
ATAATTACTTGCTCTTATATTGATACTAATATTCACTGTGTGATGGAGGGCATAATGTAGGGGCGAAATACTGTACATAACCACTCAGACCCTCCACTGTCCAGGTACTGATACACACACACACACACACACACACACACACACACACACACACACACACACATTCACCAACAACTTCAACACACACTTCCACAGTCTTTATGTCCATTGTTTTTTTATGTTTGTTTTTCTGCTATTTTCCTGATTTTATGAATTGTACATATTTTTCTTCTTCTAATCTCATTATTACTTTGGCAATATTGTCTTTGTTACACTGTTAAACTGAATTGAATTGAATTGAGAGAGACAGACAAACAGACAGCGCGTATGAGTCAGAGAGATAATGACAGACATATACAGGAAGAGTGAGAAAGAGAGACAAACCAACAGACACAGAGAGTGAGAGAGACAGACAGACAAACAGGCAGGGAGTAAGAGTCAGACAGACAGAATGACAGACAGACAGACAGGAAAAGTGAGAGAGACTGATCTCTCAGTCAATTCAATTAAATTAAATTCAATAAGCTTTATTGACATGACAAAAACATACATTTTGCATTGCCAAAGCATTAAAACAACAGAAAGTGATTCGTAATAACTGAATATATTCAGAGAAAATAGTAATAATGATAAAATTAAAATGTGCACATGGCTAGATATAGCAAAATAATAAAAAATAGGATTAATACAATAAATAAAGAATTATAATAATAAATTAAAAATGATAAATAATACAGAAACCATGTAACAACTGAACATTTATACATTATATACCTGAGTGTGGGTCTAATGGGGTGTGTTATGGCTGTGAGAGAATGTGTGTTTATTGGCTGTTTGTTTGCTCCGCCCTCATGACATGGCAAGAGGCTACAAATCTTGCAGCTGTATTTGAACATTTGGCTTCTTCACCAAGAATGTAGCTCAGTTTTTGGGTTGGGCTACAGGTGCTGAATTGGGGGAATATTTTATTAATTTTGGGGTAGTAATGGTCTCTGATATTTTTGTATTTTGTGCATTCTGCGAGGAAGTGCAGCTTGGTCTCCGTCACTCCCAGGACGCAGTGTGAGCAGAGTCTGTCCTCACGGGAGAGCCAAGTCTGTCTGCGCCGGCCCGTCTCTATGGCCATACTGTGCTCGCTGAGTCTGTACATCGTCAGGGTTTTCTTGAGTCACTCACTGAGCTCAGGTACTTCGCAACGCTGTATTCTCGATTTAGGGCTGAATAACATTCCAGTTTGTGTTGGTTTTGAATGGTGTGTGTCCAGTGGGTGATGTATTTGTCTTGTTCTGTGTCCATAATTTGTGAGGGCCGAATGTGTGTGATTGTGTGTGTGTGTCTCTCTCTCAGAGAGAAACAGACAGACAATATTGAAGTTTCATACACTCTTCAAAATGTATGTATACAGTTATTGTATAGATTCCTATATATTGTAATTGTCAACATCCATTATTTGTACAATGCTTTGGCAATACTGTATTTTGTTATGGTCAAGCCAATAAAGCTAATTTTGAATTTTTTGAGACAGACAAGCAAGAACGTGAGTGAGAGGGAGAGAGAGAGAGAGACATCGAGACAGACAATCAACCAGGCAGGGAGAGAGAGAAAACAGACAGACAGAAAGGTCTAAACTGGCAAAAATAGCTCAACCTTTATCTACCAATCAAATCAAAGGATCAACAGCCAATCGACAACACCGTTGTGTAATTGTATTTGTTTAGCAGAAAGTGCTCAGAGACAGAGAGCCCTGTAAAACTGCTCTTCAAAGAAGACACAATGAAGCTTAAACTGTAGGTCATATTGGTGAAATTACTCACCATCAGCACCAGAAAGCATTGATAAACATGTGGATGTATAATTTGTGTGGATAAAGTAACCGATAACCGATCACAGTTTCAAAAGTCGGCACATTTTTGTTTGTTTGTTGTGAGCTGATAGTTGAATGGTTTCTGTAGCTGAAAGTAGTGGAAGTAGAAACGATGCAAATTTTTTTATCGATTTATCTAATAATTATTTCTTTGATTAGTCGATTAACCTAAGAATTACTTTATCGATATTCTAAAGAATATTTTATTACTCGATTAATATAAGAATTAATTTACCAAAACATCCATCCATCCATCCATCCATTTTCTACCGCTTATCCGGGGCCGGGTCGCGGGGGCAGCAGTCTAAGCAGAGACGCCCAGACTTCCCTCTCCCCAGACACTTCCTCGAGCTCTTCCGGGAGAATACCGAGGCGTTCCAAGCCAGCCGAGAGACATAGTCCCTCCAGCGTGTCCTGATTTGAAGAAGCCAACCGAACAACATCATCTGCAAAAAGCAGAGACGAAATCCTGTGGTCCCCAAACCGGACTCCCTCCGGCCCCCGACTGCGCCTAGAAATCCTGTCCATATAAACAATGAACAGGACCGGTGACAAAGGGCAGCCCTGCCGGAGTCCAACATACACTGGGAACAGATCTGACTTACTGCCGGCAATGCAAACCAAACTCCTGCTCCGGTCATATAGGGACCGGACAGCCCTTAGCAGAGGGCCCCGGACCCCATACTCCCAGAGCACCCCCCACAAGTCGCCGCGAGGGACACAGTCGAATGCCTTCTCCAGATCCACAAAGCACATGTGGACTGGTTGGGCAAACTCCCATGAACCCTCCAGCAACCTGGAGAGGGTATAGAGATGGTCCAGTGTTCCACGACCGGGATGAAAACCGCATTGTTCCTCCTGAATCCGAGGTTCGACTATCGGCCGAATTCTCCTCTCCAGTACCCTGGCATAGACTTTTCCGGGGAGGCTGAGGAGTGTGATCCCCCTGTAGTTGGAACACACCCTCTGGTCCCCCTTTTTAAACAGAGGGACCACCACCCCAGTCTGCCAGTCCAGGGGCACTGTCCCCAGCCGCCACGCGATGTTGCAGAGGCGCGTCAACCAAGACAGCCTCACAACATCCAGAGACTTGAGGTACTCAGGGCGAATTTACCAAAACAAATAATTACAAATGTGTCTCATTAATATTTCAATATTTTATTCAATCATTTTCTCTTAAAAACAAACAAATGTAACAAGAAACAAGGTATATACTGTAGGACATTATTCTGCAACATAAAAATATTTGTCTATTGGAAATATTATTATATTTGAAAGAATACATTTATATATTACCTTATTTCTAGTAGCCCTGCGATGAGATGGTCACTGTTTCGGGTGTACCCCACCTAAGGCCCAAAGTCACTAGGATAGGCTCCAGTCACCCGCGACCCTTAACCGGAACAAGCGGTAGAAAATTACTAACTGACTTATTTCTAGTAGGTTATTACTTATATTACTTTATTATATTATTTTAATTCTACTTAATTCACCACCTTAATTTAGTGTTTACTCAAACTACTTTAATCTGCTCACCCCGCTTTTCCCTTCAGTTCTCTTTTCCCCCCACACACACGCACACCCCTGGTCTCTGCACACACACTGGCCTGTCCTTTCTGTTTCTCTCTCCCCGTATGTGTCCGCACTGTTGACTTTCTTCTTCAGCACTATGTTTTATAAAGTCGCTCAAAAAAACAACTCCAATTTTGGATATTTTCCACAAGCGATTTCGTTTTCACAACAGCAAGCTGCTTGTTGTTAAAGGCTTTGCCTATCAAAATGACCAATGTGGCAGCAAATGACATCGGCACTAACAGGTGCACTTAAAGCTTTTACTAAACAATGGCATTTGGCCTACATTAAACAGGAGAGTCTGTCTCTGTTTCTCTGCAGAGCATGTGTGACTGTCAGTAGAACTCACAGGAGGAGTAGAGCAAAGGGAGATTGTGGGCAAGGTTTTAATACTGCAGTTTGTTCTCCAGGGGAATCCATGCTTTTACAGGGTGCAGCCGTACTTCATTGCAACACGCCGACGCACGATATGCAAATCAACGTATTTCTGTAATTGAATATGTCGATGAATCATCCCAGCCCTACACACAATGGTTCCATCCCAGAAGGTGCTGATTGACAGCATAAATCTAACATTATTTTATTATTTAAAGACCTTCCAGCTCCAGATGATGACAGAATGTTAACGTAGAGAATCAGCCCATACACAGTATAAACTGTGTTTTTCAGACTCTTTTTCATGCCCACTCTCACATGAAACTGTTCACTATTTTCTGTCTTAACACTTAACCCACCCACAGGTTACAGGTTATAAAAATGTTAATACAAAGTTTATAGTTTAGGTTGGCTGGACTATCACAATAGCCCAATCTTTCTCCTCAATAATGTGATCACACTTACTTATCATGATTAGGCCTATATAAAATCATCCACTAAATATTAATTAAATGACAGCCATAACTTCACTTTGACAACTTGTTCATTTTTTTTTTCTTAAATGTAGGGCACTCTTACAATATGTAAAATCAGTAGAAGAATTCAATATGTCATATCAGATACATGATGATATACAATAAATGAGAAAATGTATTGCATGTAAAGACAACTACTAGGGTTAATAAAATTGGCTAAGCCTCACTCCAAGTGTGTAGATGAGTTTGTCTTTTGTAGAGTTTGTAAAGTCGAGATTAAATAAATCACAACGAACATAAATTAGGGTTAGTTGGTGTGGCATTTCTAACATAATAATATATAAATATATACAACAATTTTGCCATCATGGCTGTATATGTTATAGTTTTGATGCTATAAATCTATTCTGTACTTACGACATCTATTGCCTGTCTTTCCGTCCTGGGAGAGGGATCCCTCCTCTGTTGCTCTTCCTGAGGTTTCTATCATTTTTTCCCCTGTTAAAAGGGTTTTTTTTGGGTAGTTTTTCCTTAATCAAATCGAGGGTCTAAGGACAGAGGGTGTCGTATGTTACAGATTGTGAAGCCCTTTGAAGCAAATGTGATTTGTGATACTGGGCTATATAAATAAAATTGAATTGAATTGAATTGAATTTAAGCATATTCATTAATTCCAGTGGACATGACCAGGATAAGTCTGGGGATATTCTTAATTTTTCGTATTGCCAACAAATCCCCTAAAAACACCAGAATTAACAACAATGAATTGATTCTTCCTACAAGTATTGTCAGTGTGGCCAAAGCCTGGTATAGCTTAATTTAACCTGACACTGTACATGTCATATAATTCAGACCATAATTATGAACAGCCAAATTACAGAATCTGTTTGAGTCTCCACAGGTCCAAAATTTTAGACCCATTTCAAGACAGACTTGCATGGCTACATTTTACACACAAAAAAAAGAGACCTGATCTGATTCAAAACGCAGCAGATCTGAACAGATCCAAAAAGAGAGAGAACAGCAACACTGGCAGCAGCTTGATGCTACACCAATAAAAGCAGTCAGAGGGGAAAAGATACATGCCATTTTTTCTTCGCTTAAGTTACATTACAACTATCCAATTAATTGTCCTGACTTGAAAAATGATGAACATATCCTTTAATAGGAACTGGGTGTACTCATGAAGACCTGTACCACAGAGCTCAACTGTTGTCCAAAAACTATTAAAAACACATCAATGAGCCACACTGTTGCAAAAGAAAAAATAAAGGCTATTAATACTCTATATTTCTCACGTTGTCAACAAATTCCATGTGCAGACAACCCGTTCTCATCCCAGTACGTCATATAGCGCCGTTCCAAGGACGTCATATAGCGACACCCTAGGCATTGTCTAGAGACAAGATACCCTTAGCATCTGTAGGAGAAACCTTCAGAAACTCCTGTTGTGTCTGTAGGAGACACCTTCCGAAACTACTTGGTTCGGTATTGAGAAGTCAAGTGACGTAAGTGACTTAAGGGTTAGGTTTAAGGAAACAAAACTATTTGGAAAGGTAGTAGGAAGTCACGTGACATAAGAGAATTTATGTGACGTTATGTGAATTGCAACTTAAAACATCAAACATTTTGGTTTCACATGGGACATGAATTCCAGTCTCCTGAGTGAACGTTCTGTGTTTGTTTGTGGAACTATACCCCAGAGATCAAAAATGTCAGAATTCACTTACAGATATTTTCCCAGAAATTGTATTTAAAAACAATGTTTAGTAAATAAGTAAAACCTGCAGCATTGATTAAACTTTGGCAGTCACTCCATTGAGAATGCAGATAAGGAATATGCAGTGGCAGCTACCAAAACTGCATTTACTGTTATGACTTACAGACGCAAATAATTCATACTACAGTGACTGCAGCAGACAGGGGAGAGAGAAAGATCACTTTGTTTTAACCACACAAACAAAAACACTAACATTTCATCAACTAGCTCCTCTTAGAATCTATCCACTGACTTCTGCCAACATGGAACATGCAGCATCCCTGAAAGCACTTAACTGTTATGCAATATGCAACACAGGTGGATCTGATCTGCCACCACACACAGAGCTGTTTGAGTTGAGAGATTAAACAGAATATGCAACTTGAAAGAACACAGCATATGTAATCAGATAATTGTTGTCACAATATATAGTATGCTATGAACGGCTAACCATACATACAAATGCCGCTGCCAGAAAATAATGACATTATCAAGCAACAATATTATTGGATGAAATATCATGTAATTATACCAATGTGCATTAAATAATGCCAAATACTGGTAGTGATGTTGAGATAGACAATATGAACTATTTAGAAATACATAGGCCTAGAATTGTTAGAAATGTATTAGAAAGGTCTCAGTATTCTAAATAGCAGTGGTTAAAGCATTTAACCATCAACAGCATGCAGATATTTATCAAAATGTATGCACATCTAATACTGTGTGTGTATGACAGACATAGGGCCGAAAGAAGACACCAACAACACACAGCAGCCACATCCGTCTCGCCATTGAGGCGCGTCACACATCAATTTCCCAGAACTGTCTCCTCCAGTAGTATAACCTATATCATGCCGTGTTCAATCACCTACCTCACAGAAAACAGGGGGGCATTTCATTATGTCACACAATTAAATCAACTATTTTGAAAATTTATTGTGGCTTTGTCAGAAAACATATAGGCCTAACAGTGCGTATATGTAACTAAATACCATTTTATAAGAGGTCCACTTACTATTCCTACAAACTTGTGAGCAGTAGACTAGAGAGCAGCGTCAATCAAGTTACAATACAATTTCACTTAAACAAATTATTTTTCAGAGGTTATATTTATGCCGGGGGAAAAACTACCCCTCGCAATTCAGAGTTGATATCCAGCCATAATCCAAGAGCTATGTAGATTTGCGAGCAAGGGAACCTTAAATTGGCAGTATTAAATGGAATTTGGCGTGACGGTCTGCCCATGTCGGAGAATGGCACGTACGGTGGCTCAGTCTGACCTAGTAGCCTGCTGGTTCCGTGTAGTCGGAGAAATGGCTAGTAACCATGGCTACCGTTGATGTAACGTTAGCAAAAAATAAAGGGCATCACATCAGTCATGCATGAGATAAATAGTGTTAAAACCGACCGAGCTACATGGGTTTTCAGCTCTCGGGGTGTATAGAATGGAAATGGAATGAAAGCAAACGCAGACAGAGTGCTACAATTTATTGCGCTATGATTTTATCGTGCAATAATGTAAATTTATATCAGACGTCAAATGGTTTATCGAGTAACATTATCTTCCAATAAACAGTCGGCAAGAGGGCTTCTGTCTTACCTGGCTACCCCTGCGGAGCAAACCCGAGCCGACGACTTGTTAGGTTATTTCTTCCTTTCCTCGCTCTGCTCGGATAGAAAAAAAACGACACCGGACTGGGGTTTAAGGGCGAATGTAAATGTTTCCCGAAGGAGAAGTGTATTCGTCCGCCTGTCAAAGACGAATGTCAGTGATGCCTCCTCCCAGAAGCAGTGCTTTACTAAACATTCGCTCGGCCAGAACGTAAAGCAGCGACTGTAGGGGGAGACTGGTGCTAATAAATATTGGTTGTCAACATAGTACAGACAGTTCCTCTCGCGAGAACACCTAGCCTATGTTTGATTATCCTGTCAAACAGTATGGAAATGCTTGTCGTGCCAAATTTTCCCAAGCCAGGGTTTTGACAAACAGTGCTTAGGCTGCTGTAGCAATTCATTTATTGTGTGTGTGTGTGTGTGTGTCTTAAGGCTGACAAATACTGACTACTGGACACAAACATTTTTTACGGTTTTAACATTTAAACCAACTGAAGAAAGACTGAAGTAAAAAACGTCAATCAAGGCACAATGAACTAATAAAATAATACAAGATAGAGCACAAAAAAGCTTAAAGGGCCAACTAATAAAGCTCTTAAAGCAGCCTGGTGAATAAAATAAGAGAAAGTTAAAAAGACATCTTACTAACATGCAAAAATGCTGTAATGTTTCATAGCAAATATATAACCACTGCCACCATGCATATCCCACAAAATATCAAAAACAGCAGACACATTTGTTTTTATTAATTAATTCACTTAAATATTACAATTATTATGTGTAAGGAGATTATCAAAAAAACGCAACTCAATCAGTAATGTTAATATGTGAACACTGAGTATGTATAGGCTCTGATGTTGGCACTATAGAATCGTCTATTCCTTGAGGGTCACTATATTGTTAGGAAACTCAATGTCTGGCTGTCTAGTGCATTGGCCTGGTCAATGTAAATTCAGATGAACTTTCCTTTTTCAAGAATTTGTTGGATTTTTGCAGCATACAAAGACTCCTGAAATAATTATTGAGCTCCTTGGCTCCTCTTCCTCACATAGCACCGATCAAGGTACTGTATGTCAGTCAGTCATTTTCTACCGCTTGTTCCCGTTCGGGGTCGCGGGTGACTGGAGCCTATCCCAGTGGCTTCGGGCCTTAGGTGGGGTACACCCTGGACAGTGGCCAACTCATCGCAGGGCTGACACAGAGACAGACAACCATTCACGCACACATTCATCCACTAGGGACAATTTCAGAGTCACCAATTAACCTAATGCATGTCTTTGGACGGTGGGAGGAAACCGGAGAACCCGGAGAAAACCCACGGTAACATGGGGAGGACATGCAGACTCCACCCAGGGAGGTCGTGGTCTGGTCCGGGATTCGAACCCACGATCTCCTTATTGGGAGGCAAGGGCGCTAACCGCTCTGCCACCGTGCACCCCGGTACTGTATGTGTTCTCCTTTTTTTTTTTACTGTTTATCGCCACTGTGTGTGTGTGTATATGTATGTACAGTATATATATTAATAGATTGACCTGCTTTCTTGCTCTACTTTTGTTTTTGTATGAATATACACAACTCAAGTATTTTTGATGTTTGATAGCAGCTGCTAAAATGACAATGGATAATTTTACAAGTCTTGGGTTGCCAAAAGGTAGGGGTCCTTGGCTCAGAGATATTGCTGACCGTAGGGAGGTGGGCCATTCAATGTTCAGAAATGACAGTTGTACAGATATGGGGCTGGGTCAAAGCCTAGGTTCACGAGGAATGGGCCTCACACTTCCACACCTTGCAGTGAAACTGATGTAATTCACCATCTCACAGACATGGTAGGGCATTTAGGTGCTCAAATTAGTGAGTCCATTGTTGCAAAGCTGATGTCAGCTGCTGTCGTAAACATGAATAGTAGACACCATTAGCCACCAGACTGCTCCTCCCACCCAAAATCCAGACTGTGATGTTAACAGACATGACTTTCCACATGTGACAGTCCATGTTAACTCTAATAAAGGACATTCAGAGAACACTGACAAAAACCCAGTCCAGGACTAGATCGACATGACTAAAACTCACCTCAGAAAGCAGGAGATTCCTGTGCAGGACCAAGCAGAAGAAATTATAAGCCATTTAATCGGCAAAGCCAGAGATGATTTCCTTGCGTAGTGACCCTGCACTTGATGTTAAACAGAAACCTGAACTAATTAACAATGTTCTTCGATATTTCAGTGATGCTTCCTGATGTCTCCCTCTCACAGACTCTTTTGCTACTTTGCCTAAGTCGAAAACCCAATCGACTACTGGATAAGACTGGACAAGGCAGCCTACCTAACTCTTGAGGGCCTGCGCAGACAAGGGAAACAGATGGAGAACATGAACGATGAAGTGGCCCTCATGTCAAACACTGCCCTGACTCAGAGCTGTCCTGCACCTTAAGGTGTAATCCAATTCATGAGTGGACCTCAAGTGATGTTCAGTTGAAGACTGATGATTATCAGAGAGAGTTGAGGGCTAGTGGTAGATCCACCGGTGCTGCACAGCTAAAGAGTCACATCACTACCATCACCTCTGAGTCCATCATCACCAGGCCTAGTAGTGTCTGAGAGATGCCACACTCCAAGCCCCTCACCTTCCTCTCTCAGCGTCATGGGTATCATCTTCCTCACTCTTCTCCAGCGCCTGTCCAAGTTCAAGGTGAATCCCAAGCCATACCCCTGTACCAGCTATGGTACAGAACCTCCAACAGTCAGAGGAGAGACTTCTCACTTGCATGGTTGACATGTTTCAGGAGATGTTTGAGAAAATGTAGCTGTGCTATAATTCTCACCCTATTCGAGGTGAGAATTACCTCTCTAGGAACCACAATTAACCCTGCATTCTGAGAATGCAGTGTTCTAGTGGGGTAATAAGGTACTATGAGCTCTTTAAGATATGGTGGTGCCTGACCATAAAGAGCTTTGTAGATGAGGAGGAGGATTTTAAATTCTATTCTGGATTTTACAAGGAGTCAGTGCAGAGAAGCTGATATTGGAGAAATATGATCTCTTTAGTTCTTGTCAGTACACGTGCTGCAGCATTCTGAATCAACTGGAGAATCTTAAGGGACTCTTTTGGGCTGCCTGATACTACATTTTGCATCATGTTAAATTCCTGGCTTGGTATTGTTGTTGTGCTCCAAACCCACAAATGTAATGTTTTATTGTACAAAACCAATATACTGAACACAATAAATTGATTCTAATTAAACAAGGACACAGTATCTCAGAATAATACATTTTTTGCCAACTTACAACATCCAGAGACCTCTGACTATCCAGTACATTGTACACATTTGCTTTCCCAACTCTTTATAGTCACAGCCGCTTAAGAGGGGGGATCGTGATGCTGGGTGGTGACGCTGCAATGACAGTATAGTCATCAAGTTTAAAGGAGAACTCTAGTTCATCGCTGTGACTGTCCTCTGACTTGTTCACTTGTTCTTGTCATATTTCTATAATTCTGCAGGTGCAATCCCAACTTGTGTTAATCCATCATTTCGACCTATTGGTATAAATAACATTGTAGTTATCTAGTCAATTGCCAAGATTAACTAACTAATTAAACCTTGGAACAAACCCCACGATTAAGTCAAACTTAATTTGGCAGAGCAAACAAAGCTGAACAGTAAAATGAATAATCAAACTATCTGTTGTAAACATCCATTACACTTTACAGACCTAACATAGGCTTGCACACAGTTTTCCTGTACCATGAGCAGTGAGGTACTTTGAAACAGTAGCTAGAGAAGCTACAAGCTACTCTTCCTTGTAGGTAGGTACTTAGGATACAGCAACACTATAATTGTATTGAAATTAGCAAGCTACAAGTTACTCAGAAAAAGTAGCTTGACACATAAGTAATACAATTTACAAATGCTGCATACTGTCAAAAAGCCCCATTGACTCATCTGAATTAGAAGAAAAATAAAAAATAGAAATGTAGCCTTGGGTTGCATCTCCCTGTTATATAAAATTGCTTACTCAATCCCTGACACTCATGAATAATTAGGGTCATTTCAGGTGCACTGTTACAGGCTCAGGGATACAGGGTATTGTCTTCTTGTTTATTGTTTTGCTGGAGTGTATGTTCCCTTGTCAAGCAGGGCCAGCCACTCACATTCTACGCTCTACTGGGGGGAAACCCCTCCAGGCCACGCCTCCGGACAGCCGTCCTGAAAGTTAGGGCCATAGCTGAGTTTCCAGTTCCGACCACTAGACGTGCGTTTGTTTGTTTCCTTGTCATGGTAGGCTATTATAGATGTTTTTGTAGAAGCTTCTCTAATGTGGTTCACCCCCTAACTACCCTCACCAGCCCTAAGCTACCCTATCAGTGGACCCCAGCGTGTTAGCATGCTTTCGAGAGTGTAAAACTCTCTTGTGCCACACCCCTGTACTTGCGGCCCCTGACTTCTCCCGCCCGTTTTTAGCTAGAGGTTGATGCTAGTGCGGTAGGTACTGGAGCTGTGTTGCTGCAGGAGGAATCCAATGGAATAGAGCATCCAGTCAGTTATTTCTCCCGCAAGTTTATCAGACATCAGATGAAATACTCTACCATTGAAAGGGAAACATTAGTTTACTCTGGGCTCTGAAATATTTCGAGGTCTACCTTGGATCTTGCAGCTTACTGTTGATCGTGTATACCGATCACAACCCACTTGTATTTCTGTCGCGCATGTACAACCATACCCAACGGCTCATGCACTAGGCTCTCCTAGTACAGGAGCGTAACCTTGTGATTAACCACAAGTGCATGGGACTCTGGGTAGGGAGTTGAAGTTCTTATAACAAACATTTGAGTTTGTATTTATGGGGGGGGGGGGGGTTTACGGGCTCGGGGATACAGGGTATTGTCTTCTTGTTTACTGTTTTGCTGGAGTGTATGTTCCTTTGCCAAGCAGGGCCAGCCACTCACATCCTACGTTCTGCTGGGGGGGAATCCCCTCAAGGCCACGCCTCCGGATGGCCGTCCCACAGCTGCATCCCTGTCTCCCTCGTTAGGGCAATCGATGCCCGTGGCCAATCAGATCCATGTCTGGCCTACATGTACTGTTTAAAAAGATGACATTTTGAGGAGCTTGGGCGGCTGTGATTTAATGTGAATAGTCTGTTGAACTTCGGTGCCACTCTGAGTGTTACCTGGATTATTTAGCTAGGAACCATTATAAATGTTAACTCGGGGTTCTTGTGATGTACTGTTAACCCGTATGAGGCACTAGTTTGACTCACTGATTCCCATTGGGTACACCTCACATAGCTGACTGTCCGTCTAGGTACATTAGTTTTGGGGTGGTCTCACCGTAAAATGCTTTGGTTTGGACAGGCTATCGTAGAGCAGTCAGGTAGGTTTTATTTCGTTGATTTCAGCTGCAGTAAGTCAGAGGGATTGTTGCCGTCAGGGTTAGGAAGGGTGTCTTCTTTTGTTCCTTTTATGATTTGGTGCCACCCGCCCCTTCCCCTATCTGGTCTCCTCCTTATTTTGCCTGTTTTGCTATATGTGTTAATTGAAAAAACGCTGTCTGTGGTACATACGCATGCTGTCGGATCCACTAAAAAATAAATGGCCGTGCTGACCTGATTACAACGGCTGTGTGTTGTTTCCATTACCCCTGGAACACTCCAGTGTTGTAACATGCACTCACTTTCAATTTGACCTGCAAATGAGGTGGTTTAGATGATCAAATTGTTTGACTGTGTGACTGCTTGTTTTTTTTGGCCTGTTGGATGTTAAAGGTCCAGTGTGTAGGATTTAGTGGCATCTAGCGGTGGAATTGCAGTTTTCAACCATATGAAATCCGCTCGCATCACCCTTCACTTCCAAGCATGTAGGAGCAACTACGGTGACCATGACACTTGCGAAAAAAGCTTACAGCCCTATCTAGACGGATTGTTTGGTTTGTGCTTTCTGGGCTACTGCAGACACATGGCGATGCAACACGGCAAGCTCATTGGAAGGGGAGCTGCTCCCTATGTAGATAAAAACGACCAATTGTAAAGTAATGAAAACACAATGATTCTTATTTTCAGGTGATAATTCACTAATGAAAACATACAGTACTTCAGTCAGTCAGTCATTTTCTTCTTGTTCTCGTTAGGGGTCACGGGTGACTGGAGCCTATCCCAGTGACTTTGGGCCTTAGGCGGGGTACACCCTGGACAGTGGCCAACTCTTCGCAGGGCTGACAATAGACAGACAACCATTCACACTCACATTCATTCACTAGGGGCAATTTGGGGTCAAACATGCATGTCTGATGTTGGACCTTTCAAGAAAACTGGCAGCAGTGTAGAACCTAGTGTAGAAGTGAGTGAATAATCAAGTGTCATTTTCAATAACCATAACAGCACAAATAATTGACATGAAAATCTAAATCTAAATATACAGTATACTAATATAAACTGGGAGATTACTGAGCTATTATAAAACTATTATATAAAACTATATTATAAAATATTATTTAGACTATAATATTATAATAATGTTGTAAAGAGTATGGTCTAGACCTGCTCTACAGTAAAAGTGTAATGAGATAACTTATGTTATGAATTGGCGCTATATGAATAAAATATAATTGAATTGAGCTAAGAAAACTGCAGTCAAGCAGATTCATTTACTTTCATTTGCTATTATTTAGTGGTTACACCTCGTTTAAAAGTTGTTTTACAGCCCACAAAATCCCTCTATTCTTCAAATGTGTTCTGGTGCCACTGGTAGACGGTACTGATAGCTTAAAAAAGCTGCAGATATATTTTGAACTATTAAACACTAACCTGCAGTATCATTAGAAGGAACATTTTCAACATCATCTTGGACGTGAACACACTAACACTAGCCTAAAAAACAAAACTTTTAAGAACATAATAAAATAGGATTTTACTAAAAAAGATCAGGAATAGTAGTGAAACAGAGAATGAGATATACTAACTATCAAGTTACTTACCGTAATGGGATGCCATTGGTACGCCGTTCAGACAAACATGAAGTAGAGAAAGGCGTTGAACCAGTAGTAACCACCCAAAACACACAGGGGGCGTCAATGGTACAAATTCGTCTTTTAAATAAACTGTGTGAACTTATTGTCCTGTTAGCAACTGAGCTGGGCCAATGAGCTTACTAACAGTGAGTCAGCAAACGCATTAGCTTGGATAGCTTTATTATTTACATCAAACACATTTACAAAGAAAGTGGTGTTTAATGGTGAACAAAATGTTAGGGGAAAGTAAAAACAGAATGGTAGAAAATATAGGGAATCTTCGGGAGCCAGGCCTGCTAGCGAGTCAGCAGTTCACCAACTGGCCCTGCAAGTATAGTCATTACGTCACTAAGTTTCTCAAACAGAATATTTTGTACAAAGGCATGCATTTTAATTTTGCTGTACCACTTACTGGTGTGCCAGACCTTAAAAGGAAAGGACAACTGCAGAGTTTGTTAATTCCATGTGAGTTCATCACTATGAATGACACCTTTCATTACACAGTCATCTGACCCATTGTTAATCTTAAACATTATTAGTTCAGCTTTAAAGTGTAAACTGGAATTACCCTTTAAATATTCTTCAGCTAGTTTGATCAAATTTTGACAGAAAAACTTGCTAACTGAAAGCAGTAAATATAAATCACAAAATAAAATTACAGGAAAGTTTCATATATGGCCTTCCCTGTGAGCTTGAAGGAGTATGGCTAATCGCCTCTTGCCTTTAGTTAACAAGGATTAGCGTTCTCTGAAAAGGAGAGGGGAGAAGAGAGGGGAGAAGAAAAGGAAAGGAAAGGGCAGAAGGGGAGAAAGAAGATATGGAAGAGAGGAGGTACTGCAGCAGAGAGAGATTTTAATCAATTTAAGTGCTTTTATTCTGACCTGTCCCACCTCTCTCCTCTCCTCAGGGTACATTCAAACACACATACACACACATCATGCTGTCATGCAGTTGTAGGGGAACTGTTTCAGGAGCATAATAGGACACATATTTTGTCTCATCTTCATGAGGTATAAAATTAGGTAGCATCTGTTATGGGTGTCAGTGCCAATAAAGTTTGATTAAAACAGAGCTGCTTCTCTGTGCAGGACACATATCACACTGTGTTTACCTTTGTATAATAATCTGAGTGTATAACTCCCTTATAAATAATTCCTGTCTTTGAGCTACACCATTCACTGTCACATGCATAATCAAATGTGAAGATAGTCCTATATTAATCATCTTTTTCTGAATCTGATGACATCATCAGCCAGGCACAGGCAGTCATAAATATCAGCACTGCCAGCAGTTGACTCCAACAGATGACTGGTCTTCCATAACTGCTTTATTCTGTCAGACATGTCTTACTCTCCTTATTTTTCACGTCTCTTTCTCAATTTCAGATTTGTTATTAATTGGTTTGCCACATGTAAATATATTGATTTGTCCACAAAGGCACAGTACTAAAAGTCTAATGGCATACTCCCCTGTGGGCTGCAATGATTGTCAATTCCCTCCATATGAAAGTGTTTGACAGAACAAATTTTCTATCAGGGGGCCACTTCTTCTTCTTTTCCTTTTGGCTGTTCCCTTTCAGGGGTCGCCACAGCGAATCATGCGCCTCCATCTAACCCTGTCCTCTGCATCCTCTTCACTCACACCAATTAACTTCATGTCCTCTCTCACTACATCCATAAATCTCCTCTTTGGTCTTCCACTAGACCTGCTGCCTGGCAGCTCCAACCTCAGCATCCTTTTACCAATATATTCACAGTCTCTCCTCTGAACATGTCCAAACCACCTCAATCTGGCCTCTCTGACTTTATCTCCGAGACAACTAACATGAGCTGTCCCTCTGATGTACTCGTTCCTGATCCTGTCCATCCTCGTCACTCCCAAAGAGAACCTCAACATCTTAAGCTCTGCCACCTCCAGCTCTGCCTCTTGTCTTTTCTTCAGTGCCACTGTCTCTAAGCTGTACAACATAGCTGGTCTCACCACCGTCTTGAACACCTTTCCTTTCACTCTTGCTGATACTCTTTTATCACACAACACACCTGACACTTTTCTCCACCCGTTCCAAGCTGCTTGCACTCGCCTCTTCACCTCTTTTCCACAGTCTCCATTGCTCTGAACCGTTGACCCTAAGTACTTAAGTCCTGCACCTTCTTCACCTCTGCTCCCTGTAACCTCACCGTTCCACCTGGGTCCCTCTAATTGACACACATGTATTCTGTCTTACTGCGGCTAAGCTTCATTCCTCTGTTTTCCAGAGCAGACCTCCATCTCTCTAGATTCTCCTCCACCTGCTCCCTGCTCTCACTACAAATCACAATGTCATCCGCAAACATCATAGTCCATGGAGATTCCTGTCTAAGCTCATCTGTCAGCCTGTCCATCACCAGCGCAAACAAGAAGGGGCTCAGAGCCGACCCTTGATGCAGACCCACCTCCACCTTGAACTCCTCTGTCACACCTACAGCACACCTCACCACGGTCTTGCAGCTATCATACATGTCACCATTCTAACATACTTCTCTGCCACTCCAGACTTCCTCATACAATACCACAGCTCCTCTCTCGGCACCCTGTCATACGCTTTCTCTAAATCTACGAAGACACAATGCAACTCCCTGTGACCTTCTCTGTACTTTTCCATCAGCATCCTCAAAGCAAATATTGCATCTGTTGTGCTCTTTCTAGGCATGAAATAATATTGCTGCTCACAAATGCTCACCTCTGCCCTTAGCCTAGCTTCTACTACTCTTTCCCACAACTTCATTGTATGGCTCAGCAGCTTTATTCCTCTGTAGTTGCCACAGCTCTGCACATCTCCCTTGTTCTTAAAAATTGGCACCAGTACACTTCTCCTCGATTCCTCGGGCATCCTCTCACTCTCCAAGATCTTGTTAAACAAACTAGTTAGAAACTCAACTGCCACCTCTCCTAGACACTTCCATACCTCCACAGGTATGTCATCAGGACCAACTGCCTTTCCACTCTTCATCCTCTTCAACGTCCTCCTCACTTCACTCTTGCTAATCTTTGATACTTCCTGTCCCACACCAGTCACCTCTTCGTTCCCTTTCATTTTCCTCATTCATCAACTCTTCAAAGTACTCCTTCCATCTTCCCATCACACTCCTGGCACCTGTCAATACATTTCCATCCTTATCTTTAATCACCCTAACCTGTTGCACATCCTTCCCATCGCTATCTCTTTGTCTGGCCAACCTGTACAAATCCACCTCTCCCTCTTTAGTGTCCAACCTAGCATACAAGTCCTCATATGCTCTTTGTTTGGCCTTCGTCACCTCTGCCTTCACCTTACGCTGCATCTTTCTGTACTCCTGTCTACTCTCTTCAGTCCTCTCAGTGTCCCACTTCTTCTTTGCTAACCTCTTTCTCTGTATACACTCCTGAACTTCCTCGTCCACCACCAAGTCTCCTTGTCCACTTTCCTCTTTCCAGATGACACACCGAGTACCCTCCTACCTGTCTCCCTGATCACATTAGCTGTAGTGGTCCAGTCATCTGGGAGCATTTCCTGACCACCCAGAGTCTGTCTCAGCTCCTCCCTGAAAACTACACGACATTCTTCCTTTTTCAACTTCCACCACTTCGTCCTCTGCATCACCACCAGTCATTTTACATACTAGCATCCTGTGTTGTCTGGCTACACTCTCCCCTACCACTACTTTACAGTCACTGGTCTCTTTCAGATTACAACGTCTACACAAGATGTAGTCCACCTGAGTGCTTCTCCCTCCGCTCTTATATGTCACCCTATGTTCCTCCCTCTTCTGGAAGAAAGTGTTCACTACAGCCATTTCCATCCTCTTTGCAAAGTCTACCACCATCTGTCCTTCTGCGTTCCTGTCCTGAAGACCAAACCTGCCATCACATTCTCATCACCTCTGTTCCCTTCACCTACATACCCATTGAAATATGCACCAATCACCACTCTCACCTCTGGGGATGCTCTGCATCACTTCATCTAACTCACTCCAGAATTTCTCCTTCTCTTCTAACTCAAATCCTACCTGTGGCGCATAACCACTCACAACAGTGAACATCACCCCTTCAATTTCCAGCTTCAGGCTCATCAACCTGTCTGACACTCTTTTCACCTCAAGAACATTCCTCACAAACTCCTCTTTCAGGATAACTCCTACTCCGTTTCTCTTCCTATCTGACCCATGGTAGAACAACTTGAACCCTGCTCCTAAGCTTCTAGCCTTGCTACCTTTCCACCTGGTCTCCTGGAAACACAGTATGTCCACCTTCCTTCTCTGCATCATGTCAATCAACTCTCTAGCCTTCCCTGTCATAGTTCCAACATTCAAAGTCCCCACTGTCAGTCCTACATTCTTAGCTTTCCTCTTCTCTCTCTGCCTACGAACACACCTTCCCCCTCTTCGACTAACAGTAGTCCAATTTCCACCGGTACCCTGTAGGTCAACAGCACCGGTGGCGTTCGTTGTTAACCCGGGCCCCGACCGATCCGGTATGGAAGTCATTGTCATGATTCGCATTTTTAGTTTGGCATGTGTTTTACGTCAGATGCCTTCTATCAGAGGGCCACAAGGTCATTAAAATCAAATCCCCTTGGGAGCATTAGTGCTCAGCAAATTTTATAGCAATCTGCCTATTAGGTTGCCAAGGTGGGTATCATGACACTGCTAAGAAGTGGCCAAGAGTGCTGGAAGCTTAGGTCCTTTTAATGCATTCTAATTATGCTATATCGCATTAAAAAATGAGCAGACATTTACATTAACAATGTTTTTACATTTTCATACATACAGCGGGGAAAATAAGTATTTGACACATCAGCATTTTTATCAATAAGGGGATTTCAAAGTGGGCTGTTGACATAAAATTTCCACCAGATGTCGCCATCAAGCCAAATATTAAATTCATACAAATAAATCTGAACAATTAAGTATACAAGTTGAGTCATAACAAATAAAGTGAAATGACACAGGGAATAAGTATTGAACACACGTTAATAATTTGTAGAAAAGCCTTTGTTGGTGATTACAGCTTCTAGAAGCATCTTGTATGGAGAGATCAGTCGTCTGCATTGCTCAGGAGGGATTCTGGCCCATTCTTCCACACAAATGGTCTTTAAGTTCATTGTTTCCTTGGCCTGTGTTTGGGATCATTGTCTTGCTGAAATGTCCACCCTCTTTTCATTTTCAGCTTTCTGGTAGATGGCAGCAGATTTTTATCCAGAATGTCCCGGTACATTTCTCCATTCATCCTGCCTTCAATAATATGAAGTCTGCCAGTGAAAAGCAGCCCCAAACCATGATGCTTCCACCCCCGAACTTAACTGTTGGTATGGTGTTCTTGGGGTGGTGGGAAGTGCCACTTCTCCAAACATGGGGTGTAAAATTCAATTTTGCTTTCATCTGACCATACCATAGTCTCCCAATTATCCACAGGCTTCTCCAAATGCTCTTTCGCAAACTTTAACCGAGCCTCAACATGCTTTTTGTTCAGCAATGGAGTCTTGCATGGTGAGCGTGCATGGATGCCATGGCGGTTCAGTGCATTGTTTATAGTTTTCTTTGAAACAACAGTATCTGCTGATGCAAGGTCTTCCTGAAGTTCTGCCTGAGTGGTTCTTGGCTCTTGGAGAACACCCCTTATTATTCTTTGGACTCCTCAGACAGGGATCTTACGTGGAGCACCTGATCGTGGCCGGTGTATGGTGAGCGGATGCTCTTTCCATTTCCGGATAATAGCCCCCACAGTGCTCACAGGAACCTTCAGCATTCTGGAAATGCACCTATAACCATTCCCATCAAAATGCTTTTCATCGATAAGATTACAAAGATCTTGAGAGAGTTCTTTGCTTTTACCCATCATGAAGTCTTTCCTGTGTGCCTCCTGCGTAATGAGAAGCCTTTATTGATGGCCATCAATTAGGTCTAAAGCAGCTGATATCAATTAGTACTGATAGGGGGCAGGTTTTCTTTCTCAATTCTGACAGATTTCAGGTAATCTCCTGACTTTCTATGCCATTTTGCACCTTGTTAATCATCATGTGTTCAATCCCTGTGTCATTTCACTTTATTTATTATTACTCAACTTGTATACTTAAATGTTCTGATTTCTTAGTATGAATTCAATATTTGGCTTGATGGCTACATCTGGTGGAAATTTTGTGTAAATAGCCCACTTAGAAATCCCCTTACTGATGAAAATGCTGATGTGTCAAATACTTATTTTCCCCACTGTACCAAAACGGAAAAGGTTAACAATAAAAGCACCATATTTTAAAGTCTACAAAAATATGTAGCTATGTCTGCTAATATTGGTGATATGACAGCTCATGATTGACGGTTGTTATAGGGACTCCATGAAGTGATCATCCATCTGTCCAGCCATCCACCCACCAATCCATGCATCCATCCATAGTTTTATAGTTGCCCAGTTATAGTCTACAATTCTCATAAAACATTAGAAACACCTCTCACTATAATACAATACAACAGCTTTTTTTACTATCACAAAAATGCAGTCTGACTACCTGCAGCCCAGTGATTTGGACATGACATCTACCAATGACTGAGTTAACACCCTTGACTAACTGCATTGCTGCTACACAGAGTAAAATATGGGACATTGCCAACGACAAGCGTGCATCAGTAGTCACTGAAATGCATCAAAAACCATCAAAAAGTGTACAATTCCAATTGCCTTTACCCACCGGACATATGCACCCAGTGATTTTGCTGAGCTGCTATTCTCTGATTAAGGCTGTGTTAAAACTGAAGCCAACAGGAGGAAGATTTGATATTATGAACACACACCCACACACACACACACACACACACACACACACGCATTTGCAGCCAGTTCCTTCTGCCCTGTCAAATTAATCTCATTCTGTCCTTATCTTCATCCCCATCCCCTCTCTCCCCCAGTCTCTCTCCATTACGGTGTCTGTCTCAGCATAATGGCAAACAGCTCTCAAATAATTAAGAAGGAGTCATTGCAGCACCATTGGTTGTAAATTAAATAATCAATATGGTTTGCCCTAAAAGTGCAGACACTGTTTACTGTCATCAACCCTGCTGCACACAACAATCCATCCATCTGGTAAATGGCCTAACCATACATTTATCTATTTGTTGATTGTTGAGTAGAAACTTGATCTATGTATTTTATTTCTTTGATTTTGATTTCAAACATACTGTAAACCCTTAACCCAGCAGTGTTCAGACTGAAATATGAAATACATGAAACATGAGTTTTTAATGAAATGCACAGAAATGGGCAGTGCTTAATTTGTAAATCAGGAGGTCCCAGGTCACTGAGAGGGTTCTGATTCTGCGGGTCAGGGTGAGAGAAAAAGTCAGGGAACACATCAAAAACCCACAGAACCTGGAGAACATTGGTTCCTAGGTGCCTATGTGCTAGCTGTTAAAACTAAACAAAAGTGTCATCACACACAAAGCATTATTTATTTACATTTATTAATCAGCGCATTCACAATAATCACTCAAAATCAACGAGTGCAGGCACATTGAAAAAGCTGTTTATAGTCTTTCTATGTCTCTCTCTCTCTCTCTCATTATATTTACAACCACGAAAAGCAAGCAGGCTAACTGACCTAAGTGAAGTCTTCTGTCTGTCTGTCTGTCCTTCAATCTCCTCCGCTCCGTTTCAGTACTATTGACACCTAATGGCCCTAATGTAGCCAGACTCATTTCACCATTTCAGAGCACAAATACCCATTTGCTAAGTTGTGGGGCTTACAGTAATCATATGCCAAAATATTTAGTCACCAAAAAGCATTAAACCACTTGCCAGAATTCCGTGCTATTATCGCCACCCTGTTGATCCGCTGAAACGACTCTGGCCTGCTTAGGTTCCAACTGACCTTGAAGAAATTCTACAAATTTGATTTTCTTTTTGACATTTTACCATTTTCCTCCCCTAGCACTTGTCAGATCGTGGTGAACCCCCATACGGGAGGTACTGGACCAGCTGTCTGTTTCTAGGTTCCGATCCTTAGACTCTCAGAGTATTACCCTAAAGCACTGACTAAGGACTGTTTAAGCTGCTGGCAAGGAGACACGCCTAGCTTCTAACTGCCTATGTCCTCTGATATGGCACCCACCCGAATAACCCTTCCTACCAATACCAGCCCCGCTTGTTAATGGCAGCTCTTCTCTAAATAACTCAAAATCAATGTCACACAACTACTTTAACAATAGTTTGATTATTTATTGCAATACGCTTTAGCAAGGGCAGTAGTAAACAACTCAATTCACATTTCAATCTTCAATTAGATCATTCGAAGAAATCATAAAATAAATCATAAAATCTACACCTGAGTTTCAATTCAATATTTATCTGTGTCTGGATGAAGGAGAGAGCAGAGTCTGTCTGGCCAGAGCAACCCTACTCTTCCTGTTGAAAACCAATTCTCTGAAGAAAACCTCATGACTCCTTCAGAAGTCCCAGAAATTATCACAAAGTCTCAAGTCCGAAATCACAGTATGAGCAAAGGAACTTCAGTCCAAATTTGTGATTCTGTCACTGGGGTAATGGTTAATCCTTTTTCTGCTCAATTCCTCTGATGGTGACAAGATCCTCTAAGTCCTTTTTTGTAGATGCTGCAGCTCACATTCTCCTTCATATGATGTGTTCCGATGAAAAGGCACAAGAAAATAACCACGAACTTCTCTCTGTCACTGTTTTATCTCACTCACTATATGACACACTCAAAATTCTCTTTCACCTCTCACCCATATTACACACTTGGCATACATTTCTCCAGAATATGCAAACTGTCAAACACTGCTTCATCCTTGACACATTTAGCTGCCATGTTGCCATCACTTCCTTCCTGGAATAAAGCTGATGAGCCATACAATGAAGTTGTGGGAAAGAGTAGTGGAAGCTAGGCTAAGGGCAGAGGTGAGCATTTGTGAGCAGCAATATGGTTTCATGCCTAGAAAGAGCACAACAGATGCAGTATTTGCTTTGAGGATGCTGATGGAGAAGTACAGAGAAGGTCATAAGGAGTTGCATTGTGTCTTTGTAGATTTAGAGAAAGCGTATGACAGGGTGCCGAGAGAGGAGCTGTGGTATTGCATGAGGAAGTCTGGAGTGGCAGAGAAGTATGTTAGAGTGGTACAGGACATGTATGAGAGCTGTAAGACCGTGGTGAGGTGTGCTGTAGGTGCGACAGAGGAGTTCAAGGTGGAGGTGGGTCTGCATCAAGGATCGGCTCTGAGCCCCTTCTTGTTTGCTCTGGTGATGGACAGGCTGACGGATGAGGTTAGACAGGAATCTCCATGGACTATGATGTTTGCGGATGACATTGTGATTTGTAGTGAGAGCAGGGAGCAGGTGGAGGAGAATCTAGAGAGATGGAGGTCTGCTCTGGAAAACAGAGGAATGAAGCTTTCCGCAGTAAGACAGAATACATGTGTGTCAATTAGAGGGACCCAGGTGGAACGGTGAGGTTACAGGGAGCAGAGGTGAAGAAGGTGCAGGACTTAAGTACTTAGGGTCAATGATTCAGAGCAATGGAGACTGTGGAAAAGAGGTGAAGAGGCGAGTGCAAGCAGCTTGGAACGGGTGGAGAAAAGTGTCAGGTGTGTTGTGTGATAAAAGAGTATCAGCAAGAGTGAAAGGAAAGGTGTTCAAGACGGTGGTGAGACCAGCGATGTTGTACAGCTTAGAGACAGTGGCACTGAAGAAAAGACAAGAGGCAGAGCTGGAGGTGGCAGAGCTTAAAATGTTGAGGTTCTCTTTGGGAGTGACGAGGATGGACAGGATCAGGAACGAGTACATCAGAGGGACAGCTCATGTTAGTTGTCTCGGAGACTGTGAATATATTGGTAGAAGGATGCTGAGGTTGGAGCTGCCAGGCAGGAGGTCTAGAGGAAGACCAAAGAGGAGATTTATGGATGTAGTGAGAGAGGACATGAAGTTAATTGGTGTGAGTGAAGAGGATGCAGAGGACAGGGTCAGATGGAGGCGCATGATTCGCTGTGGCGACCCCGGAAAGGGAGCAGACGAAAGGAAAAGAAGAAGAATAAGAAGAAGAGGTTCTGCTGCACATCTGCACTGTGCAGGACATGCTGGAAGACAGCTGATGCTTACCAGCTGCAGTGAAAAGACCAAAAAAGAGGAAGAACAAAAGCCAGCTGCTCCATTTATTGACCTTGTGACATCACAGGTCAAAGGTCACACTGACCATTCATTTCAATTTTATTTATATAGCACCAATCATTAACAGAAGTGATCTCATTACTCTTTTCCTATAGAGCAAGACTAGACCGTACTCTTTTTAATATTATTTACAGAGACCCAACAAATCCCACAGGTCTGAAGTTTGGAGGATTGTGGGAGATTGAGTTTAGTGGCTCATGTTTCATAATAAAAGTTCCTCATTCTCACTGCTGGGCATCACAGGAACAACAAAAATGGGAGACATCAGGACCACATGGAAGGCTGCTGAAAGACACTCTGGTAGGCTGTGGATCACAATACATAAGAAGAAACCTTGAGGTTTGTTTTACCAAATTTGCAGCATGAGAATCTGCCTTAATTTTGACATATTTTACTAAATGAAAACAAAACAAATGCCAAATTAGCAACCCATGCAGGAGAATTGCAACATCACCTTTCATTTGTGAAAGATGATGCTGCTGCCATTTGCTATCTGCGAACGACACTTGACTCTGTTGCTCCTCTTAAAAAGAAGATAATAAAACAAAAAAGGTTAGCTCCATAGTATAACGCCAAAAGCCGCAAATTAAAGCAAATATCATGAAAACTTGAAAGGAAATGGCATTCTAAAAATCTGGGAGAATCTTGTTTTGTCTGGCAAGATAGTCAAGATAGTTAAAATATATAAGAAGGCCCACCGTAATGCCAGAGCAGCCTACTACTCATCATTAATAGAGGAAAATAAGAACAACCCCAGGTTTCTTTTCAGCACTGTAGTCAGGCTGACAGAGAGCCACAGCTCCAGTGAGCCATGAATTTCTATAGCCCTCAGTAGTAACGACTTCATGAGCTTCTTTAATGATAAAATGTTGACTATTAGAGAGAAAATTAATCACCCTGCACACAGCTGGTGCTGATTGATCTTCAAGCAAAGAGGCTTTGGAGGGGAGCTGTGAAACCTGAGGTGTACTTTGACTGCTTCTCTCCTGTCGACCTTATTCAACTAACGTCAAACTAAGCCATCAACCTGTCTCTTAGACCCGATTCCAACTAGACTGCTTAAAGATGTTTTACCATTAGTTAGCACGTCTTTAGTAGATATGATCAATCTGTCTTTACTGAAAGGTTATGTACCACAGTCTTTTAAAGTAGCTGGAATTAAACCTCTCCTTAAAAAGCCGCTCTTGATCCAGGGGTTTTAGCCAACTATAGACCTATATCTAACCTTCCCTTTATCCTTGAAAAACTGTTGCTAATCAGTTATGTGACTTTCTAAATAGCAATAGTATATTTGAGGATTTTCAGTCAGGTTTTAAAGCACATCATAGCACAGAAACAGCACTGGTGAAAATTACAAATGACCTTTTAATTGCATCAGATAGTGGACTTGTCTCTGTACTTGTCTTGTTAGATCTTAGTGCTGCATTCGATACCATTGACCATCAAATTCTATTACAGAGACTGGAACATTTAATCGGAATTAAAGGAACCGCGTTAAGCTGGTTTAAATCCTATCTATCAGACCGATCTCAGTTTGTACATGTTAACGATGAATCATCCGAGCACATCAAAGTTAGTCATGGAGTTTCGCAAGGTTCTGTGCTTGGACCAGTTCTATTTACGTTATATATGCCTCCTTTGGGCAATATTATTAGGAAACACTCCATAAAGTTTCATTGTTATGCAGATGATACCCACTTATATTTAGCGATTGAGCCAGATGAAACTGATCAGTTAGTTAAACTTCAAGCTTGCCTTAAGGACATAAAAACCTGGATGATCATTAATTTTCTGATGTTAAACTCTGACAAAACTGAAGTTATTGTACTTATAGTATAGTTGCTCTAGATGACACTGCCCTGGCCTCCAGCACCTCTGTGAGGAACCTTGGAGTTATCTTTGATCAGGATCTATCCTTCAACTTCCACATGAAGCAAACTTCAAGGACTGCCTTTTTTCACCTACGTAACATTGCGAAATTCAGGAACTTCCTGTCTCAAAATTATGCAAAAAAATGTATCCATGCATTTGTTACTTCAAGGCTGGATTACTGCAATTCCATATTATCAGGCAGCCCGAAAAAGTCCCTTAAGATTCTCCAGTTGATTCAGAACGCTGTGGCATGTGTACTGACAGGAACTAGGAAAAGAGATCATATTTCTCCAATATTAGCTTCTCTGCACTGGCTCCCTGTAAAATCCAGAATAGAATTTAAAATCCTCCTCCTCACCTACAAAGCTCTAAATGGTCAGGCACCATCATATCTTACAGAACTCATAGTACCTTATTACCCCACTAGAACACTGCGCTCTCAGAATGCAGGGTTACTTGTGGTTCCTAGAGTCTCCAGAGGCTCCTCTCCTGTGGAATCAGATCCCAGTTTGGGTTTGGGAGGCAGACACCATCTCCACATTTAAGAGTAGGCTAAAGAATTTCCTCTTTGATAAAGCTTGTAGTTAGGGCTGGCCTATGCTGCTATAGGCCTAGACTGCCGGGGGACTTCACATGATGCACCTCTCGCCTCCTCTCCCTCTCCATCCATATACATTCTCATCCCATAAATGCATGATACTAACTTGACTTCTTCTCTCTCCCGTAGTTTTATGCTTTCTCGTCCCTCTCTTCTTTCTTACTGTCACTTTCAGCAGGTAGTTCAGCGTCCGGAGATTTATCTGGATCTGTGACTATGGCGACCTGCTGGAGCATTGCTGCTGTGTCCATGGTGCAGGGGACGAGTGGCTCGGGTCCTGCTCGTTGGGCTCCACCTGGAGCTGCTCGGCCGCTTGGACCCATCATCTTCCCTTATGTTTTACATCCTACACTTTTCATCATAATTATATATACACTACAATTTGCTATTGTCATCATAATTGTATGTGCTATGAGCTCCTGGTTGGTTCGCCTGGGCGAAGTTGTCTGATGTTGAAAGATCCAAAACAACAGTTTTCAACAAGAGATAATTTCCTCTTATCAATTTCCTCTTGTTAATTTTGACACTTTTTACAAACCAAAACAAATGCCAAACTAGCAACCCATGCATGAGCACTGTGAGCGACTTGTAAGAAGCATATTTAATTATAATTTGTAAGTAACAATCACGTGTGAAAAATTATGCTACCACCATTAGCATCATGCACGGAAGCAGTCAGTCATTTTCTACCGCTTGTTCCTGTTAGGGGTCGCGGGTCACTGGAACCTATCCCAGTGGCTTTGGGCCTTAGGCGGGGTACACCCTGGACAGTGGCCAACTCGTCACTGTATGGAAGCAGTGCTTGAAAATAACTTTTTTGAAAAGAGCTTCTTTATCCGACCCGAAACAACCAATGACCTGAGGTTAAATCACTAATGATTTGTCCTGGTGTACCACAAGGTGTATTTCAGAACCAACTTTTCATTTTTATGCTTTATAGCAACACGAACCCCTATCACTAATCTCAGATATATTTATTTTAATAGAGGTGTACAGGGTTAGACAAGTATACAGATGAGATCCACAAAGACCATGTGATCATGAACAGGCCTACATCCAGCAGGCAGTGAAACAGCTTTCTCAGGCTAATCTCTAATGGTGTTGAGCAGGCTGTATGCTGCTGATCTAGACCTATTATCTAATTGCTACTGCAGCAACACTGACTGGGCATAACACATCAATCCCTCTCTCCTTCCTGATCTCTCTCCCCCCTCCTATATCTGCTATGTAATTAGTTTTTTTCTCTGTCCCATCACTCATTGCTTACTAAGACACTCTCTCTGTACACACACAAGGGGCTTTGTGCACATTACCAGGGTTTGTCATACATTTACTTTTTCTTCCTATCACCATTTTCATAGTTATTTTATATTTTATAGTATATTTTATAGTAACAACCAAACTAAAACCCACAGTACACAGTAAAAATTTGACCTGTAAGATACTGTATGTTTGTTGTCCAGTGCAGTTTTTGTCATCATGTTAACACTGAAAAATAAAAACAAAACACAAGCCAAATTATTACTATGTACAGTAATAATTATATATTACACTGGTGGATTCAGTGGGATTGCCCCCTTGGTGCCCCAAAAACCCTGCCCTCCAGAGTGCCCCTCCAGTGGAGAAATCCTGATGCAGTGCACTAATGGCTGCCCTTAAAATGGAGAAAACGTGATGCAGTTCCCTCTAGGACAGGGCTGCCCCAATTGGGGCCCGTGGGCCTTGGCGGGCCATAAGGTTTGATTTTTTCAGATGTTTCTAGCAGCAAAAAATAATTAATAAAAAAGTATTATATCAATCACTGTTCATACTGTTTAATCTTTTGTGAGGTAAAAATGCTCTTTAATAATTTTTCATAATCGGAGCATGGCAGAGTGATGCTATGTAGGAAGGGAACTTGGGATCCATTTTGCATCTTAACTATACAATACATTAACTGTTTGATTTTGGCCCGTGGCCCACCATTAAGCTTCAGTTTTGGCCCTCCAAGGAAAAAAGTTTGGGCGCCCCTGCTCTAGGGTGCCCTTTCAGTGGAGAAAATGTGTTGCAGTGCCATATCGGCTGCCCTCCCTACATGCTAGAAAATTAGTTGGCCTCTGCATGCATTTAAATGGTTAAATTGTTTCCTGTATGTTTTTATTACAGAGGTGTAGTAGTTATACTTTAAATCTGAGTAACAAAATAAAACAATTTTAATCTTACCCAGGGTTTGGAACTGTTTTAAATTTGTTTGCTCCTGCTCCGCCACTAATATATATATGCAGTAACTGTATATAGAGTGTCTTGTCTGTCTGGAAAACTCACGACAAGATTTTATTTTCATACCTACTTGCTTGTACAATAATGTTTATATATGCTTTTTTGGTTGTGTGTCTTGTTTTTCCTGTTACATTTGCTTTAATTTGATAGTTGAAAGTAAGACAACAGGAAATCAGAGTTGCCAAGTATGCTTATATTTCACGACTTTGGGCGTCGTTTCTTAAGTTGCTTGAAAATCATGGGTTTCAGATTTCTGGGCTGGGTTTCAAAAAGATGGGTGCTTGATTGCAAAGTCTGACAAGCAAGTTGATTTTTTTACATTTCTGGTTGCTATTTTCCCCAATGCAGTGATTGACACTGTCTATTTACAGACTCACAAATTATATCAGTTCTGTAGTGTAATTCGCCTCGGGTTGTTTTGTGGTTACTGCCTTATCAGTCATAGTCATAGACTATATGGTCAGATTTCATAGGTGTATAGTTTTATTTTTAGAGTGGACCATTTTTATGAATTTAGACATTGCTCTCAGAAATATGTAGGTGACCGTTTGTAATTAAACAATACATTAATACAGTAGTTTATAGGTTGGTTGTTTTTATTTTTAGATTTAATTTGTACCAAATAATACTGATGACTCTGATTTATTCTTTTTAATAGATGATAAAATAATTTAATGGAAGACGAATTTAGCTTTATTACAGCCTTTTAATTCTGGCTATACAGACTATATGTAATCAGATTACATCACACTTTGTCAGTGACGTAAATTGTAATCATTACTGGATAATGTTTTCCAAGTTGTCAGCATCACCATAAAATACTTTGGAGTAACCACAAAAGCCAATATAAACAAAATCTGTTTTTGCTTTTTAAACTCCGAGTGATTTCATTTTAATATGTTAAAACCTTTAATATGTAATTTTAATATGTTAAAACCTTTACAATTATTTCCTCACCTTTAATCTCTTACAGATGCTCATAGCAAGATTAAGTCACAGACACTGAAACAATATTAGCGACTGATAACACTAGCTAGACTGCATTCTTAGCCTGCTCTAGTGCGGCTATTTGTAAAGGAATTTTATTTGTATTGAATAGCCTTTACAAATAGAAAAAAGGATCATGTAACTTAGCTAAACTATAGAAGCATTTACCATTAGTCATTTCTTTAATTTCTCACCCTCTCCTCTGGCATGAAGACTGCAAGTGCTATCTGCATCTCTCTAACACTGTCATCATTTAAATAACTAGAATCACACAAAGTGTATGTCATCATCGGGTCAGCCATGAGTGAAATATATCTTCCTGCCCACCTTCCTTCAACTCACTTTCTCTTTCATTATCGAGCTAATATTAGCCGGACCATCCGAGTCAGACTCTGAGGTCGAGCCGCTGTCAGGTTCTGCTCCACCATCACGTACTGACGCGGTAAAATAATCCAAAATTAGCTCGGTCCAATTTGTTGACATAAATGGAAAACTGCTCAATTATTTTGTATTGTGATAGTTAGTGCAGGTACTGTGTGATGGACAAGTGATAACAGCCAATAATATGCACTGAGATTGACATGTGACAGGTGATTTGTATGTGTCAATAAAGTTTTTTTTCTGCAAGAGTTCCAGTCGAAACAGAACTGATGTCCCATGGTGTTTTATTCCGCTGTAATTATTTTCGGTCTAACACTGGGTATGCATGCCAGAATCACTGCAATCTACCTGTGCTAACAGGTTATGGGCCCAGAATTAGAGTTAGAGTTAAGTATACAATGATTTGTCACCAAGAGAAATGTCGCAACGTACAGCGTGTCTGGTGAGAGTTAGCATGCTATGTTAGCACCATGAGTTGACGGGTCGCCGAGTCGAGTAGCCGTTGGTCTCGGCTAGTTTTTGATGGAGTTGAAAAGAACAATAAACTGTGGGAGACAGAATTTTTAGGCCATCTTCGGTTGCAAGGGCTAAAGGACACCATTTTAAATGAGCCTACCGACGATGAAGAGGGGGAACCGACAGAAGACGAGGAGAAAAATGCAGAGGCAATGCAGAGCTGATCCAGTTTCTAGACGACAAAAGTTTGTCGCTTGTAATGCGAGAAGCGGCAGACGATGGGCAGAGAGCACTAAAGATTCTAAGAGACTGTTATGCTAGCAAAGGTAAGCCACGTATAATTAGCCTGTATACAGAACTGAAGTCGTGTAGTGAGAGTGTGACTGAATACATTATACGCGCAAAGACAGCCATAACAGCATTGAGAAACGCTGGTGAAACATTGAGTGACGGACTGTTAGTAGCAATGATTTTGAAGGAGCTACCAGAATCTTTCAAACCTTTTGCTATTCATGTCACGCAAAGTGAGAAGGCAATATCTTTTGCAGAATTTAAAACCAAACTACGAGGACTATGAGGACACTGAGAAAATGCATGCCATACCATCTGACACTGCGGTCAAGTGAGCCGCCGTCTGCATTTCCATGGTCAAATCAGCCGCACCTCAATTCGGAGTGCTCACGTATTCGGACCTGAATGGTAAATGCATTGAAACGAGTCCGAGCGAGTTGACAGGCATTGTTAGCGACTGTATTCTGTCTTTTTTTCAGTTTCCAAAGACGTGTTGCTGTATGAAAGTCGTACCTGAAGAGTAGCTATGAAATCAGAATTTTACGCTATACCATACGATTTAAAAAATTGCGTCGGACTTGGCAAAGTTAGCGCTATACGAAAAAAATGGGACTACTTCCGGTTTTCAAAATAAGGTGTTACCAACTAAGCCAAAATACGATTAATTGGAATGTATTCACAGAAAATAAATAAAAAAACTTACAGTAAAATGTGAGGGCTATTACTTTTCTTTTAGTTAAATCAAAATGGCAACTCCCATTTGAGATCAGGATAACTCTGACTACATACAGACGAAAAGTGAAGCATTTTTACTGTATTCATTTTTTTGGAATAAGAATGGGTTAGACTACTTTCAAACATATTATGAAGTACTTTTACTGCATAGTTTTTGAGAAATCCAATGTCAAAGTCCCCTCCAGACGAAAACAATAAGTCTCTTCGTCCAACTTTGAAGTTGGATAAAACGTACCAGGTTACATAGGTAACCATGGTTCCCTGATAAGGAACGAGACGCTGCGTCAGCTGACGCTATGGGGAACGCCTCCAGCGTGATGGCCTCTGAATCTCTGTAACAACTTAGACCAATCTTAATCTCACCTTCCTGTTCCGCCGATACTGAAGGAGGATGGAACACCTGCAGGACTACCGGCCGGGCCACCTCAGTGGATACTTTAGGTACATAACCCGGCCTAGGATGCAGGATGGCTCTAACTGCGCCTGGAACGATCTCCAGGTTAGCAGGAGCCTCCGAGAGGGACTGGAGATCTCCCACTCTCTTGAGAGAAGTCATGGCCAGCAAAAATTTAATTTTTAAGGCCAGACACCTGTCTGATGCATTGTCCAGTGGCTCGAACGATGCTGTGGTCAATCCATCCAGCACCACTGTATTGTGATAGTGCAGGTACTGTGTAATGGTAGCAGCCAATAATATGCGCTGAGATTGACATGTGACAAGTGATTTGTATATGTCAATAAATGTTTTTTTCTGCGAGAGTTCCAGTCGAAACAGAACTGATGCCTCATGGTGTTTTATTCCTCTGTAATTATTTTCGGTCTAACACTGGGTATGCATGCCAGAATCACTGCAATCCACCTCTGCTAACACAGTTGTCTTCAATTGTCCCTTAGCACCCCTAAGGGGATTTTAATTTGAGAGTCGAGCGATGTCTTCCTCACTTGAATTCATTTTATTTATCTTCCTCTGTCAACCACAATATGTCTGTCTCTGACTCATCTGTCAGTAAACAGATGTTTGGGGGAAAACCTTCCGACCTAACATTATGTTTAAGGGCTTCAAAACTTTACTCATCATTTGAATTTTACATTAATGTTGACATTGTATTAAAGCCGAGACTTTATTCAGAAACACATAAAAACCGAAAACAGCCCATAATCCATTTTTTCATGTAAAACCGTGTTTCTACACAAACGGGCCACTGCGACTTGGGACTCATTTTGATGGAACGCGCCACGTAGGCATTATTATTAGGAAACACTTTCATTGTTGGATGTCGGATGATACCC
This sequence comes from Coreoperca whiteheadi, assembly GCA_011952105.1. NCBI lineage: Eukaryota > Metazoa > Chordata > Actinopteri > Centrarchiformes > Sinipercidae > Coreoperca > Coreoperca whiteheadi. The sequence goes on along the minus strand of WNGW01000013.1, from coordinate 433,690 downwards.
AATTATATCTATCGATCAAGCCAGATGAAACTTATCAGTTAGCTAAACTTTGAGCATGTCATAAGGACATAAAAACCTGAAATTCCTGCAATGTTCTGATGTTAAATTCTGACAAAACTGAAGTTATTGTACCTGTTATCTTATGATATAGTTGCACTAGCATGGCATTGCCCTGGCCTTCAGCACCACCATAGCAGCCTCTGAGTTATTTTTTATCAGGATTTATCCTCTATCTTCCACATGAAACAAACTTCAACCTTTCATCACCTATGTAACATCAAAAATCAGGCACATCCTGTCTTAAAATGATGCTGAAAAACTAGTCCATGCATTTGTTATCTCTACACTGGATTATTGCAACTCCTTATTATCAGGCTTTCTGAATAAATCCCTTTTAAGACTCTCCAGTTGATCCAGAATGCTGCGGCACGTGTACTGACAAGAAAAAAAGACCATATTTCTCCAATATTAACTTCTCTGGACTGGCTCCCTGTAAAATCCAAAACAGAATTTAAAATCCTCCTCCTCACCTACAAAGCTTTTGATGGTGAGGCACCATCGTATCTTAAAGAACTCATAGTACCTTATTAACTCACTAGAACACTGCACTCTCAGAAAGCAGGGTTATTTGTGGTTCCTAGATTCTCCTGTGAAATCAGATCCTAGTTTGGGTTCAGGAGACAGACACCATCTCCATATTTAAGAGTAGCCTTAAGACTTTCCTCTTTGATCAAGCTTATAGTTGCAACTGGCTCAGGTCAGTCCTGAACCATCCCTTAGTTGCTGCTAAGGCCTAGACTGCCTCGAGACTTCCCATGATGCACACAGTATGAGAGCTCCTCTCTCCTCCTCTCCCTTTCCATCTGTATGCATTTTTATGCATTAGTGCATGTAACTAACTTGACATCTTCTCTCTCCTGTAGTTTTGTGCCTTCTCGTCTCTCGCCTCTCTCCTTCTGTCGCTTTCAGCAGGTATGTCTGCCTCTGGAGCTGCACAGTCTGTATCTATGATTGCTGGCCACCTATTGCCCCCATTTTCCTGCTCAATAACTGCAACAAAAAATATTATTATCATTACTATTATTATCATTATTATTCCTATCATTATTATAACTATTATTATTTTATTAATATTAATATCACCACTATCATTACATTATTATTATTCAAAAATTCTAATGTGGAATTTAAATTGTGCTACCTGCTACTCTCTCTCTTGCTCTCTTTACACCCAAACGGCAGCAGTAGATGGCCGCCCACCCTGACTGGTTCTCCTAGAGGTTCCGCCTCTTAAAAAGAAGTCTTTCCTTGCCACTGTCACAAGAGTCCATGCTTTCTGTGGGAATTGTTGAGTTTTTGTAAATAATATTATAAAGAGTAAAGTCTAGAACTGCTCTATAGGTAAAGTGCTATGAGATAACGTCCGTTGTGAATTAGCCCGATATAAATAAAACTGAACAGTCAGAATCCAACTTGGGACGTTGCATTTGTGCCTTAAGCCATATTCATAATAGCACAGAAAAACATCTTCAAATCTTATCAAATAAACAGTTAAGTTCTTTTTAACTTCACATGAATACTGACTACTAAATAATTCAACATTAAGCAGCAAAAGATAGTGCTATTACAATTAATGAATTATCTAAATATATCAGCTTCACATTTCTGCCTTTCAGTCACACAGAGCACCCATTCAAACCACAAGAGAGAAAGGTAATGTTTTTTTCTCCCCTTCCATTCAAAGTGTTTTAGAATCCCTTTATTATAGTTCTTCAGCCATGTGGACAGACAGCATCTGTGGGGTGGCTGCAAGGCTCACTGAGTGCATCTTTACAACTATTCACAATGGAAACATTCCCACAAACAATATTTTATAGCACTGGGGAAGCCTGTAAGTAACAAATTACATTTA
>WNGW01000013.1:408636-428981 GCA_011952105.1 Coreoperca whiteheadi | reverse complement strand
ATAAGATATTGCCACGTGTTTCCCTGTCAGATTCCAAGGTTGTGAGTTTGAATCCTGCTAAGGGCATGTTCACTAAATTCAGTAAAGTTGCACAGATGGCAATGCTGTACAAGTCTGTAGCATTTGGCCATTGTGGCTTAGTGGAAGAGTGGGTTGTCTCTGCCAATCAGAAGGTCAACAGCAGCGCCCCTGCAGTCTTTTGGAACCTGGTTAATGATGTACTCCCCAACATGCTTAACCAGTTCATTTTTGAGTACCTGGACGACATCCTCATTTTCTGGAGGAGCCAAGTAAGTAAGTCCTCCAATGCTTATTGGTTTTGTTAAAGTGGAGAAATTTGAATTTCATGTTCACTCAGTCAGTTTTCTAGGATATATTGTTGAACAGGGGCAAGTTAAAGGAGACCCAGCCAAGGTACTAGCGGTGACTGGTGTGGCCTACCCCTACATCTAGGAAGCAGCTTCAGCGCTTCTTGGGGTTTGCTCATTTCTACTGGCGTACCATTCTTCTCCTGGCGACTGACCCCAGCTGAGAGTAATTATGATGTGGGTATGATATTTCTGCGTCGGTGTTGGAGGACTGGAGACACTGGTTGGAGGGCGCAGAAACAGACCAAAAAACCTCAACTACCTCTGTTCCGCCAAAAGACCTTCATACCTGGTCGGCTTTTTTCCTGGGGAGTTTCAACTTCACCATGAGTCATCATCCTGGTTCCCGCAACACCAAAGCGGATGCCCTCTCCTGTCAAACTGACCCAGAAAAGCTTGAGGGTGAGGCCACTCCTATCCTCCCTCCATCCTGTCAGGATCTCAATCTCCCTGGGCGTTTCAAGGGAGCTAACAGTCACGCCCAGACCCAGGTACGGGACCAACTAACCGTTTATTTGTTTCTGTCCCTGTTAGGTCCCAGGATCTCTAGTGGGTTCACTCATCTAGACTCACATGTATCCCGGTGTTCACCATACCCTAACATTCCTGAAGCAATGGTTTTGGTGGCCCACCATGTCTCAAGACACCTAAGCGTTTGTGTCCTTCAAGTCTTACAGCCCCACGGCATTCCCCGGGATATTGTGTCTCATTCCCAGGCTATTCATTCTGGATGCCTCATTGCTGCAGGACTTTTACCAGAGGTATCTGGATAAACCGGGTAGGGTGTCTGGAGGCACCTGTTGAGGTGGGGTTCGTGTTTCTCTTATCTATCTCCTATCCCTTTCCCTCTGTGTGTCTGTGTGTCTGGTTTTAGTCCCAGTTCATCAGCTCATCAACCCTCTGCATAAAGACTCCACTTTCTCCTCCACTCTTCGCAAGATTATTCAGTATCAGTCAGTATCATTTTCTGCCGCTTGCTCCCGTTCGGGGTCGCGGGTGACTGGAGCCTATCCCAGTGGCTTCGGGCCTTAGGCCCTGGACAGTGGCCAACTCGTCGCAGGGCTGACACATAGACAGACAACCATTCACGCACACATTCATCCACTAGGGACAATTTTAGAGTCACCAATTAACCTAATGCATGTCTTTGGACGGTGGGAGGAAACCGGAGAACCCGGAGAAAACCCACGATAACACGGGGAGAACATGCAGACTCCACCCAGGGAGGTCGTGGTCTGGTCCGGGATTCGAACCCACGATCTCCTTATTGGGAGGCAGGGGCGCTAACCGCTCCCGTGCACCCCTATTCAGTATCACTCTGTGGTAATTTACTATCCAGCCTATCTTTTTGAAAGACTTTTTCTCTAGTGGATTTTTTGTGCTTTATGTTTGAATAACAAGACTCTTTTCCCTGTGCTCCAGCCAAACATCGCTTCTGCAACAACCTGTCTCTGCCAACCACTCGGCACCCCATTTCCCAACCAGTCACCACCAGACACTTCCAGGAGATGATGCGATCTGGAATATGACCTCAGTGTGTTCTGTGATTCATCAGAATGGGCTTAAGGCATAGTTGCCAACCTGGTAGCTCAAAAGGGTTGTGCCATCCACACATTCATGATGGCCAGGTTAAAAGTCGCCCCTAGAAGACAACAATCTATTCCTCACCTGGACCTCTGTGCTGCACTAGCTGAGACTCAGTTGGTCAAGCTTGTGGAGATGGAGATGACACTTACCCTCCGCCAGACAATATGTGGACTGACTCCATGACAGTCCTTGAGTGGCTACGATCATATTCATACATATGCATAGATAGGTACATTATGAAGTTAGCTAGCTAACCAAATATTGGTGAATTAGCAGCATAAGTTAAGTAATAACGTCCATCTTAGCCAAAGGAACCACAAGTAAGTACATTCACATTCACATAGTCATAAAGCAATGCACAGTTTTTGCTTGTTTACAGGCTAGCAACAAGGTGGAACAACCCAGCGCTGAACTAAACTAACTAGTTATGCAAATCTTCTTCCGAGATGGTCTTCCTTGGAGCATCCACATTGTTGGGACCCTTCCGCATCAATTTCAGGGTCTCAGGTGTTTCGCCCCTTAAACTGAGCACCTTGCCTGAGTGGGGCAGCGAAGACTGACTAGCCTTCACCTGCAGAAGGGTTCCAACTGTGGGCTCTCTTTAGCCACAGCCATCTTGAACTGGACTCGGCCATTTCCGTGAGGACCTTGTCGTGCCTCCATCTGTACCGCCCTTCTGCCAATGCCCTTGGACAGCCGGTCAGGATGTGGTTCAGGGTAAAGGAGGCTGCTTCGCATTGGTTGCAAGATGGCTCTTCCCCTCCGCCCCAGATCCTTATGTTTGTTTCATGTAATAATGTGAGGAAGTTTACAGTGCCTTCATCGCTCCACACACATCTGACAAGTCACAGTTCTGCTGCTATTATTAAAATCTAAACTTGCATAAAAACAGGGGGATGGAACCCAGACAGCTCAGCTAACGTGACACCTAAGACGAGAAAGTGACTAACATTAAGTAACATTAAGATGGAGACTAATACAATAATACAGCACATGATATATAAATATAACATTAAAGAGGACCTATTATGCTAATTATGCTAGAGTAAATATTTCTGGTGTTCCCTCTGATGCCCTCCGGCTACTCTGCCTCAACTCTCGGCGATTTACGGAGTTTCCTGATGGATAGATAGCTTTAAAGTAACTGCTAACTAATCGTTAGCTCAGTTAGCCATAGAGCTAGTTTTCCTTGTAGCTAAGCTGACTAACTCAGAGCCCCGCTCTAGCACAGGAACTTTGGACCACCGGGAGAAGGAGGTTTTCAGGCCCGGGCTCCGAGCTCCCAGTCCAGGCAGTGTCAGCTAGCTAATAGCTGCATGACTAATAGAGTTAATGGTAGTAAAGCCAAATGTCCATCAAGAAACTGACTAACTACATCACAGCCAAAAAAGCACTTTCTGCAAGACATACTGAACAACCTCCAAAAATTTGAAGAGTAGTCCTCAGCAGATTAGTCTCACATAGCCAGACCTATGTCCAGACAGGTGGATGGAGCGCGTAACCAAGGTACAGAACAAGATGGTGGAATTCCAATTCTATTTCAGGCAGTGTTTTTTGTGGGAGAATAGACCTCCCTTGGGCACGGACTTTGGGTATTGTGACTTTAGACCTTTTATATGCAAAACAAATGCTGTACAAGACAATAAAGGACAGGCAAAACCCGAAAAAGCATAATATGGCCTCTTTAACTACTATTAGATCGTTTAACACAAATAGTCCTGTTAACTAGTAGCAACATGCACAATGCCATGCAGGCTAATAGGCAGTCTGGGAATATAACTGTAGTGACTAGCTTTTGAGCTAACCCACAGCGACAGACTCACAAAATAATACAGCACATCACAAATATAACATTAGCTTACCATTAACTAATTAACATTAGATCAATTAACTAGGGTTGGTCCGAATACCTTTTTTGAAGTTCGAAGCTTCGGTAGCAATCAAGATCGAAAATTCAAAGCTTCGGAGGGAGGGGACTGAACATATTTCTCTAATAAAGGCAGGAATCTCCGTGTGTCTGTTTGTTTGCTGTTTGATTATGTCAAGAACCGTTCATCCAATCGACTTCACACTTGGATGGTGTGTTGCCTGGATCCAAGGGAGTGCAGTGTCGCATTTTGTGCAATATTGGACACGCGACACGTTTCAAAATTAATAAACTTTATAAACTACAGAACAGTGCAAGCCAGAAGCGGACAGAGCTTGTATACTCCGAGAACGGACAGTGTATTAGTGATACAAAAAGAACATACAGGTCAAGTATTTTCCAAGCAAATTAAGTGCACATTTTTATCACGTGTAAAATTACTGATGGCGGATGTATATGCCAACAATAAGCTAGTCTATATAACGTTTAGGCGTACTATTTACGGAACTCAGGTGATTTTTCAAACATGTTGTGTTGTGTTGTGGTAGGCCAGTTTCAAATCGCTTATTTTGCAAACTGCCTTTGTCTTGTACTCGCTCAATTTAAAGTGCTCCCACACAGCTGAGGTCTTCGGCATTTTGTCTTCTCTTCCAGATGAACTGAATCATAACATACATACACGATGTTTACGTGTGAGCGATTTTACTGGGACACGTGACTTACCGGTAAAATCTCACGTTTGACTTTTAACAAGCTACTATATTTTGTAGTAGATTCATTTAGATTTATAATAACGGTTAAAAAGACTAATACATTTTGTTTCTATTATTCTATTTTCCACAATGTGAAAGAAAAGAAGCGTAACCCAAAACACAAGCGCAGGCGCTTCTGTCCATTAAAGCACATGCAGTTGTGGGATCTAGACAGAGAATATACTCCAGTTGCAGGGAACACTTTAGTTGGCTAAAGCAAATATATTTGTTAAATAAAGTAAAATGATGTTACCTTCCTTCATCTCTCCAATCCTATTAAATCCGGTATATTGAATTTTGCCAGATTTAAACATTGAATACCAACCCACCGAGCGAATATTAGAATATTCCTGTCCAGCCCTATAATTAACACAAATAGCCCTGTTAACTAATAGCAACATGTACAACATCATGCAGGCTAATAGGCAGCCTGGACATGTAACTGTAGTGACTTTAAGATAACTAAGCAGCTAACATAAAGGCTGACAAAATAATATGTATTTTTAACACATTACAATATCACAGATCATTTAACAAAACCAATCTATGTGCACCAGTTCAAACATATTATTCTTGCTATTACTAAGACGAAAGTTATGTGTAAACATACCTGTGCACTGGTTTTCTGTCTTCTCGCCTCCCACTTCGTCTGCTGTCTCCAGTGGATGTTGACAAGCTGTCACTCTAATCGAGGCTATCCAATAGGGATGTGTCTTACATTTTTTAGCTTATTGTTTGTAGCCCACGAGAGCCAGCTCAACAGCAAGCAAAGCTTTAAGTTTGAAAACAAAACTTTTATATTTGAAAACAAAATTTTTGGATTTGCATTTATACATCTTTAATCAATAAACATTTTACCAGTGTCAATAGTTTTGCTCTCAAATCTATTTTTCGATTGCAGTGGGGAAGGTTTTGTTCTCAAACCTATTCTGTTTTTAATGCATAATAAAGATACAAAAGGACCCTCATTGAAACATGTTGACATTTCAAGACACAATAAGAGACCAAATGACTGCGTGAGCCAGGCATATTCTGCAGTGAAGGCAGTGGGGGTGGCTGGATTGCAGGGGATGTGTGATGCATGATGTGCAAACACCCAGCGAAGGATTTTGATGACCATTATCTAATATGACTGATCTCACCCATATTAAAACCAAACAAATCAGCCTGTTTGCATCTGTCTTATTCTCTCCTGCAGAAAGTAGGCTTCTGGCCAGTTTCACTACAGTTTATACCAGCATCTTTACTGGTATAAACTGTAGGCAAGAATCAAGGAAAATAGCATAAAGCCACCTCCAGAGTTTTCAACTTGAGTAACCTCCCTACAGCCTACACTCTAACTGTTAACCTCCAAACCCCCAAGTAACATGGACATCAGTGTTATGCATACATTTTAGACACGACAAAGGATTGTCATTGCCACTGTCTCTCTGATATCAAAATCTTTTTACTTTGAACGTCACCGCACCTCAGTGCACTTAAAGGCAACAGTTTGAAGCAGCTTCATTATCCTATATTTTTCAGTCTGGTTATTTTTGGCAAAGCGAGTCATGGTGATGATGGCTGGAAATTACGATAATTGTGATGATGATGATGATGATGATGATGATGGAGAGGAGGAAGACGTGGAAGAAGAGGAGGAGGACAATACGACCACCTCTGTGTTAACCATCAACAAAGAAATATGACCAGTTCAAGAAACAAAAAAATCAGCTCCAACATGTGCTGCAATTCACCACAACATAATAGAAAGTCTCATTTAAAAACCGCTCATATGTCTATAAACTATTGACTGTTAAATATGTTATTGAATTTATATGATCATTAAATGGTATGTGTCATAGCTCATACAGTATGTCTAAGGGTAATTTAAATGTTTTCTGATTCATACTATCAAACCTTCTCCAACCAAACAAACATAAGATATCACTCTCCCCTTTTGTACATTTTTGACGGGTTTTTTTCCCCTGATGTGAACCGCACTCTGCACACTGAAAAAAACCCCCGGAGCTTTAGTTTGGCTACAGTGCTTCAGAGTGGTCGTTTTCTTGTGTTTCTTAAATGGAATTTGAATTGTTAATAATCAGCCAACCGCAACACCGACGTCCTTTTTCACAAGAGCAGGTAGAGTAATGCCAAATAAGTTGAGACTTACTTGCAGTTCTGCTGGAGCAGCGAAGGGATTCCAGGTTCCCCCTCCTCGCAACGTCACACTGAAAGCTGCCAAAATACTGCCGACATGCACAGTGGGGCTGTTGTTGTTGTCTAATGTTAAGTGTCGTCACTGTTGTGGTTGTTATTTGCCGCCAGGTTCCGGCCTCCTCCAGCGCTCCTCTCCCGGGATTCCGCTGCTTGGCTCGTCTGTTTTCAGGACCAAGAACAGCGGCTGCGGCTCTCTCATTCCACCTCCCTCCTGGTGCACGTGATTCATGCGTCAAGCGGTCCCCATTGACGTCACCAGGCTGGGTTTCATTCATAAGATTTTTCTGCACCACCGCCCTAAAAATTGATTAGAAAGCACGGCCACTCTGGTCTCTTTCTTATACAAAGCACAAATACAAAAATAATCTCACATGATGACTTGAATACTTAAAATGATGACAGAAAATGTGTATGATGTGTATATGCATCTAGGATAACGCGCCAGTTGGTTAGAGCACAGTGACAACCCCACAAATAGAATAGACTGAATTATACACATTAAATTGAATCTATTTTTTTTTCAGAATAAGCAGGGATAGGCAAAATATTAAGTGTAATCCCAGAATAATTTATCGTCTTCATTCATGTTGGGATGGTGGCCCCCTAGGGCTAATTATGAATTTACCCAATCACACTCATGTACTGAAAGAGATGTATTAGAGATATAAGACATTCTCTTTTCAGAAGTGGACCACCAATGTGTTACAAATTTTTATTTCGCAATCACATATAAGGTGATATACAGTTAATATACTGAAGCAGGATTTTCTCAAACATAATATGTAAATGTAGCCTGACTGTGGTGAGATTGTTTTACCATTATACTTTATGTCACCAGATATGTATACATTTTCCTCTTCTTTATATTCTTTTCTTTTCTATCTTATCTATGCTTTTCATCCTCCTTTTTTTGGTTTGGCTCCTCTTCAATATTTCTTCCTTCTGTTCCTCTGTTTGCTTCCTTTTCCTCTGTGATATAAACAAACACAAATAAGACAGTAAAAATGAAGAAAAAAAAACACTGCCAAAGATACTGTAAGTATATGACAACAACAACTTTTGAGCATGTAAGTTTATTTTTCACCTTTGTGTATTTGTGACAAAATCATTTCAATTCAAGGTCCATATACTAGCTTTTTGGAGCATCTGAACCACATCTCACAGTCTTTACCAGTGAATGGAAGTGGCCCAGGCATCACACATGTGATTAAGATCTCTGCTGGCGCACCCTAAAAACTACATACTACCACATACAACAGTGAAACAGGAAGGACCCTAGACACGGGACTGAATGTACACCAGAAACAGACAACATCAGCTGTCTGTGAACGCAAGACCAAAATCTCTCACAGCATCAGGCATAGGTTACCATCTCCCTGCATATACGACCACCTGTTACCTGTTATCATGTGACTGATGAAGACAGAAATGCGGTGAAAGCCCAAAAACCTAGTTAGTGGAACTTTGAATTAAATTTCCCCTGGAACTGCCCACATTGTTTTGTTTTGTTTTGTAATTTATGCAAAGGTAATTAAAAGTAGAAGCAATTCATATACATGAATGTATATAATCTATCAGAGGTATGTGTGTATATACATATATATATATGTATATATATATATATATATATATATATATATGTATAATTACAGAACATGCATACACACAAAGTGCAACAAAGTTAAAATTTGAATTTGAAGTTAAAGGAGGGGTAAAGGAGAGCAGCTGCAGCACCACCTGCTGGCCATTACTTGCACTTTGAATCAGGAATCAAGTGCAGTGAGTCACCATACAAAATTCAGTGCTGCTGCATGTTGGTGTCAGTGTTGGGCGTCTACCCACTCGTTCCTAGTGTCACGAAACAAGAAAGATGGTACACTTCGGTGTGGAGAGAGAACAGGTGGAAGACAGAAGATCAGAGCACCCTAAAATTAAGAGTACAATAATTGGTACATATCCAGACCGCATAACCAAAAGGTCCAGGATGTGAGGACAGGATGTGTGGTGGAGTGCTGTGTCCAGGTTTGGCAATATATGCCTCCACTGGAAAGTAATTTAGGACATTTACTGTATATTTGATGGTAGTTTATACTTTTACTCCACAAAATTTCACAGGGAAATAATGCACTTTGAACTCCACTATATTCTTTAGACAGCTCGAATTACTAGTTACTATCCACATTTTATTTTTATTATTAAAAATGATTATTATTTATTATTATTATTATTGTTACTTTTACTGGAGTAAAAGATCTGAATACTTCTATAATCACTGTCTCTGAGGCAGAAATCACAGAGACAGCAGTGGTGGAAGAATGGAGGTGAATAGAATCTTGCTTCTCTATAAATAAAATTGAGTTGAATTGTTTGTGGTTCTCACAGCATTGAAAAATACCATTTAAAGAGCATCTCGTTGTGGTTTTGGGATTGGGTTTAGTTGTTTCCTATTTTATTTTGTAATATTCTCCTTCCCTCATGTGTTGTGTAGTGTTGCTTCCTGTCCTGGTTTGCTTTGATTGTTTTCACCTGTGTCTATTGGTTACAACTGTGTTTCGTATTGTCCCCTGTGTTGGTTCCCCCAAAGTTGTGCGTGTTATCGCCAGTCCTGCATTTTAATTTCGTGCCTCTGAGTGGATTTACTGTTGTTGGCTTCTGTTATGTTTTGTATGGTACTTTTCTCGTATTACCTGCCTGGGTCTTTCAGCCGCCCTAGGTTGGGATGTGTTGCAGTTTTAGAAAGTAATGAGCTCATCTTTTGTTCTTTCCACCATCTCCGTGTGATCGTTTGATTGCTAATACAACTTAAATGAAAGGGTCATGTTTTTTCAAGTCCTCTATTGAAAGAGTTGCTGTTATCATTCCTCCTGTTCCTACTGGCCATGAATAGATCCTTTCCTAATGTGATTCCAGTGTAAGTGGGGAACAAAATCCACAGTCCTCATTTTGAGAAAACATACCTCCTGGAGTTTAGCTGAGCTTAATATGAGGCTTCAGCAGTTTGAGTCGGTGCATGCACATGTCTGTATTGTTTTAAGTCAGACTTGGAAAAATGTAAACCTATTTAACACATTTGCATTACATTTACATTTAGTAACTTAGCAGACGCTTTTATCCAAAGCGATTTACATATGAGGAAGACAATGGAAGCAATTATAACAACACAAGGTAACAAAAAAGCGCACCAGAAACTAGTCTGTTAAAGCCCAGCACAGTATAGAAAGCTAAGGATAGGATTTTTTTTTTTTTTTTAGGAAAAGAGATAGCAGGAAGAAGTTAATAATTGTCAGTTAGGTGTTGACGGAAGAGATGTGTTTTCAGGTGCTTTTTAAAGGTGGCTACAGAATCTGCTGATCTTGTAGAAGCAGGCAGATCATTCCACCAATGTGGAACGGATCCAGAGAAGGTGCGCGAGAGTGATTTTGTTTTTCCTTTTTGGCATGGTACCACCAGACATTGTTCATTTGCAGAGTGCAGGGATCTGGCGGGAACATAGGTCTGTATTAGTGAGAGAAGATATGATGGTGCAGAACCAGTGGTGGTCTTGTAAGCCAAGAGCATCGCTTTGAACTTGATGCGGGTGACAACAGGGAGCCAGTGTAACCTGATGAAGAGAGGGGTTACGTGCGCTCTCTTCGGTTCATTGAAGACCACTCTTGCCGCCGCGTTCTGGATCGTTCTACATATATTTAAACTATTAAAACACAAACCTTCTATAGTATCAGCAGGAGGAACATTGTCAATATCATCCAGGAGGTCAGCAGCACACCGGTTGCCTAACAAACTTTTAAGAACATCAGAAAATAGGATTTACTACAATTACAACTGGAATACTAGAAAAACAGAGTATGTGATAAACTGCCATTGACATAGTGTTCAGACTATAGACAGCCTTGAAGTGAAGAAATGTGATGCACCAATGGGTGAAAGCACCCCAAAAACAGGTGGAGATGAAAAACGTTGGAGGAATGCACAGTGACCATACATAAACACCTTAGATCTTAATTAGCTAATACCTGGCCACTAGGACAGGCTATAATCAAACCACTACACGCATGCACAGAAATGTTCTAGGGTCATGTGCACGTGGGCATGCAAATTGTACTTCATTATACTTCTCGCAGTCCACCCCAGCCAGACCAAGAGACATGCACGTCCAGCACGCTGAGGTTGCTTCCCAAGGTCTCTGCAGCGCTCTCACAAATGATCCACACTGTGACTATGGGAGTCAAATAAATTAGTGTATTAAATGCTTGCGGTAATGAAAAATGTAAGTTAACTTACAAAGGGTGGCTCAGCTTTTCATGTAACATCTGTAGGAGAAAATGGAACAAGGGAGCAACATTTCAAAATATAGATGCCAGTCCTAAACATTTGTGTTGTTCTTGTTGTTGTTGTCCTTTGAAGACAGACAATGTAAAATCAGCTGTCTAAAGTCAAGTGGCCAAGACTGGTACTTACAGTTTATGCTGTGTGTCGCAGGCGTCACAGGTGGACCTCAACAAGGACTGAAAGAAATACTTTTTTATGGCAGTTTTACGAGAAACTGCAAGACTACTTTCCCAACTTGAAAATGTATCTTTTAAATTAGCAAACATCATATGTGTAATTCATGGAACAATTTATATGGGATCAAAACAACAATTTGTTTCTCGCCACTGACTACAGCACATATTTTTTTCCGAAATAAGGTCCCATGGGGGACCCCGGAAGGGAAGTGACTTCGCCTCTTTATTCTCTAAATCCTGAGGAAAGGTGCCTCAGTGCTCCCTCTATCACCTTCTTTAGCATACGTTACACTGGAACCATCTTTTATGAAAGGAAAGGAGATGATGCTGTCCCACAATTCCTTGCAGCAGCAACATTTCAAGCGGTGCACCATTGTAGTTTCACCGCTGCAGCCCCACATAAATGTAGAAACAACAGAGCATCTTCAGGCTTGTGACGCAACCCAAAACTTGTGGCAATCCTTGCGTGATTGGCTGAGCTCCAAATCCATAAATATAGATTACTTCAAATCTGTCCAGTTAGGAGTAATCTTGAAGAACAAGCATATTGAATTTCTAGTTAACAATATCATCATCATAACAAAATACTATATACATACATTTAATTTCATTAAAACACCCCCATTGTGGAGTGCACCAAAGAATTAATTTTTGTATACTTTAGGTGGTGTGACAGGAAACCTTACTTACATTGTACAGCATTATTTTATCGTCCATGTGTTATAAATAAAGATTTTTTTAAAGCCTAGTGTAAGTGCAAAGGGACTCTTAGCACCGAGGTTGTCTTTTCTTAAGTCCTTGTGAATTCTTCGTCACATTTTTCTTTGATGTTTTACATCGACTTCAGGGAAAAGCGTTTATGAAAACACTTAGGGCGTATTTTTTTGACTATTCGACAGAAACTTGTAATGAGAAGCACCCAGGTCGAAAGGATTTTAATGCTATTCGGCGACCCGGAAGCAGTCAGACCTCTAGCCTTCAAATTAAAGTTAGAACGTTTCTGAACTTAGTATACATATTTGAAAAAAGGAAATGGAGCGTAATCATAGATTTTAACAGTGTTTGATTCTAATGGATAATTTAATGAGTTTACAAGGCGATCAGTAACAGTAAATTAGAAAGGACATTAAAAATGCCATTCTTTTCCATTTTCTTTTTCCGTATTTCAATGAAAGTACACAAGCATTTCATTTGGACATCTTAAACCATTTACATAAAACAGTTCACAAGCCAGGCAAATAGGACGAAGGGGCATTTTACAAATATATTTCAACGTTGCTTAATTGCATCTTCTTTTCATTTTTTATGAAGAAATTAAGTAAAGGTTGTTTCAGTCCTGTGGGAAAAAAAGAATTGAAAGACTTTGCAAGAAAGCGCTTTTATTCTGAAAATATTGCATCCGACGTCGTATCGTCGTCGGTCACGTTACAGCGGAACGCAGGCTGTTTTGGACAGCGTCGTCTTTTGTCGCGGTGGACGTTATTTGAAATTAATTTGAACGGCAAATTGAAGTTTGTGTCCAGCGAGAAACAGACCCAGCGCTCGTGAATCTTTCAGTCTAGTGGTTGTTTCGACCGCTTGGTTTGTAACAGCAACGTGAGTCGAGATGAAACCGCCGCCTCGTACGCGAACTAAACCAGATCGCAACCTGAACCCTGAACCGGCACCGCAGCGTCCAGGCAAGCTGCCCTGCAAGTGGCAGCGACCGGAACAGAGGAAGCTCCTGAACGCCCTGAAAGGACTCAGCAGGACCGCCGGAGGCCACGGAGACATCGACTATGCTGTCCTGAGAAAATGCGTGCCTACTCGGTCCATTTCAGAGGTAACGTTACCAAAATTACGTGCAACTTCAACAGTCATTGTAATGCTTTACACGCGTTTACCACATTTCATCTGTCATTTAACCATTCGTGAAAGTCTGTTCTTCATTGGTCATCACAAAGCAATCAAAGCCAATAAGGTCCGAGCTTATTGATCCTGCTCAGAGACTAGCGGGTCCTAGAACGTGACGTCGTGTCTCGCGAGACCAGAGTCATGACCTGACCTGACCTGACAAAGTGTAGGTTGCAAAAGATAAGTGTAGAGGAGGGATGCCAAAGTGATAGTACATACAGGTATGCAACTACAACAACAAAACAACCACAGGACTTGTAGTGTGTGTGTGTGTGCTTTTGTACAGCCATCTTTGTGAGGACCAGTTTGCGTTTTAGACCTTGGGAGTGAGGACATTTTTGGAAAGTGAGGGCATTTTGGCCTGTCCTCACTTTTCAAGGGGCTGTATGAGGGTTAAGACTTGGTTTAGGGTCAGGGTTAGGATTAGGTTTAGGGTAAGGGTTGGGGTTAGGCACTTAGTTGTGATGGTTAAGGTTAGGGTAAGGGGCTGGGGAATGCATTATGTCAATGAAAATCCTCACAAGTATAGCTGTAATAGGCAAACAGTGAAGGAAACTCTAAACAGGAATCGACTGTAGAATACATTTTTATTTGAGATGAATCATGAGGAAAAGGTGTTAGTATTACAATGATTATGGAAGGTGGAGGGGATTTTATTTGATGTTTTTTTTAAAGAGTATTTCTCAAAAATGGTGCTGTAAAATTACTTCAACTTTAACGTTTTTATGAGAGTTCAAATATGAATAAATATTATGTGTTACGATGCATTTTCATTTGTCGTGACTTTGACTTTAATTTTCTCTAAAACTGTACAGTAAAATAACATCAAATTTGACAAGGTCAGGGCCATTCTGATAGGGATGCCTTTGCATCCGTATTTCAACTGTGTGCATGTGAAAACTGTTCTCTTTTTTTCCTGTTAGATCCACTCTGTGGTGGAATCTCTGAAGGACAAAGTGATCTCAAGTGCCAGCTTCAAGTTGAAGAAGAATAGATGGGAGGAGAAGAAGGTCAGAAAGCCCATTGAGGTGTGGACACACATGGCTTCTGCTGTAGTTGGAACCCTCGAAGAACCCATTTCCACTGCTTTCTCTCAGGTACTGCAAGCCAGATATTGAAAGGTCGGGGTGGGTTAGATCGGATTATTTTGTTCCACATTTGTGTTGTAGTACTTTATGGAAGTGGAGCGATAAAACATGATAGTTTTGCTCAAGTCAAACAATTCTGATCAATAGGATGCATCTTAGCCTCGTTTTGTTCCACACAGAGCGACACTCTGCTGCCTGTAAATTTCAGGTTGTAAAAAACTCTCTGCTGGATGAAGTGATTTTCCCTGTATTTCTCAGATGCTGATAGTGTCGTCCACAGAGCCTCGCACCCTAAGGAACTGTGACCCTCCTCAGGTCCACAGACCAGCCACAGATGAAGACCGGCCTGTTGGTTGCACCGTCCCTTTGAGACCAATGCCTCGTTTGCCAGTCCAAGGTATGGACCTCAAACTCATCAAGTTATTTCAGTAATGCAACTTAAATGTTGAAACTAATGTATTATATAGACTCGTTACATGCAAAGTGAGATATTTCAAGCCTTTATTTGTTATAATTTTGATGGTTATGGCTTACAGCTTATGAAAACCCAAAATTCAAAATCTCAGAAAATTAGAATATGGTGAAAAGGTTCAGTATTGTAGGCGCAAAGAGTCTGATCACTCTAATCAGCTAATTAATCCATAACACCTGGGAAGGGTTCCTGAGCCTTTAAATGGTCTCTCAGTCTGGTTCAGTAGAATTCCCAATCATGGGGAAGACTGCTGCCCTGACAGTTGTGCAGAAAACCATCATTGACATCCTCCACAAGGAGGGAAAGCCTCAAAAGGTAACTGCAAAAGAAGTTGGATGTTCTCAAAGTGCTGTTTCAAAGCACATTAATAGAAAGTTAGGTGGCAGGGAAAAGTGTGGAAGACCAGGGTGCACAAGCAGCAAGGATGACCGCCTGGAGAGGATTGTCAGGAAAAGGCCATTCAAATGTGTGGCGGCGCTTCACAAGGCTGAGGCTGGAGTCACTGCATCAAGAGCCACCACACACAGACGGATCCGGGACGTGGGCTTCAAATGTCGTATTCCTCTTGGTCGTGCCGCTCCTGAACAGCAAGCAACATCAGAAGCGTCTTACCTGGGCTAAAGAAAAAGAAGAACTGGTCTGTTGCTCAGTGGTCCAAAGTCCTCTTTCCTGATGAGAGCAAGTGTTGCATCTCATTTGGAAACCAAGGTCCTAGAGTCTGGAAGAAGACGCTTGAAGTCCAGTGTGAAGGTTCCACAGTCTGTGTTGGTTTGGGGAGCCATGTCAATCGGCTGGTGTTGGGCCACTGTGCTTTATTAAGTCCAGAGTCAACGCAGCCGTCTACTGTGACAACCCGTTTTGGTAAATTTTTTTTGGTTTCTGTCGAATTTGAATGAAGTGTTACAATGTTATGTTGTTCTGTTAGGTAAAATTACTGTATTTTGTCAATGGAGTCTGGTGGCTTTGAGGCGAGGGATGTAAACGGCCCAGACTCGGAGCTCGCAGCACAGGCGGAGTGTTGCTGTTGATGCCGCTAGGATCTTTGGACCACCGGGAGCAGGAGGTTTAACTTAACTTCACAGCAGTTTATTTGTGTGTGTATATGTCATTTTGTCGCTTTCTAGCCTTTTTGTGGTTTTTGTTGTCATTTTTAACATCTGTGTTTTAGTTGTTGAGTCCCTTTTTACTTGATTTGAGCTTTTTTGTGATTGTTCAATTGACCAAGGTTTCCCCTGACCCTGGGAGGAAAGTCCATGCTTAGAAGAAACTCCATGCTAAGATATATTACTGCTTTCCTCCATATTACTTTAATAAAAAGAGCATATTACACCTTTAACAATGTAAGCTTCTTTCCTCTTAGGTGATTCTGCTGGCACCAACAAAGGCTATCCTCTCCTGGTACTCAAGACTCCAGCACCAACCATGGGCCCAGCCAAAAGACTCCCCGCACCATCCCAAGTGGTTAGAGTGCCGAACAAAGTCCATCCTCCCCACCAACACCTTTCTTCCGCACCCGCTGCCACCACCTGCCAGCCGGGTGCAGCAAAAATACTCGTTGCGCCTTCTACATCCCTACAGCCTGCCTCGCAGACTGTGGCCCCAGCTACAGGACAAGCCACACCCACTTCTAGCTCTGCAGCAGTGGTAACGTCTCAGAGTGTTGACAGCACTGTAATCCAGACTACCCAGCAGCCATCCGAGCAACACCCCACCACCAGCACCACCTCGACTTCAAAGTCCACTTCATCCATTCCTCATACGCCCCTCTCGTCCTCCGACAGCACTGCACCATCCTCCGTTGCATCTTCCAGTTCCGCCACCTCTAGCTGCTCCACGCCCCAACTCTCCGCCCCCGCCGCAGCACTTCCTGCCAGGTTCGGTCTCACTAGCAAATGCGCCACAACGGAGAGTCCCAGGATGTTTGACGTCAAGTGCGCAGTGGACTTTGAGAAGATCTACCACTACCTGAGTGTCATCCTAAAGCCGAATGAGGAGTGTCATCTCACCCCCATGGGTATTTCAACAGTTTTCATTTTGTTTGTAAACTAAACCAAGGGACATGACTGTGTAGAGATATAAACGCATATAGACAATTAAAGTACGGTATGATATAGAAATCAGCAATACTAGTAATACAGTCAATAATAACAGTAACAAGAGCAACAACACAGGAAAAAAATAATTTAAAAAGTGATTCACAACTTGGTGTGATCTTCAAGTGTATTTTAATGTTGACATCGTGACAGATATTTAAACAAATCCCCTGCAGTCACATTCAACATACAACATCCCATCCGTGAGTTAATCCCCTAAAAACACTGTCTCCTTCCTTAAAATGGAATTTAATCAAGCACTTCCGTGTTAGACAAATAATTTGGTCCTCTACGATACAACATCTATTTATTTTAGATGCATCGACACGGAACTGTCGGGCCGATAACTTTGTTTTGGTTATGGTAACCGATAATATTGACGATTAATAGATTATTAATAAATGCAAAACAATAAAGACTATTTTTAGATTGACAAGTTTATTTTTTCTAATACAGCGCATTATGGCAATTTCTTGAAAACTCATTTGTAATAACCTTGGTTTGTTTTCTTTACATGCAGTAGGGCAAGTCAAGTTCGAATCTGTTTCTGCAGTTGTTTTATGTTGTTCTTAGATGCAACTTTGAGACGTTTCCCTACCACTGCATTGAAATGTATCCTTTTTCTAACATTGTCTTGTGTCCTCCAGAGAGCGCTATCGTGTTGGACCTGCTGATGTCTCTCCCAGAGGAACTTCCCTTGCTGGACTGCACCAAACTGCACAAACATCTGGTCCAGGTACAACTGGCTGCACGCTAGTTAGTTGCTCACTGACTACAGTAAAACAGGAAATTAAAGTAAAATCAGCATTTTTCCTTTGAACAAGGTTGGTACTTGTAATGAAAATGCATGGCAGCTAACTGTATTACTAGGACATATTTCACGTAGTACAGAGGTATTTCAAGAACATTTATTGTGCAAAACTGCAATAATAAATAGAAAAAAATACAAACCCTTTTATATTTGTATATTGAAAATAGCATTTTTTATATATATATATAATCTGCTCTGTCCGCAGTCTCTCAAGCTTAGCTTTAGCTTGTTACAAACAAGCTTTTGATCAAAAAATGTACAACTTCTGGGATTTGGATATTGCATTTGGCCATATTACGATTTCGATAATATATTGATTAAATGTGCAGCCCTAAACTGATGGAACCCATGAAGAACTCTCGTGGAATGAGAGTAAGGGCATGTTAACAGTAGCACGCACACACACACACACATACAGGCACACACAGGACGTAGTCTTAATTATCAATCGTACTGCAGCAGTGACTTTGTCTAAACTCCACAGACAGCAGGATTAGCACCCAAAGGTTAACAAGCACTAAGTATTATGTCTGACTCTGGTACAGGACCCAATCTGACAAGCCCCGAAGTCCAGGTCACAGTACAGTAGGTATAGTAAATGTTGAGTCAGCGAGTGTGAACAGATGCTTGTATCAGCAGCACTTGAGTTCAGTTGAATCCAGCATTTCCTGGAAGTGGTATGTACCACAACAGCCCTGGTATGTACCAAACTTGCAAAAGACTTGGTACAAAAAAAATGTATTAGGTATGCATTAATCTGACCGCCCTCCTTTCATGTCTTCAGGTGTACCAATGTCTCTCATCCCCTGCTGACTCCAAGATTGCAAGAGAAATGTTGAAAAACCTGACAGATGGATTCTGTGCTCAGACAGAGGCACCGAGTGGTCGAGACGGCAACAGAACAAACAGTCAGCCGAACGCTGCCGGGACTCCTGGCAGCAGTGACGCCACAGACGGCGGAGGGAAGACACTGCAGCCAGATGAAGCTGAGAGCCAATCTTCAGGGAACAGTAATACATCCAGCCAATCGGGAGATGCAAACGGGATGGGACTCTGCCCCCCCCTCAACCCTTTTATGGTGCCACTGAAACTGCTGATGCGCAGATAGATCAGGGTTCAAAATTTATAATGTAATGGTTTGTGTAATAAGGCCTAGATATGTCTACATTCCATAATAATACATTATTTTTATACTCTAGAGTTGATCCTTAAATTATTTGGTCATTGTTTGTCTCAGAAGTTACTGGGCTGGGTACCAAACCTTAGAAACAACTCACAAAACCCAGTCCAAAAGATGTTTTCTGTTACAGAAAACAAGCAATATTCACATCAAAAGCCATACTACGGAAGCCTATAAGGGACTATATAATGTAAATGTGGAAATTAATTCCACAATATAGCATAATTTTCCACATACAGAATGAATTTTATTTGTGTAAAAATGAAAATTAAATAATAAAATTTTCATTTTCATGCTCACATACTCATATTCCGTTTATGGCTATATTAAAATGAAAATGGAAAAACAGTACCCAGCTCTATAGTGGACAACGTTCAAATGCTAATTCATTTTCAATTCGAAAATGCAGTATGAACAATGTAACCTGATTTTCCATTTATCCAAGCATTATTTACATCAAATGAAAAACGAAATGTGCCACTTACTTTGCTGGGAAACTGAAACATATGGGACATCTTCACAGATACAGTGGGGTGGAAAAGTGTTGGCCCCTTCCTGATTTCTTTGAGTGGGTGGGTGCCCTCTCAGGTGGCTTGCTGCTAGGTGGTCATATCAACCCAGCTTCGTTCAACCCGCCTCAGCTTTACCTCTTTGCCCATTTCTGGATTAGCCGGAGTCGGGCACTGCAAAGATGGTGACAGCTGGAGCTGCCCACTTTGAGCTTCACAACGGCTGTTCAGAAACCAATGGGTGATGTCATGTCCATTTTTTTCATCCAGTCTATGGTTTCAGCTCTTTTTTATTTTTACCTGTCTTGCCCACCACTTTACATTTTGGTTCACCCTCACCGCTCTCATCAGCATTGTCCCATATTTCAATGTTGTGTTCACTTGTTTCTGCTGCCCTCAAGTGGCCAAAAAATTCAGTTATTGCAAGTTTAAATATTTACACACACAATCAGTAAGGTTTTGATGATATGGCAAGGTTAAGTTATGATGGTATGTAAGTGAATATATATGCAAGTGTTACAAAGTGGTTGCTTTATGTATAGGCGGTGACTTTACTACCATTTTCTGCAGTAACTAACTGTGCACCTGGAGTGAAAAAGAATGTAAGGGAGAGCCATGAGGAAGGGTGTTTATGTGCAATAAACCTGTCATGCTCAAGTGGTTTTATATCATGCTTGTTCCTCTTATCTCAGTCAGTCCTCTCTGTGTCGTTTCTGTACACCTTGACACTGAGTGGATGCGCTTAGAAAGCGCTAATCCACTGAAGTCAGCCACTTTATAGTGTGTACGTGGTGCACTTTGACAGAGATATATGTGGCCATTTAGCTTCTTCAACATTTGGATTTCCTGATTATCTCTTGTCTGTCTGCTGTCTTTTTTAGTGCCTTTTCATTAGACCCTACATAGCTTTTAAATGCCTGTCTCTCAAACGCGCCCCTCCAATTTGTAAAGCAGACTGTTAATTATGAGTACTTTCCAAGCTCACGACGACATCAGGGTTATTTCTCCAAACTTGACT
>WNGW01000013.1:337151-391902 GCA_011952105.1 Coreoperca whiteheadi | reverse complement strand
GTAACTATCCCTGTATTTTCTCAGGCTGAGCAAGATTTATGCTGACAATTTGTAGTCTATTCAAAATAACTAAAAGGACTGTGAAGCATCATTCTTAGCCTCCTAAAATAAAATAAATTAACACATACATAATAACAAGGCTGTGTGTCGATTGAAATATTTTAGTCTTGGTGCTAATACAATGCCGGAGTTTTGGTAATGATGCCAGAAAAATACTTTGTTTCAATACCTTATTGTAAGAGTATAAACCTGTTTTTTCTCCTTTTTTGATTGAACAAAAGTAGCCAAAGTTGTGAAATATAAAGCAGTCGTACAATAACTTATGCTGAATAAAATACTAAACTGCCAAATATGATCACAGAATAAGTAAAAAAGATTATGAATCTGACCAAACATTCAATGCTAGATTTTTAGTACTTGGGTTTATGGATGCATTTTATTCAGTTAAAAAAATAGATTCAACATCAATTCTCTAAATGATAATAAAAATGTGCGCTGCCTTATTGGAATTTGTACTATTCCCCAACAGAGGTCAATAACATTCACAGATTTAAACAGATTAATTCGAAGCTATAGCCTGGTACAGTGTAGCTCAGTGGTTAGCAATGTCACCTCACAGCAAGAAGGTCCTGGGTTACAGCTTCCAGTTGGATGGGGCCTCACGGTGTGCAGTTTGCATATTCTACCCATGTCTGTGTGGGTTTCTTTCAGGTGTTTCAGTTTTCTCCCATAGTCCTACACATGTAAGTTAGGTTAACTGGAGATTTTAAATGACCTGTAGGTGTGAATAGCTTTTCATTTTTATATCGGGTTGCCACCCTAAATGACCACACCTTTACTCTCCTCCTTGCTACACACATAACACACTACTTCTTGCCTTGGCAATGAGCAGTAGCATCTTGAGGTGCAGAATCATCTAATAAGGACAACGTTTTTCTGATAATGTGCTCTGATTTTGTGCTACAAGGCAAGAAGTCAGAGAATTATTGAAACTGAAAATGTGCCCCCCTGTGTTTTTCTCTCTCCTCCAGGCATTTTTTATCCCCCTCGCTGCTCACAGCAGGCCCTGTTCTGGGTGGGCATGATTGGATACTACGATACCTCAAGTGCCCTTACCCTCCTGGTTCTCCTGACAGGGGCTTCCTTCCTCCATCTGTCAACCCCTAACCCAATCAACAACCTTGGAGATGTCAATAACCCACACACAGATACTTCTTCTGGACTAACGTTGTCAGGACATGAGCAAAGAAAGGATGAGGAGAGACAATCAATACAGAAAGAAGAGGCAGAGGAAGAAGAGGAGCTCTTTAAAGATGTGGATCCCAAAACATTAGCAGCGGTTTTACTGGAGGCTCTGAATCCCTCGCAAGAAGAGAGAGGGAGGGAGGGTGAGGAGCGCGATGGGATGGAAGAAGAGCTGAGGCTGAAAGCTGAGATCGGAGAGATTAAAAAAGAAGAGGCATACAGAGAAGTGAGAAAGATTGAAGAAGCAGATCGAGTCAGAGATGGACGGCAAGAGTTAGACCTGCTGATGGCTGCACAGGGGACAGAGCAGAAAAGAGAGGAGGAAGAGGAGAGGAAGAAAGCTCAGGAAGAAGAGGAGAAGATGACAGAGAAGGTGACCAGTCGTACCACAAGCCATACAGTCCAGGTCCAAACAGAGCAGCAGCCTGCCAGTCCAGATGGAAGAGGGGAGAATGGGAAGCCCCAGCAGGGACCAAACAGTCCAGAACAAGGCAGCAATGAGGAGGAGGAGGAGCAGCTCAGCCCCGAAGAGCTGAAGAATCTTGAGGCCATGATGAAGGAGTTTCCTCGTTTGAACACAGCCAAGAGGGAGGGTGATTCAGAGCAAAACCAGAGAGAGAGCAGAGGCTACAGTAGCTACAATGATATTATACCCATCAACAAAGGCGGCGCCCTTACCATGTCAAAGGAGAAACTGAAATGGCAAGAGGAGACGCAGAAAGCCCTGCACTTTCCAATATTCAGGGGAGGCAATTTTATGGATGACTTTGAAGACAGTAATTATGCTGGCAGTAATGCAGCACAGTCCCCACTTCCAGCAGACCAGAAGGTGATGAAAGACAATGAACCAGAGGAGGAGGACGAGGAGGAGGAGGAAGAGGAGGTTTTGAGCCCTGAGGAGGAGGAGGCTCAGGCTAAAGCAGAGCAGGAGGAGATAAGGAGGCAAGCGGCTGAGGCACAGAGAGCCAAGATGGAGGAGGAGAAGTTGGCCGACATCGCCTCAGACATGCTGCTGCGCTACATGGTCAAACAGAATAATGGGAACAAGAAGTACAGCTCATCTCCGTCCAACGCTGCAGAGGACAAGCGGTCCAATGAGGAACAGGAAGTGACAGAGGAGAACGGTATTGATCCCCAGACCATCGACAAGCTGATTGAGATCTCCAGCAAGCTCCACCTACCTGCCAACGACGTGGTGGATATCATCAGCGATGTGGAGAAGAAGAAGAAGAAAGATGTGTCGCCTGAGATGAACTCTCGTTGGCAACGCCCTATAACTCCACTGTCTTCTTCATTCTCATCTACCAATGGTTTCTCAGCATTGACAAGCAATCAAAATAACTTCCCCGTCTATAAACCCTCTCCAGCTGTCAATCTCCTCAAAACATCGAGAGAGAAATTGCCAACAAAATCACAGGATTTCTTGAGCAAACCTGTAAAGCCTCTGCTAGCCAATCAAAATCTTTGGCCCAAAGCTCATAAGCCTCTGTCTTACAAACAGGAACTGTGGTTTAAATCACCCAAGTCTGTTTGGACTGGCTACCCTTTTTACCCCTACACATACCCATCTTACTACCAGAGGAAGCCCTACCCAGACTATTATCCCATTTATTTTCCTCCTCCCCCCAGACCCAAACCCCGTTACTATGTCCCCAAACCCAGTCTCACCCTTGAAAATTCTGCCTACATTTTCCCTCCCAAACGCCGTTACCACAACTTGGTCCAACCCCGTCTGAGAAATCCCCCTGCAGGCCTCCAACAGAAGACTTACTACACCAGCTACCCCATTCCACGGTACCCCTGGACATTTCAGCCAGTACCCATCCCCAAACCACGTTCCCCTCCCCGAATGCCTGTGATCCCTCCTCAACAGAAGCAGTTTTATTACTCTGCCCCGGAACCTGTGACGAGAAATGAAGATTATAATGTGGCTGGAAAGCAGTCACACAGCAGCAACCGTGAAGATCTGGAGAAATACATACAGCAGATACTCATGAAGAGACCTCAAATGTTGGACTAAAAATGGTTTTAAAAGAGAGCGAGAATAGGGCAAATAGAAAAGAGGAAAGATGAGCAGAAAAGAGTGTATTATGATTTTGCTTTGATAGTATTTGTTTTTGTTTTACATATGTAACAAGTTTCTTTCACCGATTTTGATTGATTGTGATTTGGACAAGTACTTTGGACTTTTTTCAAGTGGTAGTCTGGATAAAATGGACTTTTGGTTGGAAAACAAAAGGAAAGATTCACATCTACACTCCTCTGTGAAGGAGGGGAAACAGGAGGAATGTGGTTTGTTGGAAAGCATGATGCTGCAAGGATTTGTATCATGCTCGATCTTTTCATCCAAACTCCAGGCATGACAACATTTTCCATTTGGACATTTTACAATGCCATCAAAAGAGGGAATTTAAATATGTTGTTACCTGTACCTTCGGAGTCAGAGAGTGAGAGTCAGATGAATTGTAGGCAGTGATGGATGCTAGGAGACATTTGATGGCTGATAAACACAAAAAGAACAATTGTGTAATTATCTCAGACAGGAAATTTGAAAAATATTTCATTAACATACTCAGAAATTACATATACTACCTGGCCAAAAGTTTATGGTTACCAAACATTCCAGCCATATGTGATAGTTGAACATGTGATTCCCAAACTATGGACATTAATGTGCTGCTGTAACAGCCTCCACTCTTCTGGTTTGAGGCTTTCCACCAGATGTTGGAACCTGGCTGCAGGGATTTTCTTCCATTCAGTCACACGTTTCTTTAGAGCTGGCTTTGTGCACAGGGGCATTGTCATGTTTAAACAGGGAAGGGCCAAACACAAACTGTTGAGACAAAATTGAAATCCCGCTATTATCGGAAATATCATTGTATGCATATTCATGGTGTTGCACTGAAATATCATTGTATGCTGAAAGTTTAAGATTTCCTTTCATTGGAAGAAAGAAAAACAACCCCAGACCACAGGGTGTCCACATTTCTGGCCACACAGTGTGTCAACTGACACACCTATCATCTCTTAGAGATAAAATCAAGATAATAGATAATCTGGGAATGGCCTCATGTCAAATTTGCTATAATTATCTTTTAAAATGAAAACATTTGTATGAAAGTGTAGGATTTTTGTGTTATTTGTATAAAAATTCAGCAAAGATTTTTAAGCAGAACAATCCCTTTCCATTATGTATACTCACACATACATACACATATCTTTATAATGCAATTGAATGCCCAAAAAGCATATTTCATAAAATGGCTGTGGAAGCCACTGTAATGGCTTGGATGACTCATCCTTTTGCACAACCTCAATTACCTTGTTGCTATGGTGCCAAACCCTGGCCAAACTCTATATGGCATTATTTTACAGTTGCCTTCAGAGGAGGATGCAGTGGTGGAGGTATACTGTTATTTTTCTAAACTTTTGCATTTTAAAGGACAAGGCTGTATTATTCTATTTTTTTCTTATTATCAACTAATACCATGAAAAGACCAAACCAAATGTGTTAGTCTCTCGTTAATTTCTGACAACCCTACCTTGTCTGTAGCACTCAGCTCCAAGCCCATTGGTTCCTACTGAAGACATAAATATTTAAAAATGTCTTACAAATTTATAGTTACATAAAACATGCTAAATAATTTCCTTAAACAGCTGGCCTGTAATTCTTTTTTATCAAATGTTATTCAAACAGGAGGAAAGGCCACAGTTGTCCTGCAGTTGAAAGACCCTTGTCATAGCCTCCTCCTGGCTGCATCCCACTGTCTTTTGTATGTCTTTGTAATCTCGACGCGATAAATTCTACCACAGAGTAGACCTTCAGACAGTATTTCCTCCAAGGTACTCATGTGGTTGCACTCAGTTTCAAAAAGAGAGCTTAAGAAAGTTTAAACCCTGCTTACTTTCATATATCCATACAATGTAAAACAGTGCATTTGTTGCGGAGTATTTTCAGCGGAGGATTAATCCACATTTAGTGCTCTGGTGAGTATGTAGGGCATGTGGTGTATACTTGAGTCAAAATAAACTACACTGTGTGTGTTCATGGTAATGAAGGAACATGTCACCCAGTTTAACAATGTGGGTCACTGATGTGTTTTTAATACTTTTTGGACAACAATGGAGCTCTGTGGCACAGAGGAATAAAATATACAGTATCCGGTTTAGGATACACGCACAATACTTGATAGAAGGATATATTCATGGTTAGCTTGGCTCGGCACATGAAATATGTATATTTATGACATAGAAAATATGTTACAGTTATAGCGTCCCAAAGTGCCCCTGAATCCCAAAGTTCAGCTCAATAAAAACCATTTAGTGTGATTTTAGAATTCAACATTTGTGTTGAATTTATCATTATCGACTCAAAGTCTATTCTGAAAAATGTTCTTGTTATCTAAATGTTGCACAAACATCGATCACACATTGTATACATTCGGAGGTGGGTAGTTGTTTGCCAACTCTGAGCAGAAATATGCTGCCTTACATGTCACTGTGACATCCCTCCCATTACGCTTCACGTTTTTTTTCTTTTGTACAATTTGATGTTATCGATGAGATCAAGGCTGTAGTCATTTCTATAAAGAAAGTTGGGAAAATGGAAATTACTCTCTGGGACTGATTCCACGGGATATGGAAACTATTTGGTCATATTCAGGTGAATCTAAGTTGAATTCACAATTTTAAAAACATGATGTAGGGTAATTTGCACTAATTTGCTATAAAATTTATTTAAAAAAAAGGTTTTTTAACTAGCAAAACTGGATTGTGGTGCTGAGATTTCCTTTCTTTACTTAAATAGCTACTGATAATCGGTAATCAATGAACACTTCCTTTTTTCCCCTTTTCAGTTTTTTCAAGTATGTCACTTCGAACAAGAGCAGATGGTTTTGGTCTTTGGTTTGTCTGTATTGTTGACATTTGTGGCCATTTGTTAAGGGATGAGCAAATCCCAGAGTCTTTGTTCCCAAGCCAAAGCAGAATCATGGTATCTACAATCTCAATGAAAAAACTGTCAACATGAGGCCATTAGTCAAAAAATAGTGAGTGAACTGAATGGAGGCTTTTTGTAATTTTTAATTATTTGTTGTTTTTAATGAGATTAAAAAGAAAGTTACAGATTAAGAAAAAGAAGGGGAGAAAAAACGAGCTGAGATATGAGACGACACACCAGAGGGGAGGCTATGACTGCATGTTTATGTATACTTACATTAAACAATTTACGTACAAGCATCAATTTAAAAAGTATTAAAAAAATGTAAGATGTCAGAAACAATGACATCGGTGTACCTTAAAAGCATTGTTTGAGTCATGTATGCGGCGCTTATTGTCCATGGTCTTTCTAGATGTTCCTTGTTGTAACCATCGCAATAAACATGCGTTTGCTGGATGTAAATATGCGCATGTCAATGACTACTTTTGCTAAACAATGAAAAAATAAAGTCAATTATTTTCATTACGAAAAAGCTTCACTGTGGACAGAGAGAATTTTTCTGAGTGTGAGAGGAGACTCCAAAGGCCCTGGATAGCCTAGTCATTTCAGTAGCTCAGGTGCTTGGTACAGGAAGTGTGCTAGGTGCTGCCACCATTGGCCGGGAAGATATATTATGGCAATACTAGCTATTAAAATGATTATATGTAGCCACCAGTGTGCGCACTGAGAATTCATGTTTTCAACAGTGTTCCTGTATTGCATTTCATTAAAACCTGAGTGCATTTAGTATGATGATATTGGCAAGTCAGTTGGTATACTAGACTGATAGAACTGATGGATGTAAGAATGGATGGATGGACAGATGGATTATTTTTGAAGCACTCACTATGAGGTGAAAGAGAGAGAAAGGCATTGTCAAATATCATCATTAGGACAGTGAATATCAACAGCAAATATCTTTAAAATCAAGCTAATAGTTCTTGAGAGAGTTTGTCATGGAACTAAATGTTGGTTGGTGAGAAATTTTTACTTCTTAAGTGTTTGGTGGTTTACCCAACTTATGAAAACACATTTCCTCACTTAGTTCTAGCCATATCTCTCTGGATTTTGAAACATATGACTGATATTTCTGCCTCCTCTCCAGAAGAATTGAGGTAAATGGAATTTAGTTGTGCTGCTCAGAGCTTAAAAAAATCAACAGTGTCCTTCGGAACTACTTTTTACCAAACCAATAAACCCCCTGAAAACTGTTGACAAGTGTGTTTTGTGTACTATTCTGAGTAACAGAGACACTTGTCATCATAAAGACGGACAACAATTGTTGTGGTTGAGTGGTCTAACAGTGTGTTAACATTGGCATTAGTACTGCATATACTGTATAAATGGAACCTTCTCATTAATTTCAGTCAGATCACTGAGTTGGCACAGTGGAGGTGCTGATCAGGTAAACAACGCAGGGTCAGATATATAAAAACTTTAACAAACTACCATGGACAGATACCAGCAGAGGGTAGTTAGAAAATTTGCTTTTTGTAATTTGCATTAGTTACCCTTTAAATAGACAAACATGCTAGCACTGTCAAAGCTGTCACAAGATTGACATCTCAATGATGGTCTGGTACATTTTGAAAACTATATTCTCTTTCTAATAAATACATCATGATAAATAAATAAAATTTAGGGTTAAGAGTGTTAATCCCCTGTGATAGCTACATAGTCAATTAAATAAAGTTTTCAATTAAATTTTATTTATAAAGCCCATCACATATAGCCAAACAAGCAGGACCCAAGCCACTCGCCCCCTCCACCATAGACACAGCAGCACTGCCCCAGCAGGTGGCCGCAATCACACAACCAGATCTCATTCTGCATCGCCGGACGCTGAAATACCTGCTGAAAGTGACAGCAAGAGAGAAGAGAGGGACGAGAAAACACAAAACTACGGGAGAGAGAAGATGTTGAGTTAGTAACATGCATTTATGGGATGAGAATGCATATGGATGGAGAGGGAGAGGAGGAGAGAGGTGCATCTTGGGAAGACACCCGGCAGTCTAGGCCTATAGCAGCATAACTAAGGGATGGTTCAGGACTCACCTGAGCCAACATTCTAAATCAACTGGAGAGTCTTAAGGGACTTATTCAGGCAGTCTAAAACAATAATTGCAATAATCCAGCCTAGAAATAAAAAATGCCTTGTCTAGTTTTCAGCATCATTTTGATACAGGATGTATTTTTGCAATGTTACATAGGTGAAAAAAGGCAGTCCTTGAAGTTTGTTTCATATGGGATTTAAAGGATAAATCCTGATCAAATATAACTCAGATGTTCCTTGCAGTGGTACTGGAGGCCAGGGCAATGCCAGCTATAGTAACTATATCTTTAGATAACATGTCTCGGAGGTGTTTGGGGCCACATACAATAACTTCAGTTTTGTCTGAGTTTAACATCAGAAAATTTCAGGTCATCCAGGTTTCTATGCCCTTAAGGCATGCATGGATGTTTAGCTAACTGAGCGGTTTCATCTGGCTTGACCGATAGATATAATTGGGTATCATCCGCATAACAATGAATGTTTATGGAATGTTTCCTTATGATATTGCCTAAAGGAAGCATATATAAGGTGAATAGAATTGGTCGAAGCACAGGACCTTGCAAAACTAAATGGACTTACTTGTCCAAAACTCAGTGACGAACTTTGGCGTGCACAGAGGATTCATTGTTAACATCTAAAAACTGACATCGACCCAATTGACAGGATTTAAACCAGCTTAATGCAGTTCCTTTAATGCCAATTACGTGTTCCAATCTCTGTCATACAAGGTGATGGTCAATGGTGCTGAATGCAGCACTAAGATCTAACAGGTATGATGCAAGTAAAAGGTCATTTGTAATTTTCAACAGTGCTGTCTCTGTACTATGATGCACTCTGTCTCTGTACTATGATGCACTCTAAATCCTGACTGAAAAACCTCAAATACACTATTGTTATGTAGAAAATCACACAACTGATTGGCAACTGCTTTCTCAAGGATCATAGAGATAAAGAGTGGGCTTTTGAATAAGAGTTTTAATTGCTATTTTAAAAGACTGTGGTACATAGCCTGTCAGTAGAGACAGATTGATCATATCTAGTAAAGAAGAACTAATTAAGGGTAAAACTTCTTTAAGCAGCCTAGATGGGATGCCGACATGTTGATGTCTCTTAGACGGCATGTCAAGGTTAGTCAAAGAAGGTTGATAGGAGAAAAGCAGTCAAAGTAAACATCCGGTTTTACAGCAGTTTCTAAGGGTTCTGTGTTTGGAGATAGATCTGTACCTGTTGAGGACAGGACATGATGAATTTTGTCTTTAATAGTGACTCTGTCATCCTGGCTTCAGTGCTGAAAAGAAACCTGGAGTAGTTTTTATTTTCCTCTATTAATGATGAGTAGTAGCTGTTTTGGCATTATGGAGGGCTTTTCTGTATGTTTTAAGACTAACTTGCCAGGCAAGTCTACTTTTTCCAGATTGGTGGAATGTCCATTTTTGTTAAAATGTTCACAGTGTTTGCTTTAATTTGTGGGTTTGGGCTTATACCATGGAGCTAACCTTCTTTGATTTATTATCTTCTTTTTTAGAGGGGCAACACAGTCGAGCGTCATCTTTAGCAATAAGTCTGCAGGACTATCAACAAGATAATACATTTTGGAGAGACTGAAATTAGCATAAGATTCCTCTTTTATATTGAGTTAAATTCAGATGGAATCACCTCCTTAAATTTAGCTACAGCACTATCAGATAGACATCTAGAGGAGCAGTTTTTGCCTAATGGTGTGTAGTCCAGTAATAGGAGTTCAAAAGTTCTTAATAATAATGGTCCGATAACGAAGGATTCTGTGGAAAGACTATTAAATGTTTGATTTCAACGCCATATACCAGAACAATGTCGAGTGCTTGTTTAAAACAGTGAGTGCGCCACTCTGACAGAAGCCAATCAAATCTAATACTGAGATAAACAGTCCTAAGGCTATCATTATCGACATCCACATGAATATTAAAATCACCTACAATAATTACTTTAACTGTTATAAGGACTAAACCTGACAACACTCTTTTGAAAGAATTGGCTGTCATGTTTTCCAGGTTGCGTGTGAAAGACTTAGAACAAGGTTTTCGCATAAGTTATAATTTAGTTTAGGTTTAGTTTAGGGTTGATTAATAGACTTGAGTCGAAGATGGCTGGAGCTCCAACTCCTTGGCCGCTGCATCGTGGAATGTAAGCATTAATATGATTGGGGGGAGTGGATTCATTTAGGCTAACATATTCTTCATGACCCAGCCAGGTAAGACAAAATAAGTCAATATGATAATCTGATATTGAATCGTTCACTAGTACAGATTTAGATGACAGATGTCTGATGCTTAACAGCCCACATTTAATTCTTCTATTTTGTTGTACTATTTCAGCTGTGGTCATTTTGTTTAGGTTTTTATGTATAACTCCTCTTCTGTTAACTTTTGATTTTATTAATTTAAGTGGTCGGGGGGCAGACACAACAGACTGCAACTGTGCCTCCTGGTCTCTTCTTTGGGGTGGCATGGTTTAGGTCCACTAATAAACTCGGCCCGATTTCTAGATAGGAGAGCTGCACCATCCAAAGTGGGTAGACAGTACCTAATTAAAGGCGGGAGTGAACAGAAAACAGGATATGGCTTGCTTTGATGCCCCGTGCTGCTCAGCAGTGGGGGTGTTCCGCAGGGTGATTAGAGGTTAGGGGAGTCATTAGGGGAGATGCTGATCGTGGGCAGCAGGGATGTGCACCCACATAGACACCCAC
The DNA here is from genome assembly GCA_011952105.1 of Coreoperca whiteheadi. Classification (NCBI taxonomy): domain Eukaryota; kingdom Metazoa; phylum Chordata; class Actinopteri; order Centrarchiformes; family Sinipercidae; genus Coreoperca; species Coreoperca whiteheadi. The sequence continues at coordinate 380,901 of WNGW01000013.1, read as the reverse complement.
ACAGACCAGTAACCACAAACGCATGTGTGTGTCAAGGTTTGAGAAGCACTGAAACCTTTTGAGCCTACTGACAAGGACTTTCAAAAGCTGTGAAATGAAATTCAATAATTCAACCTCAATACAAACAACATGAACATATGTGTAAATTGACTGTGTGTGTGTGTGTGTGTGCGTGTTTGTGTGACAGAGGTGCACAGAGATAAAAAAAAGACAGGATGAGATGAGACATGCATTAGTAAATGAAACAGCCAAAGCAGGACTGTAGGTAAGGCTGAGACAAGGTTAAAATTAATTATTTTGAGGCTACACCGAAATAGAATATAATGAAAGGCTGCTGGTAAAACTAAAAGACAATAAAGAGTGGAGGACCAGAGAAGACAGAGAGCATGCCAGATGACAGAGTGATGAAAAGTAACACATGGCTGGGCAGAGGCAGGGAAGAGGTGAGGGAGGAGGGAGAGAGGGATAATATGGGGGAGGAGTGAAGTGGTTCATGGTTGCAGCTCTGCCCATAGAGAGGTGCAGTGATTCATGATGTCACGTGAAGACTGGGTGACTCATCCACCAACATCATCATGCAGCAAATGCGGAGTACCCAAACACACACACATAAAAGTGCACACATTAGACATATGTATGAATGCATGCTCATGCACACAAAACTACAAGCTGATCAAACATATTCGTGAGCATATCAATTCTCAAAAGTAAACATGAAGCAGCATGCTCATTAAAACATATAGACACAAACATTTACATACTAATAAGAAACATACAGTAGCCGCTGGCAACAATTAATAATAATAATGATAATAATAATAATAATAATGAACTTTATTTATATAGCACTTTTCTTAACAATGTTACAAAGTGCTTTACAAAAAAGAAATAAAACCATACAAGGCAAATAAAATGAGAATAAAGCCAAAGAATATACGCAAAGAGGAAGTAAAAACAATCAAATGTGTCTGAGTTTAGTAGGCAGAAAGTTCTATAGTGTCACAAAGCATAACTGGGGAGTAACCAGCAGGAATCTCGAAGGTCGAGAAGGCACATACCAAGTCAAAAAATTTAGAGATGTAGTTAGGACAAAGGCCATTTAGGGTCTTTAAAGTTAAACTCCATTCAATTTTATTTATATAGCCCAATATCACAAATCACAATTTGCCTCAAAGGGCATTACAATCTGTACAACATACGACAATGTCCATCCTTAGACTCACTATTCGAATAAGGAAATACTACCCAAAGAACCCTTTTAGCAGGGCACAAAATGGAAGAAACCTCAGGAAAAGCAACAGAGGAGGGTTCCCTCTCCTAGGACGGACAGACATGGAATTAAGTCCCCGGAAATCAATACAGGGCCGGAGGGAATGATCCTTCTTTTCCACGAAGTAGAACCCAGCCCCAAAGGTGAGGAAGAGTGGCGAATGAGACCAGAAGCCAAGGACTCATGGATATATTTCTCCATAGCCTCTTGTTCAGGACGGGACAGTTGGTACAGGCAGCTCGTGGGCAAGGAGGTGCCAGGGAGGCTATTGCACAATCGTAGGGTCTATGGGGGAGGTAAAGCTTGGGCCCTTCATTTAAGTCATGGTAAACTGAAGGAACTGAGGACAAGTCTGGGGGGTCAAAGGTGAGTGTGGATTCTGGCTGAGAGGGCAAGAGAGCAGACCGAAGGCAGTGGGAATGGCAAAAGGTGCTCCAACTGGCAATTGAGCCAGAGGACCAGTCAATTTGAGGGTTATGGTGAATTAGCCAAGGGAGACCTAGTACAACAGGCGCATGAGGTGAGGGGATAAGAAAAAACCTAGTAAACTCACAGTGATTGCCAGAGAGGATGAGGTAGAGTGGTGCTGTGGTGTGAGTAAACCGGCACCTGAAGTTTTCTGTCCAAAGTGTTCACCTCCTTTGACACAGATAACTCCTCCACAGGAAATCTGTTCTCTGTGGCAAAGCTGGAATCCACAAAATTGTCATCTGCACCCGAGTCAATGAGTGTTTTTAGGGAGATGGATTTGATGTGGATAAGAAGGGCAGCATCCAGTTGCATGCGGAGAGGAGGAAAAGGCGAAGGGACGAGGGTTTGGCTCATCAGGAGCCCCCTGGTTACTAATCTCGTTTAACAAGAGAGGGCAGGTGGAGAGGAGATGGCTGGCTTTCCCACAGTAAATATGTAATCCGGCTAGCAAGCATCATTGGCGCTCCAAGGGCGAGAGACGAGCTCTCCCCAGCTGCATAAGCTCACCTGAGGTTAGGGCAGGGGAAGGCGACTATGGGAAGATCAGGCTCAGGCCTGAGTGCGGACAGGGAATAGTCGAGCGACTGCTCTTCTCTCTACAGCGTTCACAAAGGCAAATGTCTAGGTGAATGGTCAAGGAAATTAGGGATCTAGACTTTCTGTATAATCCTTCACTGCTAGCTCATGCCTGATGCAATCTGACAAACCCAGAGTGAAAGTGCTCTATAGCGTGATCTCGTCCCACCCACTCTCTGCCGCTAAAATCCTAAACTCCACGGAGTACTCTGACGCAGAACGTGAACCCTAGCGGAGGGTGAGGAGTCAAGAAGAACCTTCCCTACCCTGAACTGGATGATCAAAAACTTTCTTTAATTTAGCAATGAAGAGTGAAATTTTACTGACAGACAGGTGAAGCCTCACCCCAAAGCGCCAATGCCCACTCTGAAGCTTTCCCTGAGAGAAGACTGATTATAAACGCAACCCTAGGCCGATCTGTGGCATAGGTGGCTAGCTGCTGCTGAAGGAGAAAACGGCCACATGAGCCTAAATCCACAGCATAATGTTCAGGGAAGGGAAAGTAAGGCTCAGGGGCAAGCCCCCCGCTTGGGGGCAAAACATGAGGTTCCGAGGCTTGAGCAGCCACCATTGGAACTGGGGGAGGAGAACTGGCCAGGGAAGCCAGGCAAGCTGCTGTCGGATCAGTGACGTTGGTTTGAAGAAAGTGTAGTGTCCATGAGTTCCTGAAGGACTTGCTCGTGATGTCCAACCTGTGTATTTTGGGCAGCAAGGGCTTGACGAATCGCCTCTGTGTCCCCTCGTTCCATGTTGGCCAGATTGTTCTGTTACAGTTTATTTGGCTGACCCCAGAGGCTGACACTGAGGCAGATGGTGAGTGAAAAAGAAGTTTTAATGAACCAGGAGGAGGGAAAGTGGGGCTGATGAAGGGAGAGGCGGTGTATGGCTGGCAGCGACAGGTGGGATGATGAGGTGCTGAGTTGCTGACAGAGACAGGTTGGTTGCAGAAGCGATGTTTGATTGGTGATGACTGGTCCTGGAGCACAGGGAAAAGTTTCACAAGAGCATGAAGCACAAAAAAATCCACTAGAGGCTGGATAATACGTTACAACATATGTTGTATAGTGATACTGAACAATCTGGCGAAGAGTGGATGAGAAACTGGAGTCTTTATGCAGAGGGTTGATGAGATTGTGAACACCAGGTGTGGGACTAAGACCAGCGGCCTGACAAAACATAGACAGGGGATAACCTAGGTAAACCAGGGGTCACATCTGAAACCGTGACAGTGGATTAAATTAGGGTAACATATTCTTCATGAGGTTTCAGTGAAACAAATTTAGTGAATGTGATTATCTGAAATTAAATCGTTCACTAGTATAGCTTTAGATGAAAGAGATCTGATGTTTAAGAGTTCACATTTAATTCTTCGACTTTGAGGTGATATTTCACTGGTGGTCATTTTTTTTTAGGTTTTCATGTATAACTCCTCTTCTGTTAACTTTTGATTTTATTAATCAAAAATGTATTAAAGTGGTCGGGGGCAGACACCGGCGCTAATGGGTTTTGTGTGGGCAACTGCAACTCTGCCTCAGCTGTGGGTTGTCAAAATTAAGGTCCACTAATAAACTCGGAAATGCATAGATATGAGAGCTACTCCATCCAAAGTGGGATGAATGTCGTCTCTCCTAATCAGACCAGGTCCTTCCCAGATTGTCCATCAATTAACTACCAAACCCACATAATTTGCTGGACATCACCTCGACAGCCAAAGGCAGAATGAAGACGTGATGATTTGTTGTTACATTTTTATTTAATTATTACACTGTCATTTAATTCAGTCTTGTAAGGTGACCTTGAGTGTTTTGAAAGGCGCATATAAATAAAATGTATATTATTATTATAATTATTATTATTATTAATTTAATGTGTGCACAGTAAATTACTGTTCACTATTTCACAGTAGAATACTGTGTATTAAATCTGTGTAAGAAATGACAGTAATCAAAGAGTTCCTGTGAAAATCACGGCAAACAAGTCACTACTGTACTGTAGAAGATTACAGTAGCCAACAATGTACAGGACTGGGGCAGGGGACTTTGGGCGGATGGGCAGAGGGCAAGACCAAACTGAGGCAGGGAATTTTGGGTGGACGGTCCAAAGGCAGGACATAAATGGGACAGGGGATCTTGGGTGGACGGCCGGAGGGCAGGACGGACACAGGACAGGGGGCTTCGGGAGGCTGGACAGGATGTCGGCGGCGATGACAAGGGCCATCTGAAGGCTGGTGACAGCTAAAAGGGCGACAACAACAGGAGATCACAAGAGGCCTGAGGGGATGCCATAGGCCGCGAAGACAAGAGTCCTCTGGAGGCCGGGGTGCTGGCAGCGACGATGACAGAAACCATCTGGAGGAAGAGCTGTTGGAGCAGGGGGTTGTTGCGGCAGCTCAGGGGGTTCAAGGAGAGCCTGTGGCAGCATGGAGAGTTCAAGACTTGGCTGCAGTGGCACAGGGGACTCAGAGGGTGGTGTCAGCTCAGGGAATTGGTGCAGCTGAGTTCTGGACTACAGCTCAGAGGGAACAGGGAGCAGCTGCGGCTCAGAGGGACCTGTGAGTGGATCGTTATATTATGTTTTAAGCATATAACATTAGTACTGTGTGTCAGTTCAAACAATATAATGTGTGTTCATGCATGGACGGTTAGTGCCAATACATATAACACATCTATAGAGAAAAAGAAAAAGAAAAAGAAAACTTTCTTCTCCCCTTTGTTGTTTTAATACAGTCAACTAACACTAAGCCTCCCTAGGTACTAATTCAAAGTAAACTGAATTAAAAAAATTAAATGAAATAAAATGAAAATAAGAATTAAAAACAATTAACTCTATGATGGCTGGGTTACTAATCAGTTAGAGAGATAAATGCAAAACTTTCTGCCGGGGCCAATAAGAGAGGACGAGGTGGAGTTAGCGTGGGCCAGTGAATGGATTCGATGAATAGTTTGATGACTGAATCAATCTTGAAGTTGAATTAAATAATTTGTGTCACGGTTTTTCTGGTTTTCTTGGTGAATTCAGCACTGGATCAGCACCTTGAGGAAAAACAATAAAAAATAAAAAAAAACGGTGAGTGTGAACCACTTTTACACATCACAATTGAACTCAGTAAAACATGGTAAGCTTTGTATCACTCTGTCAAACACGTACCTTCATTCATCCTCTTAGGAGTGTGCTATTTCAAATGAAGTCAGACTTTGGATACCCGTCCTGTGTCTCTCTCTCTCTGTCTCTCTCTGCGCTCGACTGACTGCAGACTTTGAGGGAATGTTCAACCCCTCCTTCTCTGTCTCTCTCTCTCTCTCTCTCTCACACACACACACACACACACACACACACACACACACAGAGAAGAAAAAATGCGGAATCCTGAACCAAGCAGGTGTAGTAATATACTAAATATTAGTACACGCACGCACGCACAGACGCACACACTGGCAAATCTTGCTGTTTCTCTCCCAAGGGAACAGGAGCCGGTCCAATAGACATAGAGGATCCAAAATGTGTTGCCGAAGGGCCCAGATACACCTCGTGATTTGTAATGCGATGATGTTTTACACTTAAGACAGAAGATGTTGCGTTTTACCATTTAGGATCGAAGATGTTATTTTTGTTTTAGATGTTTAGGGGTAAATCATTTAGGTGATTTGTTTATTCTTCAAGATATTTGTACAATGTTGAATGCTTTCGATGAATACTCAAGCGAATGTGATTGTTTATCAGTTTGAGATAGGAGATGCTATTTTTGTAAGTTGTCTTTTGCCTTGAGTTTTTTATGGGATCATGGATGAAAACATACCATTAGGCCTTGGGCAGTTACAGGTTTTATCAGACGAAGTAAACCAAATCTTCAGGCTTTATCAGACCAACTAAACCCTCAGAATTTTGTACCTGTACCTGTACCTGTTTCATTACAGCATGCCTGACTGAAACCCTCTCCTGCACTGAACCAATCTCAGATCAATTCTCAGACCCTCCAACTGTTATAAACACTGCTATTGCTGAACTTGAACGCTTACAAACCGCAGGCTCTTTAAACTCCTCCGCATCCCCAGGCGGTCTGAATCCTAGCATGTATGCAAAATGATTCAGACACCCTAAGCGCCACAAACTATGCTGTTGAACAATTAACGTTACCCTCAGCGACCACCAGTCCGTCAATACAGCGAGGGTGAAACGCTGATCGAAACATAAACATCGATTACTCCCAATTGAGGGTGGCACTAGATTTAACGACAACAAAAACCTTCTCAAACGCAAGACGTCAAGACGTGAATTGAGGGGGAGCATCTACGCCATAAGGCCTCAGTCATCTTACACGCTGATGATAGTATTGTTACAATACATTTACAAAGTGTGAAGAGGAGGCAACTTTAGAATAGTGAAACTTTGTGGGTTAGTGTCAAACTACTAGTGAACTAGTTAGGAGCAAGACTTCATTTTAGAATGGGGAACATATTCTGAGTTAGAAAGGCTTAATTTAAAGTTATTTGAACACTATTAACACTAGTTTTGTGTTTTGTTACTAAGCTTGGCATTGTGCCCGCCTAGCCTTTGCCAGCTAAAGCAGTCAGCATTCATAGGGGGGGTAATATTTGTGGTAACCTCAAATGTTTTGGTTTTTATCTCTTAGCAGATTCTGTCTCCTTGTTCATTCTATCCTGGCTGTTTCACTCCCACTAGGTAAGTAAGCACTCCTTTGGTGAATTATCAGGCTGTGTTGGTGGAAGGGCTTTGGGAGATTTAGTCTGGAGCTGAGCGCCAAGATTAATACCTCATATCATCTGCTTAATAAAGTCTATCCTACTTAATTCACTTGTCTCTCCTGATTGAAATGAAGCTATAGCGTAAATTCAGTCAGGAAGACTAGACTTCCGCAAATGGAGGCATCAGTATTTTCATTCTGCCATTCTCCCCTCTCACGTATGCTCACTACTATTCCCGCTGTCACTATCTGCGGCTGTCAAATCGGGACATAAGCTGTTCCATCTGCTGGTCTCATCTATCCAATAGCACAAAGACACACCTTCATACCCAACCTACCAGCTGCCGTCTATTTGAATTATGATTCTCTCTCTGCTTGCAGTAGCCTACGTTCTCCACCCCGCCCCTCCACCTCCCCATCTCCGCCGAGTCCTCACAGATCCTCAAGCTCATCACCATCAACCTCAGTCTTCTGCCTCAGCAAAGTCTTCAACCGCCACCACAAGTGTCCTGACTCCACGTGGGCATTTATTCTGCAGCTGCTCAGGGCAGACGGCCTACACCTGGACTGGTAAAAACCTCTGGGCATAGCATGTTAGCTGAACAGGGTGCTTAGCATAGTTAAGTAGAGAACTGTTTAGTTAACTTTGCATACATAATGTTACTGATGTAATTTTATTAAGACTTATTGTTGTGATGCTTTTCAGTCTGTTAGTTAATCTGGTAGCCACTGCTAAATTGATGTTAGTTTTTATGCACACAGGGTCTCTGAATGCTAACTAACTCCTATTAACTTGACACTATTAGCTTACAGATCACCGTTACCTGCTGGCACACAAGCACACACTCTAGTTGGCCTTCAGCAGGGCCACACTTGTGCTAGTGTAACTTTAGTAGAGTCACCCTCTGACTCACATGGTCTTCCCACCATCAGTAGAATCCGTCGAGGACAGGATGGGACAACACACTAAACCCAGTATTTCTGGGGAAACCTGATCAGTTTTGAAAGAAGGAGGCATTTATGTATTACATAAGATCATGCAAGACAAGGGAAAACTCAATTGTATCCTCGGGCAACTCCAGGGCTTGACCTCTTGCAAAACAATAAAGCTATGTGCTTATCTCGTGAATCTGTTTAGTGTCTGAGACTCTGCTTGAGTGTGGTAAGGTGTTAGAGGGTCAGTAATACAAAGCTGGCCTAATCTTCTGACCCTCTACATCAAGTTAATTATTATTGATCAGTGCTAAGGTTAAATAAACACTATTGTACCTTTAAAGAGCAGTTGCCTGTGGTTATTTTGGCTGCGTTTTATTAGTCATTCAACATGCCCTTGTTGACCTCCCCTTGGCCTATCAGCAGATAGTTTTTATTAAGAAAATCTCATTGATAGCTTGATATTTTACTGAAAAATGTCATAAGTAATTGCAGTAAAAATGTATTTGGATTGTTGTACTGTTCAGTTTAATTTCTTTATTCCCAACAATGTCTGAAAATGCGTGGAAACTTTGTTGTTCTGTAAGATATCATAAACCCATAGAATTATTAGTGTTAATAATCATGATACAGATCACAAACAGAAATGTCTAAATCAGAAACTAATGCAGCTAATTACAAAGCGCCTACAATATCTTTCATTATATTGCAACAGAAGACACCTTCTCCTCATTGAAATGAGTGCAGGGATTTCTGATGACTTGTATAATGCAGTATCGAGCTAAACCTAGAACTTCCGTTCGATCCATGATAGTTTGGGCTGAAAGTGTACACGGGCAGTTACGCGCCATTTAAATCCCCTGCTTTTTCCCCGCCAACTTTCCATCTGCTTTCCAAGTGGACTCAGTGCTCAGATTCACCCTTCACTGTCCACCATTATGAATGTAAGATAGTACTCTAAATATCAGCATTTTTAAGTAGAGTGTTTTTCATGTTTGGTCATTTGTCCCTGATCCCAGGGTGGTGTTCTGTAATTATCGTATTAACAATTTGGATATTAATAGTTTTTATTAATATTCGTAAATATGATTGATATTTTGCTAATAACCAAACCTGCTCTACTTGAATCCCAACAAATCAGAAATTGTTTTTTTTTTAATTCAATTGTATTTGCGAAAACAAAAAAAGGGAAATTTCACTGCTTTTTTAACATCTAGACCCAATTTGACCAGGTCCAGATCAGAAACTTCTTATGGTCGGTGTTGGCTTGAATCCCACAATTGCTGCTTGCAGCTATATCTTTTGTTATTTTATTATATTCTATATTATTCAGTGTGTTGGTGCTTTTATTTTAAGTTATTAAATGCCTAGTTTAAATCAGTATATCTCCTCTAAATTCAATTAGATTTATTTTATGTTTGTAAGATTTAATAAATGAATGAGTGCATTAGGTTTTCCTCTTATTTGGTACTTTAGAGGTTTTCTCCCTCTTGCACTGTCTAGGGTCAATAGATAGTCTTGTGTAGGTTAATTGGTAACTCTAAATTGTCCCTAGTGGATGAATGTGAGTGTGAATGGTTGTCTGTCTATGTGTCAGCCCTGCGACGAGTTGGCCACTGTCCCCTGCCTAAGGCCCAAAGTCACTGGGATAGGTTCCAGTCACCTGTGACCCCTAACGGGAACAACCTTGTACAGTAGGATGCGGCAAAGGAGATGGTTGCCTCGGGCAAACATGCAATATGTGGCCTCTGTCAGGAGTCTTATCATTTAGTAATGCACCTTTTTTATGGTCAGTTCAAGGCTGTAAGCAGGGAGGATGGGCGGTTCATAGGCCGTGTGTAGTTGTATTAGTTGTTTTTATTACAAACTCTTGATTGAAAAGGAGGGGGGGGGGGCTGTTGGAAAAATTTAGAAGTGACCAAAGGGTTTTATGGGTGTAATAGAATAAATGAAACTTAGGCTTATGGATGGTTTTAAAAAGGTGCCATTAGGACTATGTGATTATGCTGCTTTGGGTTAGGACGTGCTAGCTGTCTAACAGCTACTGATAGCCCTGGACCTTGAGAGAGGCTTGAGGCAATTTGTGTTGTAATAAATCTATATATTCATGTAAGGACAACTGAGGCTCTTTGAGTTATTTGTTTATTGAGGACCATCTCTTCAGTACAACTTTTCGTCAACAGTTACAAAACATCAGGAACACACCACTTCATTCAGTTTAAAATGTTTTTTCTTTATAAAATTACATTCACACATTGAGCCCCTTTAGCCCTTGCCTGTAGAACACTACACAGATCCACTGAGCCTCTGCTTTCCTACACTAGGGCCCCTTTACAGCTCTCACAAACATGCTCGCTCTTCCTTGAAGGAACCAAACAATTTTTAACAAATTATTTAAAATCAAGATCTTCATTCTTTTTGCATGAATTTATTTGTGCACAAGACAATCACCAAACAGATTAAGTCGTTGCATATGATGAGCTGATTGACCAAAGACAAAGTTCAAGCTGGGTATAACATAAAATCTTACCCAATGGAGAAGACAAACATTATCCAACACACTCGTCAAAGAAGGAGAAAATGGGGAGCAGAGGTCAGGGTTAATGATAAAACCTTGGGAGCAAAATAGCTTTGGCTGCAAGAATGGGTGTATGCTCAAATGAACAGAAGAATGACAGGAGGATCAAGGCATCATTATGCATCCAACAAAGAGTCTCTCAGAATGTGCAACATCTGGAATCCACTTTGGGAAAGCAAAATCTCGAGGCTACAGTATGTCCATTTGTTGTAAATTTATGAAATAGATAATCAAACAACCCATACCCTCCTCACGCAGCAATTGGCCGGGTGCGTGGAGGTGTGAAATTTGGCAGGGTTTGATCATTACCTCCGTCATTTCACGTGTGTATAACAAAGTGCAACACCACAAAGAGAGCGTGTCTGAAGTGGGAGTTGTTACTGCATCATGACTAAAAACATACGCAATAAAAACAAAATTCTTGGAGAGAGATCATGGAGGCAGTGGGATGCAGTCAGGAGGAGGCAATGGCAGCAGGCTTTTCATCCCGCCTTCCAGTGTGGACATTCAGAACAGCTAAAAAAACATGTTTGAGGTAACTAACGTTACTAAGGCCTTTAGGGCCACAGGAACAAAATATATTTAAACTCTGAGGTCATAGTCAAAATTCTGAGATTTAGAAAGGACAAATAAAGATTCCAAACATTTTTCTCAGAATATTAATAATGTTATCTCAGAACTCAAATAATTTGTTCCTAATGCTGTTCCGCATACCGCAAATGCATCAGAGACAATCTGTGTTTAGCAGCAGTTTTCAGCAGACCGTCTGTCAACATATTTTCGGCCTCTCTTCCCCATGTGTTCTTCTTTTTCATTCGTTCCACTACATGCTGGCACAGTTCGTCATTCTATCTCGAACACTGTAGAAAACAATCAGATCACACAGTGAGCCCTTACTCGTTGAATAAGGACTAACATTCAGAGTTCACCAGAGGAAAACAAAGGATTGCTGTGTACAGACAACAGAGCTGCAGTTGAACGGACTCTGCAGTGTCATTTGGCCCTTCTTTAGACAGTTTCAGGCTGAACGTCTTGCAGCCTGTTCCTGCCGATGACCCCTACCTTTTCTTTTCTTAGTTCCTCCAAGAAGTACATTTGTTCAAATGGCATTTGTTCAAATGGCATTTGAACAAATGTACCGTGTTGCAGTAACAGTCCAAAATTCACTTTTAAGTTCACTATCTTTACAAATAAGCGAGCAACATAATTAGCAGGTCACATGAAGTCCATTCATTGCAGACAGAACTGAGTGATAAACCTGGCTGATGAGTACATGGTCAACAAGTTTGCTGTGAGCCAAGGATATGTGGCCAAAGCCAAACGTTTGACAGATTTGAAAGGGAACAACAATAACACTTCTGTTTCCATGAACAATTGTTCTGCCTTACAAGTATAAAGTAGACAAAAGGTTGATAAGATTTCCAGTTCTCACCACCTTTTATTTGAAAGATTGCAGTAAAACAATGGGGAGAATGTACCCTAATGTATCTTCAGTAAGCTCTGAAGATGATTGAGCTTGTATTTGGTTAGTGCTTCTTAGGCTAGATTCTAAAGTAGGCGAGAAGCCAGCTCAGACCACTTCAGAATCTGCCTGTCATTAAGGAGCCTCATCATGAAAGCGACTTCATCAGAGCAATGGAAGATAAAAAAGCTCATGATTTTTTTACCAGTGCGTATGTGTAGACAAGTGGCTACGATGTGACTGGCAATGTTCACATACTTGTCTGTGTACTTTGTTTTCCCGGGGAATTAGAAGGTATATCCAAAAGGGTTTAGATCAGGACCTAATGATCCCTGGAGGACACTAAAATGTCGTCCTTGAGAACTTCTGTTTTATCACAAAGCAAACAGGCCTTAATATGACAACAAGTATGAGAGGGTTCTTGTTTTGCTTAAGTTCAAATCACTGCAGAAAAAACAGCAGCAGCGACAAGCTATTAGTTTCTCTTCAAAACATACTGTTGTGGTTTGTTCAGTCTGCTGCTGACCTGACACACTGCCCCCTCTGGTCATGGGTATAATTGCATCTTACAGATGCATAACCCTAACCTCTACTATCTTTATCTTAATGTTATTCCTACCCTGACACATGTTTGGACTCCAGTTTTAGCTCTGACCTCAACCATTTCTGTCTTGGATCTTGGACTCCCTTTCTGGTGCAAGCTTTTAACCCCTCGCGGCACTGCTGCAGGAGTGAAAAATAACGATTTACCTTTGCAAATTTTGCAGGTGGAGACATAGATCACAGTTCAGTCAGTTAGAACAGAAACCCATCATCCAAGCTTTAAGCATAATCTCAACGTTTTCAGACAAATCTTTCTATGATAGTTCTTATCTCACTGCGGTCGCACTGAAGCAACTCTTTGAGCAAGACTGCAAGGCCCAGGATAGATGAAAAACAGTCAAGCTAAAACAACAGTCCTCCTGTAGACACTAACTTCCACCATTAAATCATTCCATCACCCACATCTACTACCATCCACCATTTTCCAGCAACCACATCCCTGTCTAGGTTGTGATCAAGGAATGTGATAAGAACGCAAAACAAAGAAAATGAATTTCCTCTTAGAACTGAGAAGGTTTTTGTCCAGAACTCCTGAGAGGACATTGTACAAATGCTATCCCTGTAAAATGAAAAACATGCATACATTTTGAGGCAATACAAGGAAGATTTTCCTCTGTAGGATTACACAGGAATGGAAAACGTGGATAGTAATCGACAGCCACTGAAACAAGATATCTGGAATTTTAATAATGTGATATAGCTTGAAAGAAATTATTTTCCAGTCTGCTTCAGGCGCGTGAAATGAGCAATTCTTACATTTTCCCTAAGATACCATATCACTGGCCTGACAACTTGCAATACCGGTAATTTATTTTCCTTAATACAGTTTTTCCAGGGGAAAATCTGGTTACTACTGTATATATGACGAATGATCAATTATAAGCTTTTTCACATATGTGACTGCAAAGACATTTATAGTATTGCTAACGTTCTCATTCCTGTCCACAGCTTTTTGTTAGGTAAACATGTCCCATGCATAACATAAGAACACACCAGTGCACACACTAATGTTAGACTAAATACCAGGGGTTTTAACCGTCAACCGTAATATCTGGTTCTGTTTTGGATCTAGTTGCACAACAAACAGCTAACAAATGATTTCAACTGCAGGTTGTTACACACACACACACACACACACTTAATTCTCTAACTTGTCTGTTGTCTAGATGTGCTCTCTGAAAGCCGGTAAGTGAACTCAGTCAAAGATCATTTCCACCACTCTGCAGCCTCACTCAATGATTGCAAGTGTATGTTTTTGTAGTTCAGCAAGACCAATAGAGCGGTGAGTCTTCTCTGGTGAAACAATCTAATAAAGCTGATTATGTCACATTAAGTTCAGGGGTTGGAATCGCTCAGTTAACTTTTCATATCGGTTCAAAAGTTTCAGTTTATTAACTTAATATTTCTGGAGCAGGACCTTCCAGTACTTGGAACAAGTAAATAATAATACATTTTAAAAAAGGTTTGCAAAGTAGACTACACTTGTCATTTCAATTACGCTTTTGATTATGTATACTTTTGTTACAAATGTTGAGAGTTTGTGGATACTAAAAGATTTAGATTCAGTGAGTGGAGTCAACTCCGGATTCACATGAAATGCTATCAAAACCCAACCCTGCGTGTGAGCATACACATAAGATGTTTGTGCATTTGTAGGACCACATGCATTTGCCAGAAGCTTTCATTTCAACTAAGTCAAACCTATGGCAAGCTGAGATAGTATGTTGAGCGAAGCTTTTTTTAAACTAGGTAACAAACCAAACCCTGACCTAAAACCTGAGGTACAGACCCACAATGACCCTGGTAGACTGTCGTGCCCTTAAAGAACAGACGAATACATTCAAAACTGGTTGCACGTGAACTACAGTTTAAGAAATGCACTCTGTTTAAATTAAATGACAGTTTAACTAACTTGAACAATGCAAGGACCATTTACAGGAAGAGCATTTATTTATATGTGATCCTGCTCTTTTCCCATTACTGACTTCCATTTATTGGGCAGTTGCTCATCCTGCCTAAGATGACATTTCACACAGACGTCAAATTTAGTCCTCCATCATCAGTAACAAACACACATTCAAAAATAAAAGATGCAACATTGTAAATACATGTATGGGACCATAAGATTTACTTGTCTATTGTTATTCTAATTGCCATGGAATTTCAATCCAGTCCTAACATGTAGTATCGGTTTGTAGTACCAGCAGAACAATGACAAGTTCCACCTCCAACACTAAACCCTGTTCATTTTCATCTCAGTGTTTGCTTCCTGCTGTGTGGAGGAAAACTACTTGGGATGTGATTCTCAGTTGCACAAACTGCATAAGACAGCCTCGACATTTCCATCTCATCTGGTAAACATGTATACAAGTTATTTTAGGCTGTGACTGAAATCTCAAGTAGCTTTGGTTCATTATTCACAATCCACATTGCAGTTTATCACCCTGGGCCCGTCGTGTTAGGTAAGATGGGCCAATCACATATAAAGAAGGTAATTCCAAAGAGCACAATTCTGCCTTTATGACAAAATTCAATATAAATTCTTAAAGGAGCAGTGTGTAGGATTTAGTGGCATCTAGTGGTGCCCTATCTAGAGCCAGTGTTTGGTTTGTCCATTCTGGGCTACTGTAGAAACATTGCGGTGCAACATGGCGACTTCCGTGGAAGGAGACCCGCTCCCTCTGTAGATATAAATGATGTAAATTTATATTTTTGAGTGTTATGTTAATTGTAAGGCGACCTTGAGGGTCCTGAATATTATATTCCATTTCTGCCAACAGATCCTCCTAAATGTTACACAGTGGCCCTTTAAAAAGTCAAGTGTAAATTCAAATTATTGTAATAAATATACTGACATATGGTTTTGACAATGTCTCAGGATTAAGCAGTATTTGAACATCTAAAGATTCGATACAGAAAACAAAGAATGATTATGTTGTCTTACAACCTCTGTCTGGTGCCATAGTTATTGGTTATGATAAAGTTTTACTTACATCTTCATTGCAGAGGTCTAGGGACACAATGCCTCAAAACGGCTTTATAATGTAATGCATGAGGCAACACCACAAGCCATCGGAGCCACCATATTATCCAAATCATGACTGGAAGTGAGAATGACGGGGTATGTTCTAGTTATTATTGTGTTACTGTCTGCTGCAAATATCCATATCACCTTTTGAGGTATGTCCTGTTTAAAATTAGTTTGATAGTACTTACAGTGGTTGTTTCAGGTTTACAACACTATGGTTGACGGTAACATACATTTCAGTTGCACTCACTTTTGGTTTCTCCAGTATACGGGCAGATCATATAAAATTGTTCAATTGGGGACCATTGGGGATATTGATGAGAATACACTTCAGTGGAGGAACAGACCTTCTGTTTGTGTTTTTCCTCTCCACATTGTGTGTATTTTCCATGTTATATATTATCACCAATAGGAATAACGATCAGGTATGAAAACAGGATTGTATAAACATCGAATTGTATTTTAAAGGTCGTGTTATTCTATAGTTTGTCAAATTGTCACCAAATTCAATGTGCAGAGTCAAGCCAAAAATGAATGTATCCTACTAACAAGTATTATTAGTGTTATAACGTTACACTTGAACGTTCACTACTTCTGCTTAAGCACTAATAGCTCCCTCCTAGCGACTTTCTCGTTAATCCATTTTGAGAAACGTGAAGTTAGTGACACCAGCGACCATAGTTAAACACGTTCCTGGGGCCAGACTGGGCGACATTGAATCTTATTTGAAATTGCTGCTTAAGGATAAGCGTAAATACAGTAAGATTGTTATTCACGTCGGCGGTAATGACACCCGATTATGCCAAAGGTCACTAAAATGAATGTTGACCTGCAATTTGTGTACATATGCAAAGACAATGTCGGACTTTATTCGGTGCCCCTGCCAAATCTGACCAGCGATGACATGTTTAGCTGCATGTCTTCATTGTGTCGCTGGCTGTCGAGGTGGTGTCCAGCAAACGATGTGGGTTTCGTAGATAATTGGCAAACTTTCTGGGGAAGACCTGATCTGATTAGGGGGGGGCGGCATCCCTCCCACTTTGGATGGAGCAGCTCTCATATCTAGAAATCTGGCCAAGTTTATTAGTGGACCTAAACCATGACTACTCAGAGTTGAGACCACGAGCCAGAGTTGCAGTCCTACACACTTCCCTTTGATTCCAGAGCAGTTACCCACCCAAAACTCCTCAGTGACTGTCTGACCACAAAAAACAAAAAGCCAACAGATGAGGTCATAAAACATAAAACATAAACACGTTTTAAAAAATTACCACAGCTGACATAGCACCTCAAATTAGGAGAATTAAATGTGGACTCGTAAACATCAAATCTCTGTCAAAGCTGTACTAGTAAACAATCTAATATCAGATTATCATGTTGACATATTAATCAACCCTAAACCTAAACTAAATTATAACTCATTTGAAAGCCTTGTTCTTTCATACCCAACCTGGAAAACACAACAGCCAATTCTATTTGATATTGTGTTATTGGCCTTTTTGTGAATTTATATCAAGATAAATCCTTAAAACAGATAAAGTAATTATTGTAGGTGATTTTAATATTCATGTGGACAATGAAAATTAAACTTAGTACTGTGTTTATCTCTTTATTAGATTTGATTGGCTTCTGTCTGAGTGTATTTAAACCCATTCACTTTTTTAACCACACCCATGACCCTGTTCTGTTATACGGCATTGAAATTAAACATTTAATAGTCTTTCCACAGAATCCTTCATTATCGGACCATTATTTAATAACTTTTAAAACTCCTGTTACTGGACTTCATGCCATTAGCTAAATACTGCTACACTAGATGTCTATCTGATAGTGCTGTAGCTAATTTAGGGTGAAATTCCATCTGAATTCAACTCAATGCTATGTCTCAATATAACAGAGGACTCTTATGCTAACTTCAGTCCGTCCAAAATTGATCATCTTGTTGATAGTGCTGCAGTTGCCCCTCTAAAAAAGAATATACAACAAAGAAGGTTAGCTCCATGGTATAAGCCCAAACCCACAAATTAAAGCAAACATATCAAAAACTTGAAAGGATATGGCGTTCCACCATGTGGGAGAATCTTGTTTAGCCTGGCAAAAGTCTTTAAACATATAGGAAAGCTCTCCATCATTAATAGAGGAAAATAAAAATAACCCCAGGTTTCTTTCAAGCACTGTAGCCAGGCTGACAGAGAGCCACAGATCCGTTGAGCCTTTAGCCCTCAGTAGTAACGACTTCATGAGCTTCTTTAATGATAAGATTTTAACTACATCATGCCCTCGACTGGAACCAATCCATCTTCAAAGAGAGAAACCTTAGAAACAGCTGTGAAACCTGATGTATACACTGACTGCCTCTCTCCTGTTGACCTTATTCAACTAACCTCGACAATTTCTTCACCTAAGCCATCAACCTGTCTCTTAGACCCCATTCCAACTAGGCTGCTGGCAGGATGACCTGCAATTTTATGAGGTTAAACTGAAGTTATTGTTCTTCGCCCCAAACAGATCTGACACACATTATAAGGAAGATATAGTTACTCTAGATGGCATTGCCCTGGCCTCTAGCAAGAACCTGAGCGTTATCTTTGATAAGGATTTATCCTTCAACTCCCACATGAAACAAATATCAAGAACTGCCTTCTTTCACTTACGTAACACTGCAAAAATTAGGCCCATTCTGTTTCAAAATGATGCAGAAAACCTAGTCCATGCATTTATTACTTCTAGGCTGGATTTGTGCAATTCCTTATTATCTGGCTGCCCGAAAAAGTCCTTTAAGAATATCCAGAGAATCCAGAATCCTGCGGCACATTTACTGACAAGAACAGAGATCATATTTTTCCAATATTAGCTTGTCTGCACTGTCTCATGGTAAAATCCAGAATAGAATTTAAAATCCTTCTCCTCACCTACAAGGCTCCTAATGGTCAGGCACCATCGTATCTTTAGGAGCTCATAGTACCTTATTACCCCACTAGAACACTGCGCTCTCAGAATGCAGGGTTACTTGTGGTTCCTAGAGTCTCCAACAGTAGAATGGGAGCCAGACCCTTCAGCTATCAAGCTCCTCTCCTGTGGAATCAGGTCCTAGCTTGGGTTCGGGAGGCAGACACCATCTCCAGATTTAAGAGTAGGCTTAAGACCTTCCTCTTCAATAAAGCTTATAGTTAGGGCTGGCTCAGATGAGTCCTGAACCATCCCTCAGTTAGCTGCTATAGGCCTAGACTTCCCATGATGCACCTCTTTCCTCTCAATCTGTATGCATTCTTATCCCATAAATGCACGTTACTAACTCGATACCTTCTCTCTGCCGTTGTTTTGTGCTTTCTCGTCTCGCTCTGACTGTCACTTTCAGCAGGTATTTCTGCCTCCGGAGATGCAGAGACTGGATCTGTGATTGCGGGCTACCTGCTGCAACTGTGCTGCTGTGTCTATGGTGGACGGGAGGTGGTGTGGCTCAGATCCTGCTCGGTGGGCATCACATGGAGCTGCTTTGTTGTCCTTCTGGATTCGTTCTCTAAACTCAACCTAGGAGAGGGATCCCTTCTCTGTTGCCCTTCCTGAGGTTTCTCCCATTTTTTTGGGGGGGGGGGTAGTTTTTCCTTATACGATTCGATGGTCTAAGGACAAAGGGTATCATATGTTGTACAGATTGTATAGCCCTTTGAGGCAAATTGTGATTTGTGATATTGGGCTATATAAATAAAATGTAATTAAAATTGCCATGAACACACACACACTGTAATTTATTTTGACTCAATCCCACATACACCTTACTGCTGCCAAAAATATACACTAGAGCAGCTAATGTAAATAAATAAATCTGCTGCTGAAAATAGTCCCCAACAAATGCTCTATTTCCTCCTGTTTGAGTAACGTTTGATAAAAACTCCAGTGGTCAGCTGTTTCAGGAAATTAATGAGCTTTTTTAAAAAAACAAACAAACTACATATTTGTGAGCTGTTTTTAAATAATGTATTCAGTGGAAACCAAAGGGCCTGGGGCATGGGAATCAGAAGGTATTGAGAGATGGATTAACACATTGTTAATTTTGGCTTTTCATGAGAGTTGCTGACAATACAAAAAATATAGAATAACATGAGAATTATTAGAGTGATGTCCAGTTTTTTTTAATGTCTAATTAGGGAAATCCCTGATTTAGTCTCAGTCTACATTCAGTACCTGACTAAACTTCACAAGGTGTGACTGTTCAACCAGCTCTTTGCATCAAAGCATCAGTCACACTGTGACGTCAATATCACTGTGGGTTCTTATCTTACCTCTCAGATAAGCAAAGCTGGACTCCATCTCAGCTCTTCAAAAATTGGAACACACAACCCCCCTGCAGCCACACACAGGTTTAAATATATCCCATTGCTATACCCCACGCTCAGATTAAACAGATATGTACAAACACACACAGAGAGCTAAAGGGCCGGTCAATACAAGAATCTTCCATTCTTAACTGAGTGTCTTCCCCCATTAAAATACTTAACATCAGTCCCCAGAGCCACAAATACACAGAACCAACATAGTCAGTCCAAGCATGTTCAATTCCAGATTCTGCCCCGCCCCCTCTCATCCAGCCCTCTGCCTTGGTATCTACAGTCTCTCATAATGCTTCTGTGAACTATGCCAAGCCCATCTCCTCCAACACACTCCTGGGTGACTCGTCCTCCTGTAATGGGAAACACAGAAACGTTAGAATGAAGGACTCAGTTACATTTAAAAAATGTTTAAAATAAAGCAACAAATATGCAAATGGTAAACGTTTATATATCACTCCATCCTAAAGCGCTTTACAAGGTTTTCGCTGCTTATTCACACACACACACACACACACACCAATGGCAGCAAGCTACCATGCAGGGTGCTGGCCAACCATCCGGAACAATTTGGGGTTCAACGTGGTTTAGTGAGGTGGGAATCGGACCGGCAACAATGTGATCAGTGGACAACCCGTTCTACCTCCTGAGCCACAGCCACCCCATCACATTAACACATCAACGCTTGATCAATATTTGAAAGGGCTGCCAGCTTTCAGATCTACAGATATGAGTCACTACAGTCAGACCCTTTTCAATCACATTAGATTATGGCATTATACAACCCTGAAACATTCAAATGTGGAAAGGAAAATAAATATAATCCAGTGTATAGCAAGCCACAGACACCTTTTTTGGTACCAACCAAAGTCTATCTCTGAAAACTGCCATTCACTGAAGCCGAAGGTCTGTTCAGATTTATACAGTAATCTTGTTCACGTATTCTTTTATCAGATAGGTTCTGATTTCGATCAAAACTGTGCCACTTTTAGTCTGTAGATTTTAAATGCTCCATTTTGAATAAATAGGTCCAGGAATTAAGGAGCTACAGGAACCAGAGGTTGAAAATAAGGAAGTCCTTTATGCCCATTCCTGTTTATGTTTACCCTGCATCCTTGGAACTGGAAACATAGGGCAAACTAGATCCACAACGGATTCAAAAACAATGGCGATATTTGGGACCCAATTTTCACACGAGGAAACACACAGTCTTTGTATTTGCGGTGTTGTGACTCTAATGTTTGAATACTGAACAGATGCAAAAAAGAGACATGCAGAGGTGGGAAAAGAGACTGAAAACTCCAGAGTTCCTGTCTCCAGATACTGTAGATGATATGCTGAGTGTTTGATGGTTACTTATTCCTATTTATTATTTAATTTGCTTTACTACATACTGTAACCATCATGAAACAAATTAAACATGTACAGATGTTCCTCGTTTCATTTTAAAGGGGGTGAAATGATTTATCCAGGAGTAGCTGGGGTAGCACTATCCATCACCGGGTGGTACACATGAGGAGACCAGATGCAGTCTCTCCTGCTGGGGCAAGCAGGCGACGTGGGAAAAAGACAAACCATGTAACTCGGTGAGAATGAGTCACAACACACAATTTTCTGCCGGCCTGAACATTATACTTACACGTTACACAGTCTTAATTCCATAATGGACATTTATGTTATGACATTTAAACCAACTAGCCGTCATCACAGTTATCAATGTGTTTAAGCATAGGATTTTCAGTTATACTAAAATTAGGAAAAATGAATGTGGGGTGTCAAATTCACTCTGTTAAAGTTGATCAAATAAAGTATGTGCTCATAAAACCATTTCACTCCTAACAATATTTTATTTGAAGTCTCATTACATTATTTCAGCGGTCATTATAACTGTAAATGTATGAAATTCACACTGTCGGCCCAAAATATGCGCTGTTATAATCATTGGATTCACAGATCTCCAGAAAGTTAGTGTGGATGCATTATTCGCCAGACTGGTGAAAATAACAATATTTTCAGAAGATAGACTGACACTTTGCAACCTACAGAAGAGTATGTTTTTTTAAGACTGAAGATGTTATCTGTCTTGTCTTACAGTATATGTAAACAGTTGTGGTCAGTGGGGTGTCCCAGTAGCTCACCTCATAGAAACAGCCTCAAAAGGTGGCTGTCCACTTAGAAATGCCAATATTTAAAGTACTATCTTACATTAATAAGGTGAACAGTGAAGGGTTAATCCGAGCACTGACCGTCACAACCAGCTGTTATTACAACACGTACAAATAACCACAGGCAACTGCTCTTTAAAAGGTAGAGCATTTATTTACTGATCAAAAATTTCAGCCAATAAACTACTATCATCTAATCTAAATACAATAAGCATACAACAATCGGCAAGCACGTAGAGTGTGTGTCTGTGTATGTGCATGTGTGTTTGGGACAATATAGAGGGAGGAGTGAGGAAGATGTTGGATGACCATGTGGGTGGACATTACAGATCCAAAATGAAGGGCAGGCCTCTCAAAACTCAAACAAAAGGGGAAGAGCCAATATGGAGGACGCGCTCTACTTGCCTTAAAAGATGCCGTGGAACGTAGCCAGGCTAGGCTACCACGCTATCTGGGTGAGTTGAGATGTAGGTGTGTATTGATGTACTTGAGGCGTGTGAGTGTGTGTGTTTGTGTTCCTTGTTCTTATATCCCGGTGGTGACGTTAACCTGAATGCACACGGACCCATGGGGACAAAAATTGAGGTCCCCCCAGGTAGAGACTGGTTTTTGAGGGTTAAGACTTGGTTTTAGGGTACATGTTATCATTTAGCTGTGATGGTTAAGGTTAGGGTAAGGTGCATATATTTTCACTGACATTAATTTATTTTCATTCTTACACCCACACAGTTTCACTCTCATTTATATATTTTCACTCTCATATTCATATGTTTAGGTTCGAAAAAGGAGAGATAGAGGGAAAGGAACACAAAGCAAAGTACAAGAAATCTCAGATCCCCCGGTAAGACACAATAGCTGTCCCTTTATCATGCAGGCACCCGCCAGCAAACTTACATAAAGAAGCCATGTTACTGGACTTTGGTCTGTTAGCTTTTACAGTGGCTAAAACTAAAGAGTAAACGGCCCAGCGGAGTGGCACCAATACAAAATGGAACGTGCTAGACATGAAAAACACAGCCATACGTAATGCAGCATTCCATTATTTTCCACAATAAAACTTGATGACTACCATCTAGAGAATGTCTGTCAATTTTGGTAGCATTTAAATGAAGACTTGTGGAGATATAAATGTTAATTGATTTTGCATAATTTGAAAAATATAGAGTGACGGACTTCTGAATTGAGGCAAACTTTTTTTTAAAGTATATATTTTTGGGGCTTTTTGTATGCCTTTATTGATAGAGACAGCGAAGAGACTGGAAATGAGTGACAGAGAGGGATGGGGGATGACATGTGGCAAAGGGCCACAGGTCGGCGTCAAATCCGGGCCCACCGCAGTGAGGACTATAGCCTCATACGTGGAGCGGTGCTCTACAGACTGAGCTAGCCACGCTCCGTGAGTCAACCTTTTAACACATTTCAGTGGATGTGCTGAAAAAATGTCAGCTCCATAGGAGCTATGGGTGTATTAGATTTTTTTTTAAAGTTTGGAATTTTAATTGTCTAAAAATGTAAATTTGTTGTAATAAGTCACACCCACATTAAGCAATCATTACCAAATTATAAGCTTAAATTAAGGCATGAAACTAGTTCGTGCAAACCAAATTTTGTACGAATTGATATAGCCAATTACAAGTTATATCACATTAGTGGCGCCCCCCTAGAGGAGCAGCGCAACGTGCTTTAAGACGCTTTCACACTACATAACCCATTTACTCCATTCATACACTGATGGCAGGCGCTAACTGCCCATCAGTACAAAGTAATGTAATCATTCTCACACACTGAAGCAATTTGAGGTTCAGTATCTTGCTCAAGGACACTTAGACACATGGGCTGGGGGAAGCCGTGATCAAACTACCGATCTTCCGATTGGTGGACGACTCAGCCCGATATTATAATATTATAAATTAGCTACAATTAAACCTCTTCTTAAACAGCCCACTCTTGATCCAAGGGTTTTAACTATAGACCTATATCTAACCTTCGCTTTATCGCTAAGATCCTTAAGAAAACTGTTGCCAATCAGTTATGTGACTTTAAATAACAATACTATATTTGAGGATTTTCAAGCAGGATTTAGTGCATCATAGCAAAGAGATACCACTGGTGAAAATTACAAATGACCTTTTAATTGCATCAGACAATGAAACACTCCAAAATGTTTCATTGTTATGCGGATGATACCCAATTATATCTAGCCATCAAGCCAGATGAAACTAATCAGTTAGCTAAACTTCAAGCATGCCTTAAGGACATAAAAACCTGAATGACCTGCAATTTTGACCTGGTGTTAAAAGACGAAACTGAAGTTGTTGTACTTGGCCCCAAACACCTCCGAGACACATTATCAGGAGATGTAGTTACGCTGAACCATCCCTTAGCTATGCTGCTATAGGCCTAGACTGCTGGGAGACTTGCCATGATGCACCTCCCTCCATCGGTATGCATTCTTATACCGTAAATGCATGTTACTAACTCAATATCTTCTCCCTCCCGTAGTTTTGTGCTTTCTTGTCTCTCTCTTCTCTCTTATTGTCACTTTCAGCAGCCTGCTGGAAGAGTGTTGCTGTATCTATGGTTGAAAGGTTGGCTATGGTCGTGTGGCTTGGTGGGCATCAGCTGGAGCTGCTCAGTTGTCCTTCTGGATCCATCCTCTTCCCTTATGCTTTACAATCTACACCTTATCATAATTATATATACTACAATTTCATAATTTTTATTATAATTTTATGACCTATGATTATTGGATCCGTTACGTTTTACAACTTACATTGTGTCATTGTAATTGTATATACTATGATCTTCTCATGTCTGTCCTTCCTGGGAGAGGGATCCCTCCTCTGTTGGTCTTCCTCAGGTTTCTTCCATTTTCTTTCCCCGTTAAAAAATTTTTTTTGGGTAGATTTTCCTTATGGGAATCAAGGGTCTAAGGACAGAGGGTGTGGTATGTTGTACAGATTGTAAAGCCCTTTGAGGCAAATTGTGATTTGTGATATTGGGCTATATAAATAAAATTAAATTGATTGGCCCAACGATCTGTGACGAGTTCGCAAAAATAGCATTTCTAAAAAATTGCACAAAGTCACAAAATTCTAACATTGTATAGCAAAGATACAGAACAATTGACAGGTTAAAATGATGAAAGAATTTTGATTCCAAGCCAATTTGTTAGAGATAATTGCAAAAAAGGTAAGCTTGATTGTTACTAGCCTTGAGGACAATCAGTGTCTTTTTTTATGTCTGAGCAGTGGGTGGAATTTGCAACTCAAGTTTCCAATTTAAGTTTTCTTCTAACAGTTTTTGCTGCACGAACACTTTTAGCAGAGAAAAAGAAGAAGGAAAACAAAAAGATTGATAATAATAATAATCATAGCAATTCCCATGGGGTCCTTGTAACGTTTGCTGCTCGCGCCCTTAAGTCGTGCCAACAGGCACCCAGTGGTAACTGTGGGAATGAAACTGCACGGGTTGTAGAAGGTCCGGTTTGTGTTCGACCAGTGACACACAGTACAGCAAACTTTGCGCTGCGTAATTCTGCCAGCTATAATTAGACCAAAGGATACTAATGTCCGAGTTTTTGACCACACCAAATATATACTCTGGTTCCTCTGGTAAAAACGCAGGTTCCTGAGATGCTAATATGGTTCCTGGGACCATGAAAAAGTTCTACTAGTATTTGTCTTAAATAGTAGTTCACGTCTGCCATAAATGTTAAACACTTTTTGATGAATATATGTTCCATTTTTGTGATAACCTGCTAACTGATAGATATAGAAACAAAAAGAAAACCAAAACCTAACCCTCCTTGGTGGAGGTGGTGGGTGAAACCCTAAAGCCCAGGTTACCTCCTGCAGAAGGTCAGCTTGTTCAATGGCTTTGAGGACGCTCTTCTTAGATGTGTCCTGGATCTCTCCTCCCATCAGGAACTCATCTAGAATGAAGTAGGCCTTCTCAAAGTTAAAGATGATGTCCAGCTCACACACCTGCACAAACAAACACAAGTCATCAGTGCTTTGTACAGCAGGGAAAGTCTTTACATGTTCTGAGGGGATTTAAGTCTGTACCCTTAGTTTAGCAGTGTGAAATCAACTACAGAGAGAGAGCAAACAGATCAGGAATAACTTAAGAGAGATTCAGATATCTTTGACTTACGCTGCCAAAGTACTTATCCAGCAGCTCTACAAAGCGGTGGATCACTTCCAGTGTGATCAGCTCATTGTCCTGCTCTTCAATTGCACAACAGAAATACAAGCTGGCATACCTGCATGAATACATACATAAAAAAACAATCAATATAATAACATCTGGCATAATCAAGTAACAACCACCGTGTCAATGTGACACCACCGTTAAAAGTGGTAAGCTGCAGTTCCTTTAATTGCCAATAGACTAAATCATAATCCCAACATAAATACTAGGGGTAAGAATCACCAGAGACCCCACGATACAATATTATCACAATATTTAAGTCACGATATTACTGCGATTTTAAACATTTGATTAGCGATACGCTGAGGTGTTGGGCCTTGCCTAACTTAGCCTAGCCTCCCATGTGGGGGAAACAAAAGACTGCGGCCTGTTGGCAATGATCAAGCCTCAACTCCGGGCCTGAGAGTCAGTTAGCCCTGCCATTGGACCCGCTGATACCTGGCTTTGTCAGCACCGAGCCTGAGAGAAACTTCCTCCGGAAAAAGAGAACTTCCTACACTTCACCTTCATGTAATGTAAACATGTTAGACAGTTGTCCAGAAGACACAGCAAAAATATGGCAACCATATGGCCCTGACTATACCAAGTGTCAGTCACACTTAAGGATTATAAAAATATACAAATACAAAACCATTATAAAAACAAGGACAAATTTGGACTGGAAGATTAATGTGCATGTTTAATACAAAATAAATATTAAGAGTGTCAAGATGATGCAGCTGTATCCAAATTAGGCTATGACCAAGTGTTCAGGTTATCATTACACAGCAACTTAAAGTTTAAACCTCCCTACATTGTTGGGGCCTGAGCACGAAAAGTGCCATGTAGATCAAATGATGTTTGCCACGCATGGCATGCTTACTGTTGCCAGTAGTGCTTCTTTTTGCCAGTAGGTGATCCTATGCCTATAACTCAATACAGACACGCAGAAGTTCACAGGCCGGGAATCTTACCAAATACGGGAAATTTGGGGCAGATCGGACAATATACACTCAAGTTACAACAACTTCCTGTTTTATGGGGAATAATGAGCCATCAAGGCAATGGCGCTTGATGAAACTCTCAAGCTTCATTATTCAGCATCATTAACTTTGAGGTGGATCTGGTTAACCTGCAAGGAATCATTTTTAAGAGTAAAGGGCTTTTAACCTCCTGTTGCCAGTAGGTGGCCCTATTACTATGTCTGAATATTGGTATGTAGATATCTTCAGAATGGGAATCCTATCAAGCATGTGATATTTAAAAAAAAGATCTATGTGGACCTGAGATAGCACTGTTTACTTATTCTGGAACTGGGTAGTACAGTATTGGTCCAAATATAAGACAACTTTCCCCCCCCCTTGAAATACATCTGAAAATGTGGGGCCGTCTCATATTTGGGATCTAGACTTTTAAATGTTATATAAACCCACAACAAGAGATGGCCCCAAATATCCGTAAGAAGAGCGTTGCCCTCCTGACTGAGGCGTGTCTCCGTCCCTCACATCTAGCTTATAGTGTCAGGGTCCTGAAACATGGAGAGGCACAGTGATTGTCTCGAACTAAGTAGCTCAAAAGTAGGTCAAGTTACCAAACAACTGAGGAGTTATGAAATTTTTAAATGATGTAGGAGTCAAACAACTCTTGAGCAGCCAAGAAATATGGTGTCACAGAATGTTATGTTAAAAGATGGCGAGCCCAAAAAGACACTACCGTTTTAATACAACATTTTTATTCTCAGTCAGATTTGATCAGGACTTTTCTACAATGAAACTTCACTTTGATGGTTAATGCAGTTATTGACATTTAGACATAGACAGACAAATTGTTATTAGAAATATTAATAATGGTAGTAGAATTCATTTGCAAATGATTTTATTTACTGATCATTTAAATTTGACAATTTTATGTAAAGATATTGAAAACATTTTATTTGAAAGATGTTAAAAACAGAATACCTCGTTTTATTCAATGTTTTTTTATTAGAATTATTTAAAAAAAAAATTGTATTTATTATAAAAACAAGATTTGGTCTTCAAAAAGTATGTTTCAAAAAATGAGATTTGAAAAAAGCAGGCGTGGTCTTATATTCGCCAATACGCCACTCTTAATAATTTTGGAAGCAGGTAGCATTGTTACTAATTTTGGAACCTGGAGTTCACCGCATTGTCACGGTAACAACGCTTAGGAAAACAGAAAAAGCTTTGCAAGTTAGCATCACAACGGTCTTTAGATTACACTGACCAAATTTGACGTCGATCTGATGAATACTCTAGGCGTTTGTTAAAGTACGGAGCCTGTAAATGGCGAAATATTGCCTTTAAGTGCAGATTCACTTTAAAATGGCTGACTTTATGGTATCGTTCCTTCCTGTAGTGTCTGCTCCCCTCTTTCTCTCCTCTAACTGAAACTGACGTTTCCAAGGTCATTCATTCTAACCACCCCACCACCTGCCCGCTGGATTCCATCCCCACCCATCTCCGTCAGGCCATCTCTCCTTCTGTTTTCCCTGCTCTGAACTTTATATCCCGAATGTCTTTAGATTGCACTGCCCTAATTTCAAGTCGATCCAATAAATTCTCTAGGAGGAGTTTGTTGAAGTACAGCGTCTTTAAATAGTGAAAAATCTAAAGGTGGGGGCTTTCAATTTTAAAAGGTTTCAATAATACAAAATAAGTCAATATGATTACCGTTCACTAGTACAGTTTTAGATGACAGGGATCTCATGTTTAAGAGTCCACATTTAATTCTCCTATTTTGTTGTGCTATTTCAGCTGTGGTCTTATATAAAACTCCTCTTCTGTTAACTTTGGATTTAATTAATTTAAGTGTTAGGGGAGCAGACATCGTCACTTAGGAGTTTTGGGTGGGTAACTGCTCTGGAAGCGCAGAGAAGTGTGTAGGACAGCAAGTCTGCCTCCTCGCCTCAACTCTTGGTTGTCATGGTTTGGTCCACTAATGAACTCCAGATTTCTAGATAGTCCACATTTAC
Source organism: Coreoperca whiteheadi (assembly GCA_011952105.1). Classification (NCBI taxonomy): domain Eukaryota; kingdom Metazoa; phylum Chordata; class Actinopteri; order Centrarchiformes; family Sinipercidae; genus Coreoperca; species Coreoperca whiteheadi. The sequence continues at coordinate 351,602 of WNGW01000013.1, read as the reverse complement.
TATATTTAAATAAAAATAAAAAATCCAGCCAGGCTTGCAAAAAAAGGGATAACAGGAGGTTTCTGATAAACAGCACAGCTTCTATTAAGTGCCAGAATAAATTAAAATAATTCATAAATTAATAATCAATTTGATTAATAATCCATTTAGTCACGATCTTGAGTTGCTACAGAGATCTCGGGACAGTGACCGGAATATTTCATACACACAAACACAGTTACCAACGTTTTATAAATGTTTAACTACTAAATACACATAGGACAATAACTATTAGACCATACAAACAACTATACTACTAGACACACAAAAGAGCCTGATAAATACATCCATGGATGAATGATACAAACACAGCGATGAATAATTACATGGTAATGGTAAATGGACTGCATTTTCTACTTTTCTACCTTATCCGAAAAAAAGCACTTTACAATATTAGGCTGATAAATGAATGAATGACCATTTGACACAATTTGAATGGGTATTTCAGTTAGCGGTAATAACTTGTGTAAACCACTATGCGGACAAACTGTAATAGTTATCAATTAAATAAACTGCAGCACCGTTCAGCAACTGAAAAGTTTTGGAGAGTCAAGGAAGATTATTATTAGGATCATACCTATGTTGGTGGGAGAGATTTTTATCTACTTTTCCTAATTGTTCTTATTAAGCAAAAGCAGCATCAACCCCACTGTCAAAGAAAAGGATCTGTTGTTCACCTGAATTGTGGCTGAGTAGGACAGGCGTTGTCCTGGAAGAAAAAAAAAAGGAGGGGCGAACCACTGCTATTTTTCTGGGCACTTGGTGGCGTTCCATGTGCAGACTGCGATGTCAGTCTCACGGGACCACCTCTGGCCCAAGTCAGATCACTTCTTCTATTATTAGTCTGTTAGCTCGACCATCAATGGGAGACTTGTCCTTCCTAGGGTAATTAAAGTTCACGTGAAAAGCGTCTTCTTGAGGTAACGCGAGTGACGAAATCGAACTGGAAAAGACGAGGAAGGAAGAGTGTCGCTTGGGTTTATAACCTCGGTGACGTCATACTCGTGCGCTGGGGTTTTATGCGCCATCATGCGTGGTTCCAGGGCTGCCCCCTAAATGTCAATGACCCAAATCATTAGTTGTAAACCCCTGGTGAGGTCGCCTAATTTACTTTTGAAGCAGACACTGGCACCCCCTGGTCCTCCCCTACTTCCCTGCAGTGTGATCAACACAGGAGTATGGGGAGAAATACATCTCAATACTGGTGACAAATATGAGTTAAATGTCAGTATTTTACATATATATTTCCAACTTCCAAGTTTATAGATCTAATAACATTAGAAAGTTTTTTGAATGTATTTACCATTTGCTAAATGTGTGTGTATGGATCGCCTGAGACGTTTTTACGGCCACTTACCAAAGAAAAACTAATCTGAATCTATTTGTCAAATTTAACTTTAAGTCAGTGTAAGTGTTGGTTAGGTCTGTTTGAGTGAGTAATTATCTGGTACTACAGCATCAAGCAGGACTATTGATCCTATGACTACCTGCAGAATAACACACATTGTACACAGTGGTTGAAGTGCTGATCTTTGTAGGTGCTGTTGCTGTTGTTATGTGAACACATACCAGCTAGCCAATCAGAGAGTTTTTTCAGGGACAATGGCATTAAGAGTAAAACTCGTAGTTGCCCTCAAGTGTTCATTCAAGTGTTCTAAAACTTAATAGCTGCACTATTTTTACCAAAGTCCCGCATTAAAAATGATCTTCTAACTTTTCGGTTGGTCTATACCCAACACACACACATGCAGGTGTCATGAATAGAGCTGAAACAATTCATCGATAAGTCGGCGGACAGAAAATCAAGAGCCAACTATTTTGACAATAATAATACATTTTATTTGTATTGCACTTTATATTTTAGCATTCTCAAAGTGCTACAGAGCATCTAGTAGTACAATTAAAAATCCTAGTGAGTTTAATAGTAAAAATAATAAAACCTATTGAAGTCTCTGGATGCTTTTGCCAGAGATCCCGATGAGGAGTAATGTAAATGTAAATGGACTGTACTTGTATTGCGCCTTTCTAGTCGTTCGACTACTCAAAGCGCTTTCACACAACATATCACATTTACCCAGACACACACATTCATACACTGATGGCACAGCTTTGGGAGCAATATGGGGATCAGTATCTTGCTCAAGGATACTTCGACAAAATGGATGGGGGAGGCCGGGATCGAACCGCCGACCTTCCGATTGTTAGATAACCTGCTCTGCCACCAAGCCACAGCCACCCACGTATGCATTGCAGTAGTCCAGCCTGGAGGAGACAAAGGCATGGACAAGCTCTCTGCATGTGCCGGGCTGAGTGTCGGACGGAGTTCGGCGATGTTCTTGAGATGGAAGAATGATGTCTTGTAAAGGTGTTTGACATGTGGGTCAAAGGTAAGCTGAGAATCCATTTTGACACCCAAATTATTGACAGATGTGGAAGGGGAGATATTTTGGCCAGAGAAAGTAATACTGGTGATGGTTGAAGAGCGAAGCAGATGTGGTGTACCAATTAAGATAACATTGTTTTGGAACTGTTTAACTGAAGGAAATTGAGCTTCATCCACGTCTCTATCTCCTCCAGGCAGGTGGTCATTGTGGATGTTGGCAAGGAAGCAGAGGTGGGGGTTGTCCTTAGATAGAGCTGTGTGTCATCGGCATAACAATGGAACCATATGCCATGTCTGCTAATGATTTTACCAAGCGGGAGCATGTAAATAGAGAAAAGTGTGGGACCCAGCAAAGAGACCAACCAATTACTCGTTTCTCAATTTTTACTGGTTCTAGCTACAATATAAGAGTTTGATACTGCATTGTCACATCTCTGGGTTTTTGAAAAGCCAACCAACAATTGGAATACGTCACCTTGGACACTGAGAAATGTATAATGGGCATTTTTCACTATTTTATTGACAAAACAATTAATCAAGAAAACAACTGACAGTTTAATTAATAATGAAAATAATTAGCTGGATCCCTAGTCATGAATATACAACTTATTGGCCAATACATTATCAAAACCAATATCATAATTTTTTTACCTGCTGTCATAATAGTGCAAACTCTCTTGTATTTTCCTACATGCATTTTTGGTCAAGTACAAATACATTGTAGTTATAAAAATAATTTTTTTTGGGCCTTTGTCATTCATGACTCAAAAGACCCATAAAAGACATGCCATGTTGTATTTCCAACAATTCACTGGGATAGATGGAATGAGTGTGTGATACTGCTGTGATATGACATGATACTTTCTCTTGTTGGCTTACTTTTGACGTGTCCTAATTAAATAGGACTAGTCTAACTAGTTGAAGAATTTGAATTTCTGGTCTTGACTGTGGGCTGACTGGCAGGTCGAATATGACCAATTCTATATTTGGTGTTGGTGCAGAAATAATAGGAAACTATTACATTTCCTTTCTATTGATTAATGATTAATACAATCATTCAATGATCAATACATAATTATTTTGTGTATTTTTTGGATATTTTTTATTTATTTATAGATATTTAAAGGACAATAACTACAGAAAAAAACAACTATTACCTATAACTGCACCATAGTCAAAAGGAATTCATTCATCATATGCATAGCCTGGAGCTCTAGAATTAAACCTACATTCAGCCGGCCATGTTAAATAAACAATAGCGTGCACTAATATTTGATTGGTTTATGAAAATGACAAATTGAGCAGTCACACCTCACTACCATTTCATAAGTTGGCCAACCTCTTTGCTGTTTTCCTTTTAATTTGCTCTCTGTAAGACAATATCTGTAATATAAACACTCAGCCAATGATGAGAAAAATAAAGTAAAAATGGTGTAAAAAGAAAGTGAAAATGGTGTGAAAAGAGAACCATATTAAATAGAGTACCTCATTAAAGAATCACTGACATGGACACTTCTGGAAGACACTTCAGGCTGCCCAGCAGAAATTAGTCCAACATTATGGCAGTTTATGATTTAGCATTTTTACCTTTTATATACAATCTTGAGGTCCCTCCATTCTAGGAAGCTGCACATCTTTGGTTTGCGGGCGAGCACTATCTGCATCAGCTCCCTCACCATCTTCTTCTTGTCGCGCTCAGCTGTGGCTGTGTACCACTTCTGCAGCCGCAGCTTTCCTTGCCGGCTGAACAGCAGCATGAAACGCATCTACACACAGACAAGGACGGAAAATATTCAAAACAAGTGAAAGAACAGAGACAGGATTTATGCATTAATCAATATTCCATGTTGATGTATCTGCCAATAACTGAGAAAACGTGATCAGTATTATTGGCCCAATAAAGGAATTGAAAACAATGACTACATCATATGGTAAGGACGTTGTTTTCTTTTTCATTATTCATCACATGCAGGGTTTTTCCCGCATATATACATTTTTGTCGCCCCCCCAAAGAGGTTAAAGCCAGCGCAAATATGATAACTGATAATTAAAATGTATTTAATCAAGAATTTATCAAACAACTATTGAACAAGCAGGACATAAACTTAATGACGTCTTTGACTTCCAGCAGTCAACTCCCCTCTCATCCACAGCAGCTATATTTACACCACACACACGGCTCGCACTGGAAGCCAGCTAGACTGCATTGCTCCGCTATGAAGCTAGCGCTAATGGGAGAGAGGACTTAATGTGATTTCTCACGAGCAGTTTCAGTGACGCTGATAGGTTTTTAATGTAGTGAGTTTCCGGGACCCACAGGTGGGCATTTGAGTGGGTCCAAGGGATATTGAGTGGGTCCCCAATAAAATGTTTTTTTTGAAAAATTGTAGTCTTAAACTTGTGTTTGGAATGCAACCGCAGGGGGGCAAATGCAACCGCAGGGGGGCACAAGCCAGTGTCTTCATGTGCCAGTCCCAAGTCTGGATAAATGCAGAGGGTTGTGTCAGGAAGGGCATCCGACGTAAAACACATGCCAAACTAAAAATGCGAATCACGACAATGACTTCCATACCGGATCGGTCGGGGCCCGGGTTAACAACGACCGCCACCGGTGCTGGTGACCTACAGGGTACCGGTGGAAATTGGATTACTGTTGGTCGAAGACGAAGAAGGAGAGGAGGAAGGTGTGTTCGTAGGCAGAGAGAGAAGAGGAAAGCTAAGAATGTAGGACTGACAGTAGGGACTTTGAATGTTGGAACTATGACAGGGAAGGCTAGAGAGTTGATTGACATGATGCAGAGAAGGAAGGTGGACATACTGTGTGTCCAGGAGACCAGGTGGAAAGGTAGCAAGGCTAGAAGCTTAGGAGCAGGGTTCAAGTTGTTCTTCCATGGGTCGGATAGGAAGAGAAATGGAGTAGGAGTTATCCTGAAAGAGGAGTTTGTGAGGAATGTTCTTGAGGTGAAAAGAGTGTCAGACAGGTTGATGAGCCTGAAGCTGGAAATTGAAGGGGTGATGTTCAATGTTGTGAGTGGTTATGCCCCACAGGTAGGATGTGAGTTAGAAGAGAAGGAGAAATTCTGGAGTGAGTTAGATGAAGTGATGCAGAGCATCCCCAGAGGTGAGAGAGTGGTGATTGGTGCAGATTTCAACGGGCATGTAGGTGAAGGGAACAGAGGTGATGAGAATGTGATGGGCAGGTTTGGTCTTCAGGACAGGAACGCAGAAGGACAGATGGTGGTAGACTTTGCAAAGAGGATGGAAATGGCTGTAGTGAACACTTTCTTCCAGAAGAGGCAGGAACATAGGGTGACATATAAGAGCGGAGGGAGAAGCACTCAGGTGGACTACATCTTGTGTAGACGTTGTAATCTGAAAGAGACCAGTGACTGTAAAGTAGTGGTAGGGGAGAGTGTAGCCAGACAACACAGGATGCTAGTGTGTAAAATGACTCTGGTGGTGAGGAAGATGAAGAGGACAAAGGCAGAGCAGAGGACGAAGTGGTGGAAGTTGAAAAAGGAAGAATGTTGTTTAGTTTTCAGGGAGGAGCTGAGACAGACTCTGGGTGGTCAGGAAGTGCTCCCAGATGACTGGACCACTACAGCTAATGTGATCAGGGAGACAGGTAGGAGGGCACTCGGTGTGTCATCTGGAAAGAGGAAAGTGGACAAGGAGACTTGGTGGTGGAACCAGGAAGTTCAGGAGTGTATACAGAGAAAGAGGTTAGCAAAGAAGAAGTGGGACACTGAGAGGACTGAAGAGAGTAGACAGGAGTACAGGGAGATGCAGCGTCAGGTGAAGGTAGAGGTGGCAAAGGCCAAACAAAGAGCATATGAGGACTTGTATGCTAGGTTGGATACTAAAGAGGGAGAGGTGGATTTGTACAGGTTGGCCAGACAAAGAGATAGAGATGGGAAGGATGTGCAGCAGGTTAGGGTGATTAAAGATAAGGATGGAAATGTATTGACAGGTGCCAGGAGTGTGATGGGAAGATGGAAGGAGTACTTTGAAGAGTTGATGAATGAGGAAAATGAAAGGGAACGAAGAGTAGAAGAGGTGACTGGTGTGGAGCAGGAAGTAGCAAAGATTAGCAAGAGTGAAGTGAGGAGGACGTTGAAGAGGATGAAGAGTGGAAAGGCAGTTGGTCCTGATGACATACCTGTGGAGGTATGGAAGTGTCTAGGAGAGGTGGCAGTAGAGTTTCTGACTAGTTTGTTTAACAAGATCTTGGAGGGTGAGAGGATGCCCGAGGAATGGAGGAGAAGTGTACTGGTGCCAATTTTTAAGAACAAGGGAGATGTGCAGAGCTGTGGCAACTACAGAGGAATAAAGCTGATGAGTCATACAATGAAGTTGTGGGAAAGAGTAGTGGAAGCTAGGCTAAGGGCAGAGGTGAGCATTTGTGAGCAGCAATATGGTTTCATGCCTAGAAAGAGCACAACAGATGCAGTGTTTGCTTTGAGGATGCTGATGGAGAAGTACAGAGAAGGTCATAAGGAGTTGCATTGTGTCTTTGTAGACTTAGAGAAAGCGTATGACAGGGTGCCGAGAGAGGAGCTGTGGTATTGCATGAGGAAGTCTGGAGTGGCAGAGAAGTACGTTAGAATGGTGCAGGACATGTATGAGAGCTGTAAGACCGTGGTGAGGTGTGCTGTAGGTGCGACAGAGGAGTTCAAGGTGGAGGTGGGTCTGCATCAAGGATCGGCTCTGAGCCCCTTCTTGTTTGCTCTGGTGATGGACAGGCTGACGGATGAGGTTAGACAGGAATCTCCATGGACTATGATGTTTGCAGACGACATTGTGATTTGTAGTGAGAGCAGGGAGCAGGTGGAGGAGAATCTAGAGAGATGGAGGTCTGCTCTGGAAAACAGAGGAATGAAGCTTAGCCGCAGTAAGACAGAATACATGTGTGTCAATGAGAGGGACCCAGGTGGAATAGTGAGGTTACAGGGAGCAGAGGTGAAGAAGGTGCAGGACTTTAAGTACTTAGGGTCAACGGTTCAGAGCAATGGAGACTGTGGAAAAGAGGTGAAGAGGCGAGTGCAAGCAGGTTGGAACGGGTGGAGAAAAGTGTCAGGTGTGTTGTGTGATAAAAGAGCATCAGCAAGAATGAAAGGAAAGGTGTTCAAGACGGTGGTGAGACCAGCGATGTTGTACAGCTTAGAGACAGTGGCACTGAAGAAAAGACAAGAGGCAGAGCTGGAGGTGGCAGAGCTTAAGATGTTGAGGTTCTCTTTGGGAGTGACGAGGGCGGACAGGATCAGGAACGAGTACATCAGAGGGACAGCTCATGTTAGATGTTTCGGAGATAAAGCCAGAGAGGCCAGATTGAGGTGGTTTGGACATGTTCAGAGGAGAGACTGTGAATATATTGGTAGAAGGATGCTGAGGTTGGAGCTGCCAGGCAGGAGGTCTAGAGGAAGACCAAAGAGGAGATTTATGGATGTAGTGAGAGAGGACATGAAGTTAATTGGTGTGAGTGAAGAGGATGCAGAGGACAGGGTTAGATGGAGGCGCATGATTCGCTGTGGCGACCCCTGAAAGGGAACAGCCGAAAGGAAAAGAAGAAGAAACTTGTGTTTGATAGTGTTGGCGATTGATCTCTCTGTGTCCTACTCTCTGATTGGAGTCTCTGTTCTTAAAGGAGCTATCAAGCCAGCTCCCCAGAGTTACCTAATCTATTATGTGCTCCTTCGAGCCGGATCGATAGTCACCTTCAGGACCACCTGGAGATCGAGCATCATAATATCGCAGGCATGTCAGTGCATCAGAGATCTCAGCAGGAGAGATATCCAGCCTACTTTAATGATTATGAAGTTGGATATAAATCTAAAGTGACTATGCAGGTCTATCACCCATCAGCAGTAACAGAAGCCGAGGAGACTAGAGACCGTGCCTCCACAGGGACACATTCACCCTATAAACAGTCATATGCTTTAGCTTCCCAACGCAGCACACCTAGGACCCAGGCTGGCGAACGTTCTAGGACACGAGGACGCTCTACCACTGCAGGATTAAATGACCTTCACACAGCGATGTTGAAGAAGAGATTAAAGTGTATGGAGCAGCAGATTATGGAGGAAAGTCTAGCAGAGGAACAGTGTCAGCGGTTGGATGCAAAAGCACGGGAAGCCTTAATAAGAAGGAAGAGCTTCTCAGGGAGCAAGAAAGACAGAGATGTCAGTTGGACGAGGAAGCTCGTGCAGCACATCAGACTAGAGAATCAATCATTAAAGGGAATTTGATGCAACGCTGTCTGAAAGGGAAAGAAATGGAATTGGAAAGTGCTTCCCTCATTATGACATTCCTGAAGGACCAAGAGATGAGACTCACCCCATCCAGACCTCTTGTAACCCTTTTCCACCAAGGCAGAGCAGGTGCTGGTTCGGAGCCAGAGCCTAGTTTCAAATCGGTTCTTTGTCTTTCCACACCCAAAGCACCAGCCCTGAGCCAGGAAAAGTGGTTCTTAAGTAGCACCCAATCATTGCTAGTCTAGAAGTAAGAACTGCTTACGTGACGGTAACCCCGCGGTTACCGTGACCAAAAAGACGAACAGTTTTCACCTCTGCTTCTTACACCAACGCTTAATACATTTCTAATTAACTGCAATGTGATCGTTTATCAGCAAGGTTGATGCTAGGAGGGTAGCAACATGCTGAGGCTAAAGTTGACATGTTGTTGTTAAAAATAAACGTTCTGTACATACCGTTACTCTCGCTTGTGATCTCCGTCTGTACAAACTTCAGCGAACATCAATAGCAAAGCAACGTCTGCCAAGTTAGACCCAGTTCCGAAATTGTTCTCTGTGTATCAGGCACCTGGGTACTCCTCCTGTCATGGCACCCCCCTCCACTGACACCTACAATGCTTCGATTTAAAATCGAAATCGACCGAAATTAAGTCACAATCTCGAACTTCAAATAAAAAAAATGGAATCCTCCATGCTGCGACGCCCCCAACACACGTGTTGCGTGTCAACCTCCTCTAACAGCCACTGCATGGCAACTGCAGATGCAGGAGACCCATTGACAGAACTCGAACCCCCCCCTCTTTCACTGAAGTCGCGGGTGTGGAAGTATTTTGGATTTCCAGTGAGTTATGTTGACAACGTTCGCGTTGTCGACAAAAAAGCCACAGTTTGCAAGCTCTCACTGGCAGCACGACTAAGATAACATAGATGTGTCTGTTAAACCAACAACTGCAACACAAACTACTCTTCCGTCTTCATTTGGAATTAAACGTCCAAGCAACGCAACTCTTGCAAAAGCAATTATGCGCGTGTCAGAAATATTCATAGCTGCAGACATGCGACCTTATTCGGTGGTGGAAAACTCTGAATTTAGGCGTTTAATTAGCGCGCTAGAACCACGCTACGAAATCCCAAGTACAACGCATGTCACAGCTACGGCGATTCCCTCCATGTACAATAATGTAAAGGAGAAAGCTATTGAAAGTCTGAGCAGCGCACATTTAGTTGCCTTGACTACAGATTTCTGGACCTCCAGAGCAACACAGAGCTCCATGACTGTCACAGCACATTACATTAATGATGACCGGGAAATTCAAAATCCAGTCCTTCAAACTCGCCCCATATATGAAGCGCACACAAGTGAACATTTAGCAGAAGTGCTGAGGGAAGTGGTAGTGGAATGGAAGTTGGACGGACAAAATGCAACCATCCCCGTGACAACTGATAATGCTTGTTAATCAATGTTTTAAATTTGACAATGTAGTGTGGTACATTGCGAACAAAGATCAGATATTATATTGCATAAAGTCTAGTCTGAAAAATGGCATAGCAACCTGTGCTTTAAAAAAAATATGTAAAAATCGAGAATCGAACCGAGCCGTGACCTTAGAATCGAAAATGTAATTGAATCGAGGATTTGGAGAATCGTGACACCCCTACTCAGCGTGCTCCTCCACCTAGTCAGTCATATTTTGCCTTACCAATTTACGCTGCAGGAGACAGTTGGACTTCCAAGCAGTTGTCCCATCCTTTCACATATGCATCCAGGGACGACAATGCCTCCCTCTGATCCCCAGAACAGCACCGGGCAACAACACGATGGAGCTCCTAATAGCTACCTCATATGGAATCCCAAAGCCTGCCCAAAGCAGCGGGAAAGGAGTCTTGACTTTGCGCTCCTCAACATGGCTCTGGATAGTCTGCTCAGTGGCCATACACATCTTATGGAGCAGGTCAAATACCAAGTGCTCTTGGAGAACTCACAGCTACCGCATATATGCGTGACCTCAGGCCATACACTACAGCACTTCAGACCTGTATATGTCCAACAAGTTGGGGTTTTTTTTGTCTTGATCTCTCCCTGTCCTTAAAGGAGCTATCAAAGCCAGCATCCCAGAGTTAACTACTCTATTGCAATAACAGAACTGTTTTGCAGGGATTCTTCAATGTGGCTTTTAAAATAAGAATTACTGGAAGCGACATTTGTCTGATTATTGATAACGGATAACCTTATAGTGTTTTAGGAAAGGGGTTAGCTTGCTTATAAGTCAGCTTCTCACATGATCAAAAAAAAAAACTTAATAAAGAAAAAATATAGAAACAGCAGGCTTGATCAACAGCTTTAGCCTACTGCTTTTTTGTCTTGGCTATAGAGAGTTTTAGTCATTTTCTAAGGACAGTTGTATGTTACGCAGTTCTTCGCCGTTTGACTTCTTCTACAGTGCAAGCACAAGCTATCAAGTTACAGGAAACTAGCCTGTCTTCATCATTCTCATGACCCTCGCCTTGCAGTCCGTCAGGGATCTCCCACAGCTAATTATCACTGTTTGTCGTGCTCAATTGGAACACGAATGGCATTTAGACAACAGCAGCTTACATTAAGAGTTAGACGGGCCACACATTGATTGGAAGCCCTGCAGCGTGTCAGACAGGCAGGACTATTAAAACACACCTTGCGCTGTGATACGGCCTGTTAGCTTGCAGGCAGTGCTGACAGAAGCCATTTGAAGGTAGCGCAGGTGGACACTTCCTGGAATCGTACACCTTGCTAGCTTAGCGTCCGCGTTAGCTTCGCTCCTGGCTCTTCTTTTTTTTCCGTTAAGTGTAACAGAAGCAGCAACTTACCATTTTGCCGGAGTGAGCTACTGCGACGTTACAAACGAAGTCTGGCGTTAGGCGACGTCTACACCGCCCGGGTCCAACGTGCACGAAGTTACACCGCAGCTAACGTTGACAGTCCATGGCAGCGTCAGCTACTGCACCGCTGAAACCCAACTGAACCCATTCCCGGCTGCTACACTGTTCCGCCTCTGCCGAGCATGCGCACTGAGTCTACACATTTCCTGCCCTGAGTTTCGCCTCTCAGGTAAACACCTGGTCTTCTGCACATTGGGCCTTTAGTTAAGTCTTTAATTAATTACAATCTATACAATTAATTTAAAATTATTTTCATTCTAAGTGTAGTAAGTAGTAGTAGTAGGCACCCCACGCCATCAAATTCAGCCACAGAATGATGGTGGGCCTCTCTTTCTCTTGTTTTGAACATATAAGACTATACAAATAACATCTTCTGTTTTCATTATTCTAGGATTCTTCTAAATGACAGTATAAACACTTGAAGGTCTCATATAGGCCTAATTCCATTCTCTTTTCACTAGCTCCCCATCTAGCAGCTCAACACCCACCTGTTTAGACTCTAAGGTACACCAGTTTGTACCTCTATTGTATGGATTACTTTCAAATTGAAATTATTTCAATTTCATATTTCATACTGTGTCTCTACTTTATATCTTGCTTTTGTCTTTTTATTGTGAAGCACTTTGGGATGTCTGATCTACAATGGGGCTATATAAAGAAACTTTACTCACTGGACTTTTGTTTTGCAACTCCTGTGATAAATAATTTATTGTGAGAAACATATAATCATTTAGATTGAGTCATTTAGCAGACGCTTTTATCCAAAGTGACTTACACACTCACATATCGAAGGCACAGCCTCGGGAGCAATTTTTGGGGTTCAGTATCTTGCTCAAGGATACTTCAACACATGGCTGGGGGAAGCCGGGATCGAGCCACCGGCCTTCTGATTGGTGGACGACCGCTCTGCCACCAAGCAGCCCCCCAGTAGTAACTTTATTATAGGGACAAAATACCAACACTACAAAAAGAGTTACTGTATATTAACATTATGCGGTGTCCCATAGTCGCTTGTGAAATTAAAGATCCCCTTCAGACATGTTCTTCTCCGTCCAGAATCTATGGATATGCAAATCATTTTTTTGTCATAGACGTTTAACAGCTGGACAGCAAGGTGTCTCCTACTTCACTGAAAAGTCCATTCTGTGTATGTGACCTCACTGTTTAAGTTTCCACGTCACACTTGTGTAAGTTGCTCATTGGACCAAAATTGACTTCCCGACTTGTTGTGATGTCACAAGTGATGCTTGTACATGCACGCCTTAAACTCAGAATGAATATGAGCACAGGGAAACCTTCCTCCTCCAGCGGATGAATTTGAAACAGCCTTCTATTGTGTCAAACTCTGCACATACATCATTCTGAAAAGTGACAGTGAAACATCCAAGGGGAGTAATAAGCAACGCATTTTAACTCTGATAATGTCTGCTTGCTTATAATCCTGTTATTTAATGGTGCACACTACTGATGATAGTTGTGCATCTTTTTGATAACTCATAAATTACTTTATAGAAATGTGGATTGCACTGATTTAACCAGGCCTTCATTAAGTATGTGTAAAGCATTACCAAATCTACAGTATATCATGTTGTTTCCTTGGGAAGTCATGACTTTCAGCAGTTTGGACACAAGAGGTCAGTGTTCAACTTCCACACATCTCAACATTACAGTGCTCACAGAGACTGCAGCTTTGTAAAAACATAGTATTTTAATAAATATACAGTCAATACTGAAAAATACAGCTGTAACTTCCCAACGCCAAGGCAATAACAAAAATAGACATTACAATTAACATTGTAAAAATAGATTCAAAACAATGTTGGCACTCCTGCAGCCATCAGTCGGTCCGCAGCGATATCGCTCCATGTGAAGTGCATAGGCCTGTTGTGTCAGACCACAGCAAACTACTTAATTAGTTACTTTTCCTTCATATTTCTTTCTGTCTTGTCAACCTCAAACATTCAGAGAAATAAATTAACAGCAAACACATAAACTCTTTTCAAAGAATATCTCAGTCAGTCCTGTTTGTCAGTCATGTTAAATCTGTGTCACTTCGCCTCCCTTTTCTTGTATTAAGGTCATTATAAATAAATCTTTCGGTGAATTAGTCTGTAGTGTCAAATAAATTCTCATGGACCCTGTCTGGCGTGGTCATCATGTGTATGGTCATCATGTGGAGTATGAGCAGCAGTAGTCAAAGACAGTGGAATGAAGACAGGTCTTTAGAGTGGGTTATTGTTGTTCAGGCTGGTTGAACTGGCCTATGAACAGAACAGCACCTGAACACAGGAAGGAAAACATTAGCCACACCACACACTAAAACCTGGACTGCTCAGCCGAATGGCGTTGTGAAACGGTTTCAAATTTAAAAGAAATAAGAGTGCTACCTGTGTGTTTGTGCTGGATGAGGAACAGGAAGGGCCGGTCCAGAGTAATCTCCCCCACTGCCATACGAGAAAACATCACGGCGGCTAACACAGGGAAGAAATTAAAAACAGGTCAGCGTCTGTAAGGTGTGCAGGGGGCCCTGTGCAAAATGTAGCTGTGGGCTCCCTTTTTTGTTTTCTGCCTAGAGCCCCAGATACCAAACCGTACTCCTCAATACAATCTGGCCCCATGTTTGCCTTGTCTCAAATTAGTTTGATGTAATTTGATTGAACACAAAATATATTTAGGAATATGTGCCATTTCTGCATAAAATTATCTGAAATAATAAAAGTCTTAAAACTATATTTGACACAGGGCCCTTTACAAGCCGGGGCCTCAAATTAGGTAAGCATCAACGCTTTAAAAACCTTATCATTTCCTGTTATATGAAGGTACTTTTGTGACTTTATTGTGCCTATTACACACAATAGATTTC
>WNGW01000013.1:320679-337126 GCA_011952105.1 Coreoperca whiteheadi | reverse complement strand
AGCAGCCCCCCAGTAGTAACTTTATTATAGGGACAAAATACCAACACTACAAAAAGAGTTACTGTATATTAACATTATGCGGTGTCCCATAGTCGCTTGTGAAATTAAAGATCCCCTTCAGACATGTTCTTCTCCGTCCAGAATCTATGGATATGCAAATCATTTTTTTGTCATAGACGTTTAACAGCTGGACAGCAAGGTGTCTCCTACTTCACTGAAAAGTCCATTCTGTGTACTTGTGTAAGTTGCTCATTGGACCAAAATTGACTTCCCGACTTGTTGTGATGTCACAAGTGATGCTTGTACATGCACGCCTTAAACTCAGAATGAATATGAGCACAGGGAAACCTTCCTCCTCCGGCGGATTCTATTGTGTCAAACTCTGCACATACATCATTCTGAAAAGTGACAGTGAAACATCCAAGGGGAGTAATAAGCAACGCATTTTAACTCTGATAATGTCTGCTTGCTTATAATCCTGTTATTTAATGGTGCATTTAACCAGGCCTTCATTAAGTATGTGTAAAGCATTACCAAATCTACAGTATATCATGTTGTTTCCTTGGGAAGTCATGACTTTCAGCAGTTTGGACACAAGAGGTCAGTGTTCAACTTCCACACATCTCAACATTACAGTGCTCACAGAGACTGCAGCTTTGTAAAAACATAGTATTTTAATAAATATCAGCTGTAACTTCCCAACGCCAAGGCAATAACAAAAATAGACATTACAATTAACATTGTAAAAATAGATTCAAAACAATGTTGGCACTCCTGCAGCCATCAGTCGGTCTGCAGCGATATCGCTCCATGTGAAGTGCATAGGCCTGTTGTGTCAGACCACAGCAAACTACTTAATTAGTTACTTTTCCTTCATATTTCTTTCTGTCTTGTCAACCTCAAACATTCAGAGAAATAAATTAACAGCAAACACATAAACTCTTTTCAAAGAATATCTCAGTCAGTCCTGTTTGTCAGTCATGTTAAATCTGTGTCACTTCGCCTCCCTTTTCTTGTATTAAGGTCATTATAAATAAATCTTTCGGTGAATTAGTCTGTAGTGTCAAATAAATTCTCATGGACCCTGTCTGGCGTGGTCATCATGTGTATGGTCATCATGTGGAGTATGAGCAGCAGTAGTCAAAGACAGTGGAATGAAGACAGGTCTTTAGAGTGGGTTATTGTTGTTCAGGCTGGTTGAACTGGCCTATGAACAGAACAGCACCTGAACACAGGAAGGAAAACATTAGCCACACCACACACTAAAACCTGGACTGCTCAGCCGAATGGCGTTGTGAAACGGTTTCAAATTTAAAAGAAATAAGAGTGCTACCTGTGTGTTTGTGCTGGATGAGGAAGAGGAAGGGCCGGTCCAGAGTAATCTCCCCCACTGCCATACGAGAAAACATCACGGCGGCTAACACAGGGAAGAAATTAACTTGTCTCAAATTAGTTTGATGTAATTTGATTGAACACAAAATATATTTAGGAATATGTGCCATTTCTGCATAAAATTATCTGAAATAATAAAAGTCTTAAAACTATATTTGACACAGGGCCCTTTACAAGCCGGGGCCTCAAATTAGGTAAGCATCAACGCTTTAAAAACCTTATCATTTCCTGTTATATGAAGGTACTTTTGTGACTTTATTGTGCCTATTACACACAATAGATTTCAGAGCAAAACTTTCCATCAAACATTTTTGATTGCAAATAAAATTAATTGGTGATTAAAACTGTATTAATGCAAATCCAAAAGTTTTCCAAAAAAAAAGCATTGCTTTTTAAATCCAAAAGTTCTTTTTTCATCTACACATCCAATTTTTGACATCAAAAACGTTGCTTTCGGAGACGGCGTGGGAGCAGAGAAGACAGGAAATCACCGCGCAGGTATGTTTACCAAGCGCAAGAATGTTATGTTTGAACTGGCGCACGCAGATTGATTTTATTTAATGATCTGTGATATTGTAATGGGCTAAAAAAATGCACATTCAGCCTGTAAGGTAGCTGCTAGCTTAGCTCAATAAGCTAGTCACTACCGTTACGTGCCCAGGCTGCCTATTAGCCTGCATGATGTTGAACATGCGGCTACTAATTAACACGAATCTAATGTCAGACGTTATATTCGTGACATGCTGTATTATTTTATCATCCTGTAGCCAGCCTAACGTTAGTTAATGTTAGCCACTTCCTCGTCTTGGGTGTCAGTCTAGCTGGCCTTATATCCACCTTTTTTTTTACGCGCATTTTCGATTTAGCGGCAGAACTGCTCTCTTTCTTTCTCTTCTTTTCTTTTTGTTGCGTATGTGGAATATTATGCGAAATATTGTACACTGGTCGCTGTAAATAATTGAGAGACACACTAATGATGGATGATTGACTGTGTGTGTGTGTGTGTGAGTGTGTGTGTGTGTGTGTGTGAGAGAGAGAGAGTGAGTGAATGAGTGAGTGACTGAGTTGGATAGATTCAGTATTGAGCCTACCTGTTGCTGCCGCTCCCTTGGTTCCTCGCTCGTTCACCTCAATATTCACTCTCTGCAGGACCTTCGACACACACAGCCTCTCATCAGCTGCAGGGCAGAAACACACACAGATTAGATACATAGTTCATCTGAATGCACTATACTTGCAATATTTAACATGGTCATGTGGTATGAGAACCTGAATATTAGAATGAAAGCATAAAATGCAGAGATTCGAATAAGATGCCCTAGGTACAACTAAGGAAATATGAATTAAATATTATTTAAATACAAAAAACAAATCTTCTCAGATTCTAGATAATTTGTTCCATCACTTTTGCCCCCAGAGCTACAGACAAGAAAGGGCCACCAAATTGTGCAAACAAGAATGCAGCCACTATCATTAATTACATTTTGCATCTAGCCTCACTCTGTAGTTATTGGTTATTTGACAACTGCATCTATGTCTTATAAAGGAGTGTGGCTTGTTGAGGTTCTCTCTTCTGTTGTCTTGCGTTTTTGATTTTATGTATACATGCTACGAGGTGACGCTAAAGACAATTGTCAAACAAGACAAAAAACCTTCCTAACTAACTAACTGGTCTTCATATATGTTTTTTAGGTTTACAGAGGTAAAGCCAAAGACAATTGTCCACATTGTGGACAAAATGTTCATAACTAAGTAACTGGTCTTCTTATAGGAGGTTAACTTACTGGTGATGCGTGTGAAATCAGCAGTAGCAAGGTTGAACATGTCTCCCAGACCCATGTTAAGCAGAGTGCTCTTCAAATTCACCTCGGAGTTCAGAGTAAACCTGCAAAAACAAACACAAATCCTCAGTTTACATCCTGGTTCCGTAAGGCTGGTAGCCATGTAATAATCAATATGACATAAACCTTAAAACTACACAGAAAGTGGGTTATTTTTTGTCATTTAATGTTAGCTACCCCCATACTGTCCCTTTCTCCCTCACCTGGGCATGGCAAGCTGCTTCTTGATCTTCCTCAGCGCCGCTCTCCACTGCTGAATCCTCTGGCTGCTCAAATCCGCACTGAGCTTGCTCAGTGGAACTTCAGGCTCAAAGGGTGACACTAGGAACATGCTCAGTGAGTCACCCTCATATGGGACCTCAATGACATCATAATCCACCCCGTCGGCAGTCACAAACTCGCCTGTTGATAAAAGAAAAGGAGATAGATGTATTTTTCTAAGTAGCGCACACTGTGTCTGTCATGTTTGGAACATGGTATCAAACAGATAAATAAATGCACTGGGTCAGTGTGTTGAACCCACCATAGTTGAAGTAGTTGGTGAGTCGCATCATGTGCACGGGCACAGTGCTGCCGTTAGCACAGTGGAACATCCTCTCCTGTGTCAGTATGGGGTCAAAGGGAACCTTCCAGAGGCCCTGGAAGTGGAGGGCATTGAGGAGGACCAGGCGGGTCTCATCAGTCAGAGATCCAGGTGCCAAGAACTCAGGGATGGCACCTACAGAAGAAAACACAACAAAGGATTCAAAAGATGGAAATAAAGAAAGCAGGCCACTGCAACACAAAGTTGATGATGGTTTCAGAGGAGTTCTGTGGAGAATCCCAATCCATTCTCAATCCCAGGTTGTCTAGTACTGACGTTATGTCTGGCATCTCATACAGACGCACAAGGTAACCATTAGTGTCCGTATGAGACCCACAGGGCTTTTAATTAACTCCAATGTAAAACCATCCGTAGCAATATTAGATGCTCAGAGGAACTGCTCTGGCCATCCATTCACCAATATTAACCTGACCGCAGCGCCATAACATGCTGTGAGCATCAGTCCCATTGGAGAACCGAGTACCAGCTGTCCAGAAGTATTTTAAGATAGATCATCTAGATGAAGTGTAATTATTAGTTTGGCTGTAGTAGATATTTTATATATTTAGTAGATATATCTTTTAATGACCCTATTTACAACACAACTTTGAAAACAGTAAGAACTACAACTGTGGTGTTGATTTGTATCAAGTTGCATGGCAGGCCTCTAGGGAATTGTAGTTTTAAGGAAAAGTTGTCTTCTGTGTCAAGCGTTCTAGCCTTTTCCCTGTGCATTCTAGTGTTTTTTTGGATTTATTCCTTGTGTTGGACTTCCTGCCTGGCTTGTTGGACTTTGAGTTTCCTGCTTTGCCATTTTTGGATATGTTAGCCTTTTGGACTACTTTTCTGGTTTGAACTGCGCCATCCTGTAAGCTTTTTGCACTGTCACCTTTCATTAAATCACTAAACTGTACCTGCTCTGCATCTGTGTCTGCGTTTGGGTCCTATTTCCTCGTGTTCCCTGTGTTACCTGCTTGACTAAACACGACAACAATATAAAGTCCAGTTTGATGACATATATAAATGTGACCAGTGCAGAGTTTAAATGAGGGATGTGAAATGTAAAGTCCAGTTAGATAACCCCTTCTTAAGAAAGGTGATTTCATAATTCAATTTCCTCAGCCACATATTCTTGGAAATATAAAATTTACTGAAAAACTTCACATTTTACAGTCACAGAAATGTTGAAGTTGTCATTGAAAAAAATCCTTAATATGGGAATTAACAGTGAGGAAAATACTTCTGGGCAGCGGGTCCTCAATTCTCCAATGGGACTGATGCTCACAGTGTCTTATAGCGCCGCAGTCAGGTTAATGTTGTTGTGAATGGACAGCCAGAGCAGTTGCTCTGAGCACCTAATATTGCCATGGATGGTTTTACATTGGAGTTAATTGAAACCCTGGTGCATCTCATTCAGACACCTTGCCAAGGGGCAAATGTTGGCATTTGATGACCTGTGAATGAGAACGGGTTGAGGATCCTGCAGGTGACAAGCTGTTAGCTGGATGGTGTGCGTACCTGCAGTGTGGTCTGAGACCCAGGTGTTGATGATGCTGACTGCCTGGTCTAGCTTGGTGAAGTCCACCTGGTGAGGGTGGGTCTGGAAAGCCTTGGCCAGGGCCCGGCGGTATCCCTTCTCCAGGCTCATTTTCCTCTCCACCATCACCCCGCTGGCTGTCTCCACCCCCGCCTCATTGGACAGGTCCCGCTGCAGGAGCCGCTGCTGCCGAGGCATCCCTCTCTCTGCAGGACAGGCAAGATGAGGGTTTTGTGGTTTCACCAATATTACACCAATACCTTCCTACTCCTATGCGCCAGTCAAATTCACACATCTATTTTTCCATAAATCCCTCCATCACACATCTGTTCTGTCGCCTCACTTGTAAATGGCCTTGCAGGCTAGAAGTCTGAGACATCTAATAACTTACTTTTACAATTTGCTTTTAATTAGTTGTATGCTTAACACAATAATACACACTGATATATCACCTATACACCCAGATCTAGCCACAGTATCCTATTTTTCAGCGCTATTATACAGATACTCACAGCTGGGTGCGTACATGTAGGCTATATGGCTGCTTAGGATTTATTGTTGCATTCCATTTGATATAGTGAGAATTTTTTGTTTTTTTGTTTTTTATATTGCCCTCATGTTGTGGAAAACCAGTGTATAATTATCTTCTATTTTTTCCTGCATATTGTTATTGTTTTGTGTTGCATTAGTCCCATTTCCTAACAGAATGCTCAGATAGTCCTCTTTTGAACTACGCATCACTCACCTTGCAGAGAAAAGCCCATCGCAGCAGTTAAGGCCCTGCGGGTGTTGCCAGCAGCCCCGAGCTGAGCCATGGCCAGGACAGAGGCCACGCCGTACGGCGACAGGGCCACATTCTTGTCCTCGGAGCTCTGGCTCAGCTGCAAGAAGACCTTCAGACCAAAGTCAGTCTGTTTATCCTGCAGCGAGCTCAACCCCACTCCGCTCAGAGCCATCAACAGGAAAATATACATGTAGAGCATCCTGGTAAAGAAACAAGAGAATAGGTGTAAGTTTGCTTGTGGTTGGTTTAAATTCAGATTCACTCTCAGATGTTTTCAATCAAACTTTGGGAACTATGAAGAAGCCAAGGATATTGTTTAGCTTCTAGAAAGCTAGTTAATAATGGGTTCCCCAAAGCTAATTTGGGCGTTATAGACACTCTTGGCTGTTTACCAAGAGAAATGTTTGTTGTGTGGACTCCAGTGTTGTATCACTGGACAAATAGTTAAAGGGGTTCCGCTTAATAATTCGGATTAACGCTGTAACTGAGCTGAACTTTAGTTACATATTAAGATGGAGAATTCTTGGAACCACTGCAGTTTCCCCAATATGTAGATTTCCTACAATACCATCAGAAGAAAATGTTCCCAAATTGTTTTTCAGAGATGAAGAAACTGTCCAAGTGAATATGCGGGGAAACAATGCACCACATGTTTGTTTGTGAGTGCATTGTTTCTGTTTCTTATTAACAAGGTACAGTGAGTTACAGCTCTCAGATGGTTTCAAAGAAACTTTGGGAGTTCGGAAGAAGCCAAGGATATTTCTTTAGCTTCCAGAAAGCTAGTTAATAATGGAAATTGCTCAAAGACGCAGTGATACAGGAAATGATTCCACATCTGTGGCTTGACGGTGGAAGTACAGTCTGATTTATTTGGTATTCTTACAATATTAAATATATTTCTGCATTATAAGACAAGAAAAACAACACGTAATAACAAACATGTTTTAAGCAAAAGGAACTTAGTTAGACATTCAGTCTATTCCATCTACCAGTCCTCTGAGCTGCACCTCTATTATACGATTCCTACATCTGCCCCAGTCTTACTAAAAATCCTTCTATGATATTTAACTGTGGGCCTCACATTCAAGCCACTCCATCGTCTCAGATTCTTCATTTCTAATCTAGAATCCAATTTCAAATTGTTGGACTAACCTTTTAAATTTTGTGAAGGCCCAAATGTAGTTGGTGACCTTGCAACTACATCGTACTACAAGTGTGTCAGTCAGTGCGTGTGTGTGTGTGTGTGTGTGTGTGTGTGTGTATGACTCATGCTGGATGTGTTTTCAGAGTAACGGGAAGATCTGCGTGTGCCAGTAACACTGGACTTCACTGCAGACATCCAGAGTACACTGCAGGCACAGCAGCATCACACAGCGGCAGCATCATATAACTAGGACTGGGTCACAGGTCAGCGTTGTGACCTCACGCCCTGTTTGCACAAGCAAGCACTTCCAGCTCTGGACAAACACGCTTTCCCTGATCACCACAGAGAACTACACACAGCTTGACCTCCCTGTTGGGCATCAGTCTAAGAGAAGCACAGGCCACCATTGAAGAGGCAGAAGGTTACTGCTTATGCCTTGTGTCATTTTAGAGCTTTAAACACTGGGTTCCTTTGTTGAACATATTTCAAAATAGCTAACATTTGGTACTGCTTAATCTTTGCAGTATTAGATTAATAAATCTACTGTTAAATCAAGTCTAGAGTGTAGTAATAAATCATATGCTGGTATAATAATGACTATAATTGGATTAATACAAGTAGAAATAGTGGTACCCACGTTCATGCCATCCTCCATCTTAATGTAATCCAGTGTACAAAATCGTTTCCACACAGTTTGTACTTAATAGCGTGTAACTACACTTAGCCTCTGTTTACCCAACCCTGACTTCTATATGTTTTATCATATTCATTTAACAGAAATGAATTGAATAAAACTGTCTTGTTGCCCTAGTTGGAATGTGAGCTCGACATTGATGGTACTGATGGTGTTGCACGAGATTCAGCCTCTGATTTTGTTAGAACCCCTAATTCCCAGCTAACTGCTGAGGTTTTTTTTTTTTATATTTCACAGTTGTACTGCATGATTATGACATGAGAAGCGGAATCTTTGAGGCTTACAAGATGCATACCTAATTGACGCTCCTTCAAAAATGTTGAACGGTGCGCATTTTCATGATTTTGACCTATCATACCTAGTCTGTTAGACATCCCATCAGACTTTATAAAAACCCTCTTCACAGGACAATATATTCAAAAGGTCCCTCATTGCCGCTGTCACTGCCTGTACAGCCATACTGTTTTGACTGATGACTGATTTTGCATGTTTGTCTTCTCTTGTGAGTCACATCAAGGACAAATTTCAATTGCGAACTTCAATTACTGATGCAAGCAGCACCTTAAAGTTGGTGTTGCCTAGGTAGGATGGCGTTATGTTAACTACTTTATATTCAGTTCTTGAGTAGTTTAATCCATGTATCATATTTTATTAACAGATCATATATTTTGCGTGTTAATTCTAAATGGTTAAATTAACTAGTAACTATAGTACCTCAAAATTGTGTTTACTTGAGTTAGTGTATTTAGTTACGTTCCACCACTGCTAGTATTAAATCTAGTTTAAAATAAATAAAAAATAATTGATGTTTTTTAATATATATATATATAATGACTATAACTATAGCAGCAACCACTGAGGACATGGTGGTTGCTACCTTTTCTGGGAATCTCGACATTTTACCACAATATTTCTTAAATCTGGCTATGGTGCTAACAATAATGGTACTTCTGTTCCTATTTGGCACACTCGTATAAATGCTATAATCCAATGTTCAAAACCTTATCCAGACAGGTTTGTACATAATGCTTTACAACTGTCATTTGAATATGTTTAGACAACCTTGTGTTGTGTTTTTGTTAGATCATAATACTGTAACAGAAAGTGACACGTTAATCAAAATTTTAAAAGCTTTCAAGAAAACTGTCTTGACTTTGTTGCTCTAAATGGAAGACTGCGTGATTCTATTCCCTGTGGTTTTGCTCAGATCTGCTATTGCACCCTAATACCGAAGACTTCTGCCAGTATTTTGATATCAGATTTATAATTCTAATTTCTCAAGCTCTAAATGTTCTAGTCCAGTTGCAGTTCTTACCTTTTGGTTGAAATGCGTCAGATGTAGTACAGCGGGTCTCTTCTGTTTCAGCTTCAGCCTCCTTAACCGCTGCTGCTGCTTGATTCGGAGTGGCTGAATGAGTTTCTTTCTTCTTATAGTGTAGCGCTGCGTGGTCTGAAGCCCAGCCCCCCACCCCCACACACACACAGAAGTTATTAGAGACGATGATGTCATCTGACACTGTCTGGAAAGGCTTCCTTTTCATGAACACACACATCCACTCTCCCTCCCTCTCACTTTTTTATCAGTCTCTTTTGCCCAAAGCATGACAGAGCATATGGAAAGTCACTTAACTTTTTTCCCGGACTCATTCAAACACGCACACACACACACACACACACACACGTCACTCTGGCATGTGCAGGAAGGACGCTGTCCTCCGAGAATGTTTTTTTATTCATGACAGCCAATTACTTCACTATCATACTTTCCCATGAAGAAAATATCTTGAAGCCTGTGGAGGAAATGGGTTTTGTTGTGTCACGAATGTATGCGTTTTGTGATTTTGACACAGCCCAAATTCTCGTGATCACTAGTTAAAAATGTGTGAGATTCCAATGTTAGCCTTAGGTTCATTACACACTTTGTTCCAGAGAAAGAATTTAATATAAAATCTTAAATGGCCATACACAATGTGGCAATTCATGAGAAGAGACAGTGAAACAAACGACGGTAAAACTATAAAAATCTAATAGTGATAGTTTTTGCCATATTAGTGCGCAGAGGACAAGAAAACCTGTCTTAGAATCGGGGATTTACTGTTTCCCAATCACTATCAACATGACCATCACGTCATGTATTGAGAAAGAAAGATTTTACACATTTGATGCACATTCAAATGTACATTATCTTGTTTATCTTGGTGTCATCTGAAATGTTTTCATAGCATTAAGAATCCAAAGGTAAGTAAAAGTGCTGAAAAAATGTCTGGTCAGACTCATAATCTTGTTGACTTATTCCGTGATCAGACAGGTCCTGATTTAGATAAAACATTTGCCAACTTTAGAACATTTGATTTTGTTAAAGTTTCCAATGACAACCGGGAGAAGGAGGTGGCTCTGTTGTGGTTTAAAAGTTGAGTTTAACTTTTAAGCCAACATGGATGAGAAGTCCTATTAGCGCTCAGAAAAAACATACACTTACACCTACAATTGCACGCCAACTGAGCAGCAGCTACACCGCTCAGGCACCATGCCATTGATGGAATTCATCATGACTCATGACTAAGGCCTCTGCCTTAATGCTACGCGCTCTGCTACGTGAGCTATCGGGGCCCCCAGCTTGTTTCATTTTTAAGGATATTTTCTCGGTCATTTTTACCACCAAGCACGGCAGTTCATCTTTCTTAGCAGGGCTTTAACATTAGCTTACATTTCATACACACACTCTCTTGAGTCACTTTGGGGGGCTGGGGGGTGACACATCAAAACACCAAATTTGGTCGTGGTTTCCAGCATTCCTTATCCCACTACTCACCATACTTCTGGTAGACAAGACAGGGAACGGGAATTACCAAACTTTTTCATAGTCTATCTGGAATTGAGGCCTTGCAGACCCACAAAAACCCTAATTGCGCAGGAAGTTCTAGCAGCCTATTATCTGAACCGGAAAAGGAGAAAAAAAAACAAGACAAGACAAAATCAGCAGCGGTAGCACACTGGGAGAGGCGGAGACCACATCATTAATTAGAATTATTTTTATAGTGCCAATTAAATCAACCTGTTCATTCATTCCTCATTACTGTGATAGATGGCTACCATCTGGAATTGACAACACTCAAATGTCAGTTGCAAGTATAGCTCACATAGGCGATGACGACAGGACGTAGGCGTGTGAAACATGTAGTTCTTTAGTGTCCTCGCGCAATTTGCAGACGTGAAACCAAACCTGACCGGACCAAGTGTGTAGAATGTAACGTAAACGTGAACCTTGGTTTGGACTTTCACGTGTGAAAAGGCCCTAAGACTTGGTTGGCCATCGGGAATGCAAATCGGATCCAAGACTAAAGCCACCCTCCTCATTCACTTCGCAGAGACTACTGTCTGGATGCATTGGGGGTGCACGGGGTCATCCGGCAAAAAATTGTCTAGCCTGGCTCAACTTTTACCGCAACACAATGAGATGTCATCTGGCAATGCAGTGCACTGGCCAATCAAATATGTGCAAGCACATATTTGTAGTGATGCATAGTGTGAAAGCGCTTTGAGCGGTCGGACTAGAAAGACGCTGTACAAGTACAGTCCGTTTACCATTTACACACTGCTGGTTGAGTATTTTGTTGAGCTGTCGTCATAACCCTTCCAGAATTGTAAAATCCTGCCTCATATAAACCATTGTGCAGTAAATTGGTGTCTGACAAGCTTTCAGACCAAAAAACACTCCAATTTTCAAAGTCAGGTAAAAATATGTGAAGTCATTAATAATGAAATTCTTTGCTTTGGTGCTTTTGGTGCAAAACAATAAACATAATAGGAATAAATAGATGCAAAAGAAGTATAAAGAAACATAAGCATGACAATAAGATATTAAATAATGTTAAACCAAAATGTTTTAAGAAAATCCTAATCACAGAATAGAGTATGTACAATATGACAACGTGCTATTTAAATTACAGTATGTGCAATAGGCAACATCTTTACAGGTGAATGTGCAAAACATTACAGAATTACTGCACTGAGGTGTGTGTGTGTGTGTGTGTGTGTGTGTGTGTGTGTGAGGGGGGGGGGGTATAATGAGTCAGTGTAAGTGACGGTGACGGGCCTTGTTGATGAGGCCAATTGCCCCTTAAGGTAAAAAAAAAATATGTTTGTTAAAGAAAATTGACACTGCTACCTCTTTGGCTTGGTGAAATGCCTCCAAGGAACAGAGATGTTGAGGATGATGAAAATAGGGTTTGTTCATTTGGCCTACGAGAGCTCCCATGTTCAGGGATTTTTCTGTTTCACTGTAGAGTGATAGCAGAGTGACACACCGGCTGCCTTACTGTAATACCAAAGAAAAGGACAAACCCAGGCTATAAACTGAGATGACAAGGTTTAGGAACTAGACTGCCCTGATGTCATTGTCTTCTGCCTTTTATCTTTCTTCATGGCAAGACTGTGAGGGCCATTTATGGGGCCATTTATACTGTCTTGTACTTTGTACTCCCCTTGTTTCTTAAACTCTAATGGTTTTAGTTCCGTGTCTTGGTGGCTATGTTTGTGTTGTTGCACTTTAACTGCCTTGTTAAATAGGATAATACAGCTACTTTATTATCAAGCTCAAGAAGCTGCAGTTACCACCAATAACTTGGAATTGTGAGCGGGAGAACAAACAACCACACAAAGAATTTTAGCTGTGAGCGACGGGTCAGTGACCTCATGAGTTATTTATGGAGACTTGTTTAGTCACTGTTGTTCCTGCACATCATTCGGCAGTTTGTTCGGACAATATTGCCTAAAATATACAGATGCATCAACACGTCTTTTTTACTTGGCAAAACCCCCACTGCCCTTGAGGATTTGATACATTCCACATGAGGATGTGAATGGAAACGTGGCTTGTACCACCCACCCAGTTCTCTGTTAGGGCTTCAGGAACATGGGAATCGACTGTTGCCAAGGCAACATACAACATCACACACAGACACCCATGGCGTAAAGCAGTAGCTGTTACCTGACTTGTGAACTATAATGACAATATTTAAAAAACATTATGAGAAATAAGAACGTCACATTTTGCTGTATCGGCAACGAGTCATCTTCTTCTGAATGTCCAGAAATTCCATTGTGTTAGACAGTCGCAGACTAGCTATACATATCTATTAATATCTGTTAAATAAATAACTTATCATGTAAACACATTTTCTGATTATTTTCCATTTTTAATCGATACTACTGTCTAATACCGCATTCTTCATACAGGGTTTCTACATTGTAACTAATAACTTTATTAAGGCCTAATATATAATTTACTGATGCTCTATAGATCCATTATAAGCCATCGCTGAGGAGACGTTTTGGGTTGCCAGGTTGTGAAAAATACATCTGGCTGGAGTTGGTTCTTGACTTGCCGGGTTCTTTTGAACGTCATGTGACGTGACTTAGACTTGACCTCACGGACTTGAGAATTGGCTCAAGACTAAAAGGCTCAGCAGCTGCGTGCACGCACTGTCCACAGCAATTAGTGTGAACACACGCCCGCTCTCACCCTTATGGCAGGTTTCATTTCTCTCCCAGTGTAGTGTGTGCTGTGAACACATCTACAGCAAGCACACAGGAAGGCTTAGGTCTCTAAAAGCAGGAAAAGCTGCATGGCTTCTTTGCTTTCACATTGGCATGTGTGTTGCTGTTTATTTGTACTGGCTCCCTCATTCCTCTACTCTTTGCCATGCTTGTCTGATAGCTGGTGTTACTTGAACGAGGCGGAAAAGGAAGTGATTGGCCTGGGGGTAAAACCAACCAACCATCAACAGGGCACAGCTGGCGGGCCTCAGATTGCAATGTTTCAAAGTTTTAGAAGAACAATTTCATTAAAAAAAAAAATGTATCCAAAGTTGTGGCTGGTCTGAAATTTACATGTGCAAAACTCCAATGTCTGCCTGCAAGTGACTGCAGCAAGCGATGATGCTACCCATAGATTTCTGGGTACTAGTGATGGGATTTATGACTCTTTCAAGGGAGCCGGATCTCAAGGCTCGGTTTCCTTCCGAGCAAGGAAAGGACAACGTTGTTCTTTTTGTTATAGTGGGCGAGGATTACTAGGTTTACCTGCGAAATAAAGAGCAGGCTTAAGACTTTCCTCTTCGATAAAGCTTATAGTTAGGGCTGGCTCAGGTGAGTCCTGAACCATCCCTTAGTTATGCTGCTATAGGCCTAGACTGCCGGGAGACTTCCCAAGATGCACCTCTCTCCTCCTCTCACCTCTGTATGCATTCTTATCCCATAAATCCATGTTACTAACTCGATATCGTCTCTCTGCCGTAGTTTTGTGCTTTCTCGTCTCTCTCTTCAGCGGGTATTTCGGCCTCCTGAGCTGCAGAGTCTGGATCAGAGATTGCGGGGCATCTGCTGGAACAGTGCTGCTGTGTCTATGGTGGACGTGTGGCTCGGATTCTGCTCAGTGGGCATCACCTGGAGCCACTCAGTTGTCCTTCTGGAACCGTCCTCTTACCTTATGTTTTTACAATCTACACTTTTCATCATAATTATATATACACTACAGTTTCATCATTTTCATCATAATTGTATGTACTATGATTTATGGATCCGTCCTCTACACTTATGTTTTACAACCTACATTTTGTCATTATAATTGTATATACTATGATCTTCTGTTGTGAATCTATTCTGTACACACGACATCTATTGCATGTCTGTCCGTCCTGGGAGTTTTCATTTCTATGACTTATTTATTCACTGATCTACTGATGTAATATTTTTGTGAAGCATTAAGGGAACTACAAAACAAAATCACATTATACAACCCTGTGTTGTAATATGATCAATAAATGCATCTTGTATGAATTGGTTTTTTTTTTATTTATTAAAAAGCTAATTTATAGGACACAAAATATTGACTATTTCCCGCGTCAGCAACTCCCTTAGAGTTTGAAGCTCCAGTCAGAGTGAAAGTTGTTCTGTCAAAGAGGTGTTTGCGCAACTCTGTGGCAATTTTTAAAAACCCCCTGTATGTATAAAGGGTAACAAACAGAAGCAGCCCAGGTTTTGACAGGTTTTGTCATGTCACACCAGACAAAAGCTGACGCTTCATAGGATTGAAATCAGGAAGTGAATCAAGTGGCAGAGATAGTCACGCTTCCTGACTCCCCAGCACAGACTGTGAATAAATGTTCTTGTTTGTCTTGGCCATTTTTAGGACTGTGGTATGTTGGAAATGTTGAACAGAATTGTTCTGAGGGAGTTCCAGTAGGGCATCATAAGCTCCATGTTCTGACAGGTTTATTTGGCTGCTTACTTTGTTTCAAACTATCATTCACTTTCTTCAAATTATACTAAATGATGTTTCCAGTGTTCAAACTATAATTTGGCTGCTGAATGGGGTGTCCAAAAACAAAAAATTAAGAGAACTTGAAGTTCAAACGCAGAGGGTAAAGTATCGTAGTAATATATATGAACAACAACTTAATGTTGCCATCTTTAGCTGACACAAACTCAAAATAGCGTCTGTATTTCCAGCCAGAAAACGCGCGTCTCTCTCCTCCCTCCGTTGTTGTTTCCGCTTGTGTCGCCGCGTGGCGCGTGTTCTCACACGGGACTGTGAACTGTCCTCACGCTGAAAACGAGACTTTGCTCCCCGAGATGCGAGGAGAAAGCAAAA
The DNA here is from genome assembly GCA_011952105.1 of Coreoperca whiteheadi. Classification (NCBI taxonomy): domain Eukaryota; kingdom Metazoa; phylum Chordata; class Actinopteri; order Centrarchiformes; family Sinipercidae; genus Coreoperca; species Coreoperca whiteheadi. Next base: position 321,497 of record WNGW01000013.1, on the reverse strand, counting down.
ATTGGTTTTTATTAAGGGAAATGAAAACAATATTAACGCACAGTGACGTGGATAAGTGTCACTGCTTATTGTTTGCATTTGTCACAGATACAAACAGAGTGCATCAGATCAGAACGAGTTGTCACACCTAAATTTGTCAGTGTCTTTCAAATTGAGCTACAGTATGGCTTTCACAAAAATGAGTCATGTGACTGTCCTCTGATCTGCCACCTCCATGGTTAGGGGACTGAATGTACTTACTAAGGATAGGGAAGGATCGTGTCATGGTTACCAGTGCTGACTGTTTGTAGGATAAACTCCAATGTCAGGGCCTAGTCAAACATTTACAATGGTGACATTTAGAACCAGAACCAATTCATCTCAATGGGATAAATGTTATGAGTGGATGTAGTCTACAATGCGATGTGTATTTTTGCTAACATTTTAGCTGTGATTTCACATAAAGTTAAATTTTTGTAAAGATTTATAAAAACAAATTTTTGTTAATGACAAATTGCAAACCATCTTGACAGTGCTGACGTTTGAGGGAGCAGAGAGCTGGAGAGTCCAAAACAGAGCAGTCATTTTTGTTGTTTTGCTCCATGCAGGTTTATATAACCCTGCTCTGCTGGAGTAGCCTCCACAAAAAGCAAATGGTCTGAAGTCTTCCATTAGACAGGAGTTGATGGTTCAAATACAGTCCCTCTTTTTAAAAACTCAAATTATAGTCCAGTTAGAAGCCAAGCTATTTTGGCAATCGTGTGTAACTGGCTACAGTCATAGTAGCTCGCCAACACTTGTCAACACTTGGTGGCCATAAATCAAATATCTAATTTCGC
>WNGW01000013.1:282420-320608 GCA_011952105.1 Coreoperca whiteheadi | reverse complement strand
TCTCTCTCTCTCTCTCTCTCTCTGCCACTGCTCCCAAGTGCTTGCTCATGACGGGAATTGCCTGGACTCTGTAAATAATATCATAAAGAGAACGGTCTAGAGCGGATCTATGCGAAAAGTGCAATAAGATAACTTCTGTAATGAATTGGCGCTATTTAAGTTAATATTAAGATTTAAGTCTTGAAGCATCTGCTCAGCTGTCTCAGATACCTAACAGACCAGTCAGTGATCATTTCTCTCTTGAACCCTGTCAGCAACAATATAAACAACTCTCTAATAAAATTAAGTCTGATTCTCCAAACACTTTGTTTATTTCACACCTCAGATTTATTCAGAAACTGCATTTGATGAAGAGTGTATGATTGATGTGCTTCAAGACGAGGATTGATCTCAACACAACAGCAGTTTGTTATTGTAGTTCTGCTATCAACCAAACGATTTCTATCTCCAAGGGAACACAGTCATTAGAAAAAAGTGTTGTTATGTAAAGGAGAAAGGGAAGTAAAACTGGGGGCTCTGTTGTTCATGACAACACAAAAGTCAAGGGAAAGGCTGCCGCTGTGACTAAATGCATCATCTCACGCTAAAGGAATTTATCATAACACACTCATTCTTGATAAGCAACAGACGATTTCCATGACAAAGAATGACCTGAGGACACTGTAGCATTATTCATGCTGCTGAGTAAGCCTCAACAGCCCCACTGTGCTGCAAGTTTTCCAACAGAATTATGATTTCAATAAATAATGAAAGTGACTCTTACTGGAAATGAAACCACAAAAAATATCCAGATTGTTAAATGAAGTGAACTCAAAACCAAATTCTCAAAAGCAAAACTGATATTAAAATCCAAATCAATCGGTTCAAATTTAACGTGAAACTATTCAAATGGGCTTAAACAAACTAAAATGAGTTTTGCTTGAAATTAAATAAACATTACTTAGATTTTTGTTTCTTTCTTTGTTTTCTTGCTTTTGTACTGTAGGCCTAAAGGTTATGTCCTTGATTAAAAAAATATCCGTGTACAACAGCACAGCAATAATCAACCACAAGGCAGAATAGTATACGGCCCCTGAAATGACAAACATTTTTAGGGCACATAAGATAGCTTTTAGGTTCTATTAGAATTTTTTAGGGGGCAAAAAATTACAGTAATACTCAGTAACAACTATCCTGTGTGTACATAAAAGTATCTAACTGAGATGCGATAATCAAGAATATCAGGTCATGGTAACAGCTGTGATTTTACAAGCATACAAAGTAAAGGGTAAAGGGTTGACACTTTTCTGGGGAAAACTGGGACTTCATGTCATAATTAAAGTTTGATTTTAAATGTGTTATACAATTTAATCATTTTATATTAATTAAAATGTTCTGATTGTAGTGCTTGCATTTGTCAGATTATATGGTAATATAATTAAGTAGGGTAACAATTCTTCTTAAAAGTACACGATCTTAGTAAAAAAAAACAAAAAAAACCAGTGAGACAGACACTGGCACCCCTGAGGGGACTGCTCTTTTCATTAGAATATTTTATCTCATCTCATCTCATCGTCTACCGCTTGTTCCCGTTAGAGGTCGCGGGTGACACATAGACAAAAAACCATTCCCTCGGGGCAATTAGAGTTTTCAATTATCCTACACATGCATGATGGTGGGAGGAAGCCGGAGAACCCAGAGAGAACCCACGGTAACACGGGGAGGACATGCAGACTCCACCCAGAGAAATCGTGTGACGTTGGTCGGGTCCACGCTCTCCTTATTGGGAGGCAGGAGCTCTAACCGGTCTGCCACCGTGCATAGAATATTTCATGACAATCTCACACTTTAGACCTGCATCAAAATTAGTGAAGCTGTTTAAATACTGCAGTTGAGCGGAACCAAATTCTAAATACACTAAACGACAGACAAAACTGTGTGGTGTGTGTGTGTGTGTGTGTGTGCGCGTGGGTGCGTGCGTGCGTGCGTGTGTGCATGCGTGCGTGTGTGTGTGTGTGCCCAAAATGGCTGCTTTGACGAAAAATGGGTCAAAAATGAAATCAAGCTAATTTTAAATGGCGGCAAGGCCATATAAGTTAGAGTGTGACTCTACGAAAGTTACATTAGTAGCACCAGTTACCGCACAAGTGGCGGTGAAGCTAAGCAGTAGCTGCATGGCTAGACAAAGGGAAATTTAAAGATGGCGCTAAGGCCATTTGGTCACAAGTGTGGCTCTGCTGGCTGGAGCGAAGCCAGGAGGATGAGAGCGTGGCAAAGGTTGCTGACCTGTTTTGTTGACTTGGTGACTTCTGGGTCACACGTCAGACAGATGTCAATCGCTGCATTTCACTGCCTCTCAGATTGTTGGACAACAATGCAGTCCTTAGTTCAAAGTTCACTTAAAATCACCCACATGAATGAACTCATCTGTTGAGTCCCAACATCACCCTTTTGTTCTCGAGATTGCACTGGGTGTGTGATCCTGAGAGCACAATTGTCCATGAATGGTAAAGAGTTCATTTGTCAGTTCATAAGGGTTTGCAACATCTGGGCAGTTCATTAACCAACTTGGCATTGGTCTAAGCCAAATAGTCAAGAGTTACAGAAACAAAATCTAGATAAACAAATAGAATCGTAAATTACGTAACCCATATTTCTTATTTACTCTTGGGGTTAGTGAGAACAGGATGGTTAGTTATGTAAATTAGTTAGGTGAGATGCAGAGAGACTTAAATCAATAGGACAGGTATGACTAGCTGTGTGTCATAATGGGGTGTGTTCTGAGCTAGTGTTCACCCACATGAATGAACATATCAGTTGAGTCCGAACAAAGGATTTCAACTTGAGTCGCCACTACAACACCATGCACAAAGAAAAATATGACGCATACACCGGAGGTGCATGAGCCGCTAACATCGCTGAGCTCAAAATAGAGGTGGCTAAAGCTTTTGGAGATGATAACATGGTTAAGGACTTTGAAACGGTCTCTCTGTCCTGCCACACAATGTCACAAAGAATATTTGACATTCAAACTCATGTTGAGGGAAAGCTAAAACAAGTCATGCATGACTGCAAGTACTTCTCCTTAGCAATGGATGAGTGTACAGATGTGATGGATGTTAGCCAGCTTCTTATTTTCACAAGAGCCAATGACAGTTCCTATGAAGTGCATGAGGAATTGAATTGAATATTCAATTTTATTTATATTGCCCAATATCACAAATCACAATATGCCTCAAATCTGTACAACATACGACACCCTCTGTAAAGGTGTCATAAAGTTATTGAACTTGGTGCCTTTGCATGACACTACCAAGGGCAAGGATGTTTTCAACGCCCTTGAAAGTGTTTTAAGTGAGCATGGGGGCTTTGACAAGCTTTCAGCTGTTGTTACCGATGGCGCATAAGGAAGACACCCTGGATTAGTGGGCTCCTCCAACAGAGTGGCATTGACTGTCCAATACAGCACTGCCTCATATATCAGGTGGGTAACATTATCACTAGCTAATTGTTCTGATGTAAGAAAAACGTTATTGATCCCCGTAAGGAAATGGCTGTATTACAATTGCTTAACACGCAATTAGGAAAGAGGGAGTAAATAAGTAAAACGTTTAAAACTGTCATGGTTTTGTGTCATTGTGGCTCTTCTGCCTGAATGTATTTAAGTCTGTGTCAGTCCTTTGTTCAGTGTCAGTTTGCCGTTGTACCTATGTCAAGCCTCTGTTTCCCGTCTTTTTGGATTTACACGTCGGTTTGTTGGACATTCTGCCTGTTATTTCTGGGCTGATTATTTTTTTGCTCCTGTGGACTTGTTTGTCTTTGTGGACTGCTTCTCTGGTTTCTTCAATCACTGCCTGCCTGAAAGCGGTGAAAGCCTTTTTGTTACTCATTAAACTATTCAAACTGCAAATATTCAGCCTATGTGTCTGCTATTGGGTCGAACTCCTGCTCTCCTGGATTCTCGGCTTGACCAAACATAAGATGAAGAAGACACAGTAAAGAAATAGGAAAATGTGCAAAAAGTAATGTGTGAGGTAGAATTGCAGTATGGTGAGTAAGTGCAAAGGTGCAAAATCAATTAATAGTTAATTAACCGTAATGTGCAAAGGTAAACTGAATGAAAAGTGTAATGTTGGGTCAACAGTAAATTAACAGCAGAGTACTGATGTAGATATGCAAAAGTAAGTGATTTACTGTCATTTCAAAGTAAGTTAGCAGAAGATTGCGGAAGTTGTAAAAATGATGGTTATGAATGTGGGTAGTCTTTGTGAGAATTTTTATCAGAGGCTAAAATCCTATTTCATTTTGATCTTACCAGAGGCGCACTGTGCCAAGACAATGAACTTCAACCATGTCATGGATTTGGTTATCAAGCTCCATCAAGGAGGGAAACAGGTCTCGCAATCATAGAAGTTTGTAGCCTTTTTGGATGACGTGAGCGCTGCTTATGGGGATTTACAGATGCACACGGAGATCAGATTGCTGAGCCGCAGGAAGTGCTTGGAGAGGTTTTTTGCGCTTGCGTACTGAAATCCCAGCATTCTGGCAGGACAGCATTAGATGCGATATCAGGGGTTTACTGACTCAGGGATACAGATTTTCTCTGCGACATGGCCTTCTCAGCAATGAAGCACATCCATGGGCAGTTAGCTCCTGCCATCAGTGTATGAATGTGGGTAAATGTGATATGTAATGTAAAAGCGCTTTGAGTAGTCGGAAGACTAGAGAGGCGCTATACAAGTACAGTCCATCCAGTCAAAAGAGAGAAACTGGCTGACAGATGAAACTCTGTTCCAGATCACGCAGATTAGATGCACAAACAGTGACATTCAGTCTGTTATAAGCCAGCAGAAGAGGCCAGAAGTATCTCATTGAGACTGGAACTTTACACTAATCCACCTGCGGGGGAGGGTCAGTGGCTTTTGAGATAAATGCATGCTTATTTGAAACATGTCATTGAATGGTAGGGCAGAGTAGAAATGCAATACAAACATGAATATTGGTTTTTGTTATTGTTGTTGCACTTTGTGTCGTTAACTTTTGTACCATTATTGAATGATGATTTTTGAGACCCCATTGGGCTGAAATAATGGTATATCACTCAGGAATGTGGACATTTTGTTTGTGTAAAGGTCATTAAACGAATAACTCTCTAATATGGATACATGCATTAAACCACTTTGTCATGGTCTGCAGAGTTTTCATTTACAGATTTTGCACTTTGATTACATTTATTGTAACATATTTTGCCACACAGATGGACTGTAAGTTGTCATTTTGGCACGAAGAGTAACTGGAAGAAACTGCCGCAGCTGAGAAGTTGATCCAGTTATATAGCTATAATCACGTAATTTCAAGATTTAGTATTTAGCTATTACTGTTGCATGGAAGCATTAATGAAGTTTGAAGAATGCATCTCTCTTTCAGTACATACAGTAGTCTTCAGTTCATCAAACACACAAAAGGTACACAGACACATAAGTGCATGCACACATTCTAAAAGTCTCCCACAGGTATTTTTCCTGAGAAAAAGGGATCAGGTATTGGCAAGCATTCACGGGAAATAGCAATATTTCAATATCTGGTATTCAACTCTGGTTGACATTATTGTTAGCTGTAAATAGTTTCTCAGTTGAATCTATAGTATTACTTTGCTCTCGGTTCCTGAAAAACAGAATTCATGTTAAATAACACACTGTAAGTTCTAGCTTAAATTCCGAGCTCCCTTCTGAATGCTGAGGGGTTGGTCCTGACCAGTTACCCTGCCTACAATGCACAGTAAAACAAGTCAATGCCTAGACTCTCTCAACTGCTGGATGACGTCAAAACACAGGAAACCAGACAAAACAGAAACTCAGCCAACTCCTAACTACTGATAAACAAAGTCAGTATGATCTATGAAAATGTGTTTCACTTATATATGACTTCTGTAATGTTGATATCAACTAATGACACCTAGTGGCACAACACAACCCATCCACTCAAGACATGTTATTGTTCCTTTATTGTATATACATAGTTAAATATTCAAAGCCTAAATCATTAACTTAAACTGGCTTTGTTACATAATCTTTCTATTGCTCTGAGCAGAATTATGATGAGTGTTCAATGTGTAAGAAACAGGATGTACAGTAAGATCTCTGATGGTAAACCAAAGAAGTAGTTTAATGGGAAAAGGACTGTTTCTACCTGCATGTGGTTAGAGTGAGTAAGTGGGTGAGGTTATGGTGAACAAGACCGAATGTACAGACAGAAGATTGGTACGTTGCATTCATGAATACACTTGCATAGCCTTCCATAAAACCAGACAAAACATACTGTACAAACACAACGAGTCTGGAACACTTCACGCCTGGTGTATTCATAAAACAGCATCGCGGGAAAGAAATGTAGAGGCATTGAAAACTGAAATTACCTGTGTATATTGAAATATCAGATATATACTGCTTGTTTAGTGAAAAAAGCAAGTTTCATTGATATTATTCCTGTAAACCTCAGCTCTTTTAGACAGCAGGTGCAAACAATCTCCCCCGATACCAGTTAACCTCAAGGCAATGGTCAATGAGATGGTGAAATCTTACGAGTACCTAGGTGTTCATCTCAACAATAAATTGGACTGGACTGACAATACAAATGCACTATTTAAGAAAGGCCAGAGCAGACTTTATCTGCCTAGGAGACTCAGTTCATTTGGAGTGCTTTTTGGAGAAGACCTCCTGTCACAATGTAGTCACAGAGGAAAAGATAAGGAATAATGTGCAGTAGTTGGCTTTGTACACTCAGAGAGATTTCATGCTGTCTTGAGCGTCTTGTCCAATAATGGTCCGTTGTTTGGATTCAACTGAGAGCTTGTGTTGGCTTCAAGCAAGATTTCATCTCAATTTCACAACTAGGTGTGAAATAACAGTTGAGGCGGCTTGGCGCCTTCTACTGTCAGTTCTTTGTGCTCATTTAGGCCTAGAGTCAAGGCTTTACCCTTTGCAACTAGGCTGCAGTTTTTTGTTCCACACGTGGTTAGGCCAGGCGAGGTCCAACAGCTTCATGAACTGAACCAAGGCGGAACTTTGTTGTGGACACATTGTAGGCATGTAGATGTGTAAATGACAAATTAAAAGCATTTAGATGGGTTCTCCCGTATCATGTGGCTCAAATGTGGACCAACAAACAACAACCCTGAAGTAATAAAAACAACTTCTATATCCAAACATCCCTGTTTCAGAAAGCAGGTTTAATGAAACTCTGACTTTGTTAACCCTTTGGTGAGGGAAACTCTTTTTAGTTCCAGAAAGAACCGTAACTTGACTGACTCTGTGAACATGGCAGGTTTAGCCTACTTCAACAACATGATCATGGTCAATCTTTCATATATGTAAGGACAGAAACAGTGATCTCTGGACATCATGGATTCATCCCCAGCTCTGAATAAAATGTGTACTGTTGTGATTTAACAATAATATGCCTCACATGGCAGCACCATTTGTTGAGGTTTACCATGATTGAAGGGGCACCAAGTTGATGTTGGTGCCATCAATCAGATTTCGGTTAGGGGTTATCAAGATTATCAAAGATAATCATAAATAATGCTTAAATTAATAAAGACCTCGAGGCACCACCTTTGGTCAAGGAAATGATAGCCAATTAATTGATTGAGTCTCATAAAATACACTAAAGGCTAAACCTGCCAAGTTCAGAGTCAGTCAAGTTCTCTCTCTTCCAGTCAGGTTTTTGAGCACACTACAGCACTGAGGCTGCTCTTGTTCACTCTTGGTATTATTCGATCTCAATGCTGCATTTGTCACAGTCGACCACAACACCGACTGGAAAACTGGGTGGGAACACTGGCAGCACTATACTTGTCTGAATACTACTTAAAGCCAGGGACTACTTTGTCTAATTACAAATCTGAGCAGACAGATTACACGTGGAGTTCCCAAAGGAGCCATTCTGGATCCTCTTCTGTTTAATATCTACATGTTACCATTGGCTCAGATTATGGAAAACAACAAAATATGTTACCATAATTATGCAGATGATACACAAAGTTAGATAACAATGGCACCAGGGGACTATGATCCTATACAAGCGCCAATGAACAAATCAACAATAGGATGTGCCAGAATTTTCTTCAATTAAACAAAGACAAAACTGAAGTCATTACTTATGGAGCCAAGGAGGAACGATTAAAAGTCAGTGCTCAGCTTCAATCAGTAATTGTAAAAACCACAAATCAAGACTTCTGCCTTGGTGTAGTCATGGACTCAAACCTGAATTTCAACAGCCCCATTAAAACAATTACAAAGTCAGCCTACTTCCACCTTAAGAATATATCCAGGATTAAAGGGCTTATGTCACAGCAGGATTCGGAAAAACCTGTCCATGCATTTATCTTCAATCGACTTGACTAATGTAACGGTGTCTTTACAGGCCGGATAACAGTTTCCTGTGCCCTGGGCAACAAGACTCAAGGGAGTGCGACACACTAATCTTATCTATAGTTAACCTAAAAACTTTGCAGGGATTGCTCAGTAAATTAAATTGAGAATATAACTAATGCATATATGCTATTTCAAATACTCTATGCCAGAGACGTGACGTTGGCGGCATTGGTGGCTGTGGCTTGGTGGCAGAGTGGTCGCCTGCCAATCGGAAGGTCGGCAGTTTGATCCCCCAGCCACACGTCGAGGTATCCTTCAGCAAGATACTGAACCCCAAAATGCTCCCGAAGCTGCGCCTTCGGTTTGTGAATGTTCTCACGTGTAAGTCGCTTTGGATAAAAGCGTCTGCTAAATGACTTAATGTAAATGTAAATGTTAATCTGTGAAAATACTGTGCGCAGGCTACACAAATATTGATCTGGAAATTTTTAGCCTTTTTTACATGTCTTACACTGTACATTTAACTTAAAATGTTTAATTTTGTACAAGGCTACAAAATAAATTATGTTATTGAAATATTGTAAAGTGGTAATGTGAACTACACGAATGAAAACAATATGCAAAAACAAAACTGAATAGCTCCATAACAGATTGCAAAATGTGCTTATTGGAACCTGGATGATTTAAAGTGAAAAACTTGGCTATTTTTGTAATATGTTTGTCGACTAATTTCAATTCCTTTTCTCTTTTTAATTTTCTTTTAGCGCTCCCGCTTAACTGCTTCTCCATCTTCCCACCGACTTCAAATTTCAGTGCGTCAAGTCACGTGATTTGAACTGACAGCTCGCCCTTACTCGCTGCGCAGCAGCGGAGGAAGCTAAAGACACTGTTTTTGGCGTGATTTAACATATTTTGATCGAACGGGTTGCAAAATCTGAATATAATTAGGAAAGTGAGGACTGGGTTTATAACGTGATCTAACATAATATTTGACATTGCCCAGGGGCGGATCTACAAGAAGCTTTGTCACCCCTGCTGCCACCCCAGTTGGCAGCAACAAATTAAAAGTTATGGCCAATTTGACAGTTTATGAGCTCGCATCTCTGACTGCAGTGAATGTGTACATACTATTTCTCATCAAACTGTGATAACTGTGATTAAATTCAGTATATATACACGTCTGCCATATGTTGCCACCCCTTTAAAAATTCCTGTCCCCCTCTCGCCACCCCATAAATATCTTTCTAGATCCGCCCCTGCCAGGGTCCCTTAGATGTCCTGTGCCCCCTGGGCAAATGACCAGTTGCCCTAATGGTTAATCTGGCCCTGTTTACAGGTCTCTGTAAAAAAAATAAATATCGATCAGACAGCTGCAGCTGATTCAGAATGCAACAGGTCCTCACTAAGACCAAGAAAGTGGATCACATCACTCCAGTTCTGAGGTCTTTACACTGGCTTCCCATTTGTCAAATAATTGATTTCAAAATACTACTGTTGGTTTATAAAAGGACCACATTTGAGTCACATGATTTCGAAACACAAGTTTTATTTCAGTTTTAACTTTTAATTTATGGTATGAAAAAGGTAACGCACTTGCATACCCAACAGGGTTTTCAAGGCACTATCATTTCTGTTTAAATAAACGTTTTTTGCAACGTTTTGTTGGGGCTGAACCCGCCCCGGACCAACAGTTATGGGGGAGGTTGGCATACCTCGACACTAGCCACCTGGCCAGTTAAGGTGTGTTCACACAGGACGCGAATAAATCGCGCTATTCGCGTTAAGTTGGATGCTTGAACATTTTGAGTTTACTCGCTCCATTCGCGTGTACATTTCAACACACCAGACGCGAATTCACGTCATGGAAGGGGCTCAGCGGTGAGCCGGTCCCATTGAGTAAAGAACGTTTTTTTCAACTTACCAGATTGTCCGACCTCCTCACTCACTTTTGTCCAAAGGTTTCCTGTTTCTATAATGATACCAGGACGTATCGTACAGCTCCGGGTATCCACACACAGCCACGATTATTTTATCCTCTCTCTCTCTCTCTCTCTCTCTCTGGTTTTTAGGGCGGGTCGCAACCAACTTGTTCAGGTACATGCCGCTACCTAGTGTACCGGGGTGTGCAACTACTATTTTATCGTACATTGTTGTTCGGATTTTTGCCTCGCTCCAAAACATGTCACTACTCGAGCAAGCTCCTGATTGGTTAGCACGGCGAATATCCGCCCAATTTTGAGATTTTTCATCTCACGCAATTCGTGCCGCAGAAATTCTTTGCATTGACTTAACATGTAAATCACTCGCGCGAATCGCTTCCTTCGCGTCCGGTGTGAACACACCTTCACACTCACAGGCCGCAGACATTTTAAGATATTTTATTATTCTGCCATTACAGTCTTGAGTAATGTTGTGACTTTTGAACTGAAATCAAGAGACACCTGGCTCGTGATTTACAGAAAATTCTTGGCTCGTGAAACTTAAAGCACTTTGGAAGAAAATTAAATAAACCACAGTAGTTTATTTTATTTACTGCTTCTAAAGCAGTATGAAAGGGGACTGTTGTTGCTTTAATATTATAGACATTACATTGTTAGTGTACAGTTGTGGTTACACTACCTGCTTTTTATTTGTTTTAATTTTATAGATTTTCGGTTTTCTCTACTATGCATATTTCTGCACCAATTTACCAAAGCCAATTACTGTTATGCAAAAACCTACTTGGCAATAAGCCCGATTCTGAGCTTTTTGTTGGTGATGAAGCCCTGCTGTCTCCGTGGAGGCGGCCCCTGTGCTGGGGCACAATGCCAGCAAAAACGCACAGTCTCAAACCCTCAAACCCTTAACAGTGCGAGTTCGTCCTTCCAAGAACACGGGTCCGCTCTTTGTATTCTTTGGGTTTGAGAAATAGCTCGTCTCTGTCTATCCTTAAAAAAAAATAAAATAAACAAAAAAAAACACACACACACACACACGCTGTGTATGACGCCATTGCTGCGCGACGGACTTGTAGTTGACATGAGAGCGAACAAATCTGCAGCGAACCGGCTCAGCGCGTACCCCTTAAAGTCGAAATCGATTCTTCCCGTCGATCTCATGCAAATTTTCGACTGGAAGCCACCGTTTCTGTGAAGCGTTTGCTTTTTTTTTGCTTTTTTTTTCTCTCTGAACCGGAAGATCTTTCCAAAAAAAAAAATCAAAGTTCGCAAGGAGGTGACATCTGGCTCCACACCTGACTTTATTGAATGAGGTTGAACACCAATTAGCAATTGTTTTGGTTCGGTACCCATTCAAAATTAAACACGCCCAACTTTCAGTCGGAAGCAGCCGGACACAGTCATTTAAATCTGCAGGTTCACGGTAAGCATGCAACTGCAACATCTGAGTTAGCTATGTGCGGAGCGCAGTGAGCCGGGCGTTTTATTTTGTTGTTGCTGCTAACATGGTATCTACGTTAGCCGGCTAACGACAACATGGCTAACCAGCTAGCCCAGTATGTTAGCACGGATAGACAACGGATTATTGAAGAACTCTGGTTGTTTCAGGTGGCTCTTAATGGTCACGCAGCGGCTTCGGCACACCATAGTTACTGACAAAACCACGGTTCGCGATTGGAGTGATTTTTTTATTTAGGTTTGAGTGGTGAAACTATGACGGTGATGCTGCTAGCGCTCAACGCGCACAAGCTAGCCTCGGTAAGGACTATTTCCTGCACCGGAAAGAATCGGTCGCATCATAGAGCCGCTTTTCTCACAGAATCCCTCCCGCGCAGGACATAGGCCACGTCAAATTAGTCCCTGTTATAAGCGCTAAGTCACCCAGTCGCTCAGTTACTCTCGTAGCTGTGCGTTGCTGCGTTAAATCCACTCGGTCTAGCTAGCAAGCTATACATACCCGCTCCCCGACCAGGTGCACATGGTAACAAGAGCCCCGGTGTTAACACAGCATTTTAAGGACAGTAACATGTTGTTTTTTTTTAATAAAGACTGGCAAATGTAAGCAATCTCGTGGCATGAACTCTATTTTCATTCCCTATTAAAACAAGAAGGCTTCAGTTCCCTCTAAAGCAACCCCATGGTTTTATGAATGAACACACACCAATGGTAGGCCATAGGTCCTTATTACTGCCTGCTGTGCATTTCATGATAAAGGGATGCCAGGGCAGTGGCCTGCCATAGGCTACTGCTGTAGGCATTTAGAATTTTTAAACATTGGCCAACAGGTTGTCATTGGGGGCCGTAGACAGTTTTCACATTACATTTGAAGATGCAATCCACTGCTGGATGACAGGTAAAATCTTAGTGTTTGCAGTGGGATTACTGTGGGACTCAGACACAGAGTAACGTTTGGAATGCTGAAAACACTATCCGTCAGGGCCTCTTTTCCCCCACTCCCTCACCTGTACCATAAATGAATGCCACCTTGGGTAAAGGTTCCCCAAATAAGTTTCACATGACCTTATGTTTCACTAGATTATATATTGTGAAATTAGGGAGGTGGTGATATTTATGGCACAGAAATGTGATGATACGCATTGTGGAGAAGAAAATATGGCTCAACGAAATTTTGTAATTGGCGTTGTGAAAGTGGAAGCAGCTGTTTTCAAAGTGGTGTTCTCTCTCGCGGCAAAATAACTAGTAAGCTGCATTCGTATAGAAGGCAGAGTAGCCTGATCACCCCTGATTTGGTTTTTAGACACAGACTCGGCGCTGATGGAGTTTCTGGCTGACCTTTCTGTGACCGTAAGCGTGTACTGTGGCACGCCGCAGACTGACGTCCGAGCGTACAGGAAAAATCAGTTCCTCAAATCAATTTGCGAGCTGACCGTACACCCCCACTGTGTTTGCTGTCTGTAGGTGACGAGCTGGCGCAGGTCGTGGGTTGTCCGTGGATAATGCGAGACAGTGGCGGTAGCCTGGCCCAGAACCGCTGGCAGGACGACACAGGAGGAGGTAGGCATTTTACTTAATATATTAATATTTACATTCTAGTTAGGCTTTATATTATTATTATTATTATCTATATGAAGCATTTTGGCAGCACTTTACAAGCATTTACTTCTTCAAATCAGTTGTTTGGAGCAGGTACCAGCAGTACCTAATGTGTTTCAGTCCTCTACCAAGTGAACTGCAGAGCGGTTTTTGGCAGTAAGTAACGTCCTTTAATGAAGTTATAAGAAACCACTTTAAAGGGACAGTTGATCCCAAAATCCAGAATACATATTTTTCATCCCTCCTGTAGTGCTATTTATCCATCTAGATTATTGTGGAGGAACTATCGGTAGTCTTAAAATAGTCCCTACATGAAACTGCTCATAAAACACTCTGTGGATTATCTTGAGTAACCGGGTCATGATTTCTGGAAACAGACAATTCTGTTGAGTTTTTCAAATGTAGTTTTTGGCGCTTTGAGCACCACAAGCCGAGCGCCATATAGTCCCTTTTTACATATATTAGAGATGTATATAAAAGAAAGCAGCTGATGTCTCTAAAACTCGGCAACTCACACCAAAACTATCTAGAAGGATAAATAGCGCTACAGGTAAGAGGTAAAATATGTATTATAGATTTTTAGGGTGAACTGTCCCTTTAACACAAAATGTGGGAACAGTTGGAAAGGCATAGCGCGAGGGCCCAGTCACACCAGTGTTTGTTACCGTGAAATTTCAGGCAGAAATCAGTGAATCACTGCGGTCAGTTCAGTTGCGCTGGTGAAGTGAATTAGTGAGGTGCAGGAAGTGTCAGTGTTGACCAGCAGCAGGACAGTGCAGGCCTTTGAAGGAAAAGAGACCCAGTGAGTCCAAAAAGCTATCATCATATCAGCTTGTGTTTAGGCCGCAACTAACTATTATTTTCATTATTGATTAATCTGCAGATTTTTTTAAATTATTAATTGATTTGGTATAAAACATGTCAGAAAACAGTGACCAATGCCCATCACGGTTTCCTAAAGGCCAAGATGATGTCATGAAATAGTTTGTGTGGCGTACGTGAAAAATCCCTTAAATGATTAACCGGTTTTTGAAAATTCTTTGATAATTTTCTTCTTTTCTTTCTCTCGGCTTGTCGATTAACCAATCAATTGTTCCAGCTTAAGATGTGTTATCTAGCAATGTTCTTTAGAAGAATGTTTTGCAGTCAGTCATGAGATAGGAGTCGATGGTACGTTCCCTTGAATTTTCTTTGCTTGCTTATTGTCGTCTGGTTAGTGACCTAGATAGGAAGTATTCAACATGTTATCTTGCTTCCATTACCGCCTAGTTTCGCAAAGATGCTCGAATAAATTTCACTGTCTGAACTGAAGCTCAGATTGATCTTAACTGGAATGAATATTAGAAAATTTGAATAGTAAATTGCAAGTAATGCCGACACACTAAAGTTTATAGGGAATATAATCATTATTAGGCTTAGGGTTTAATAAACTTTTATCAGTCGAATCTGCTTATTGAATCTGAATCCTTTCAAAGCCCATATTGAATCTAATTAGATTTACTGAGTAACTAAATTAGAGCTGAAAAGGTCAAGTCAATTAATCATGTAGTCCATCAACAGAAAAATCTAATAATTATTATTACATTGATAATTCAGTATTCGATTATTAAGTTGTTTTACAAGAAAATATGCCAAACATTTCCTAGTACCACTTTTTAAATTCTGGTTATCTATGAAGTCTCTGGTGTGACGTCAGAGTCCAACAGTCTTTGTTTGTATCTTAACTCAACACAGTAAATGTGTTACGTGAAATGAAGCCCAGTGGTATTTGGTTGAAAAGGAAAGCCTGAAGGCTTTTGGGTCATGATGGCACATAGTTAAACACAGCTCATACGTAATCACTGCTCATGTTTGTGCTTAGGTGGGATTCCTGGAGACCACCTCATAGTCCCAGTGTCAGGCCACAGTGTACCCAGCCCCATGCACCTCCGACTGGGGCAGAAAGAGAAGGTGTGGACAGGCGAGTATGTAGTTGAGGAGGATGGGATGGGTAGGATTGAGGCAATAGGTGACGAGGAAGAAGAAAACAACCTGGATGGGGAGGAGGAGGGGGAGGAGGAGGAGGGTGAGTTTGAGGGCAAGGGCTGGGATAACAACGAGGAGGAAGACCAAGAGGAGGAGGTGGAAGAGGAAGGAGACGAGGCGGAGGTGGAGTGGGAGATCCCAGACTTTACCGCCCAGCACCCTCATTCACATCAACACCAACATCATGGACCCCAACAGAAGCCAGAAGCACGTGGTGACGTCACCGTAGAGGATACGGTCTCCCAGGCCGAAGCAGGGGACTTGTTCAGGTCCCACCTCAGCAGGTACCGGGCTCTCAGGAGGCTCAGGCGCTGGCAGCGCTTGCGATCCCACGGAGGCCTCGGATTTCGGCTCACCCAGCACTGGAAGAGCTGGCGCCAGCGGGCCCAGTTGGTATGCTCCCAAGGGCAGTGGTGGAGCCGGAGAGGGCGACGGTACACTCTGTACGGCAAGCAGAAGAAGATAAAAAGGTATCAGCAATCGCCATACACCGATGGAGAAGACGGCGGCAACGATGAGAGGTTAACAGAGTCTGAGAGAGGTACTGTCATAGACTACATATACTCGTAAAGAAGAGTAGTTGGTGATGATCAGAGTTTATTGAAAATGGCACACTTCGATAATTTTATTATGAACAAATCACATGAAAACGCTAAAACCAACAATGTGTTTATGTATGTTCATGGTAATGAAGGAACATTGTGGCTCAGTAGGTTTGGATAACAACGGATCTCTATGGCACAGAGGAACAAGATATACCAGGCTTTGGATACATTCATTGTTGGTTTGGGTCGGAACATGGGATTATTTAAATATAAGAAAAATATAGAAAATCACCAGACTTATCCTTTAAAATTTGGTTAAGTGGTTCCTTTCAAGCAACACCGATGTTTTGTATGTCATGTCTGCTGTTTTACCCAAAGTTAGGCAAGACGCCTGTTATCAATTGAATCCCTGTGTGTTCACTAGGCCTGTCACAATAATTACATTATTGACTTATCGTACAATATAAACAAAATCTAATAATCGCCTGTCATGACATCGATCATTTTTGTTGGCCGTTGTGTTTGTATGCATGTTTTTTAGTTTTTTTAGTTTTTTTTTTTTACATAAGAATGACACCAACATTTTAGCCACCATGATGCCAGAATAAACAGCGGGGTTTCCCCTACCATTACAATATTGCCTATTAAGAAATGACTGACTCTATAGTCTGCCCCTGTGCTAAATGTTTAATATTATCCAGTCCATTTTACTTGTTGTTTGTTTTTATTTAGGATGTTTTAATATTTTCCCCCCACTCCAATTCCAAAGTCTGAATATTCTTATACATTTTAAGTAAATTAAAATGGTGTACTTGCATTATTATGCTTATCATTTTGTCAGTTGCATGAAATGGTCTTAAATTGACAATATCATTTATCGCAATTATTTCTGGGGCAATATATCGTCCAACAAAAGCAGTTATCGTGACAGGCCTAGCGTTCACCAGAGTAATAAGCTTGTAAAGTGTTTAGGTCGTGCAAGCGGGGAAACCAGTTAGCCCTAGCTCTGTCCCTGTGCCTTTCAACCTCCAAAGCTGTCTGACATAAAGAGTAGTCCACATCAGGAATAGGGGCTGGGTCTTGACCAATAAAAGCAGAGCACAACATGACACCCAGCCTCTTCTTCATCTTCTCATCACAGTGGCTTTGCCAGCTTTACACACGTTTAAGAAAGTGGCTCTTGGATTTATTGCGACAAGAAAAATAATTGAGGTGGTTGGAGTTGGTAAAGGTTTATTTTTGTAACTTGCTATCATTAAAATGTTGCTGTTCAGTAACATTTTGTGTGAGCTGTGGAAAAGTACAACAACACTGGCAAACTCAGGTCGTCCTTCACAGCCTCCAACGCATTTTTCCCCAACTCCTTCATTGAGATTTCACAGATTTTAAGCTGGGCTGTCGATGCATCGAGTTGCACCGTAGCAAAGTTAAAGCTCCAGTGTGTCACATTTAGTAGGAGCTGTTGGCAGCACCGGAATATAATATATATATATAAGTATGTTTTCATTAGTGAAAATAAGAATCGCACACTGGCTCTAGATAGGGCCTTTCGCGTTTTTTGCAGCCTCAGTGGTTTCTCCTAGAACCTTAGAAAGGTAGGGTGGTGTTCAGATGGCTACAATCTCCAATTTCATCGCTAGATGCCACTAAATCCTGCACACTGGACCTTTTAAGTACCATTACACAACATTTTACCTTCACCAGATTGCTCTTTTGGAGTGAAGCGAAAACATTTTTGACATTTAAGAATCTGCACAGAGAAAAAATGTGTGTGTGTGTAACTTCTTTCTTTTTCTCTGGCAGATAAACAGATAAATGGCTGCTCTCCGGACAAGCAAGTGGACCGAGGGAGACGGGAAGGGGAGGTGAAACCAGTGGAGCTGGCCCTTACTGAGGAGCACATGAGTTGCGTGACTGGTATGGATCAGAGACTCAGACTATTAGCTCTTGTTTGCTGTCGGTCAGACCACAGAGTGTATAAAACGTGGACGCAGTGTCCGTGACGTCACCCATAGGTGTCTGAAGAGCCACCGTGAAGCTCAAGGTGGGCGGCTGAGAGGTGGAGGTGGAGCTGAGGTGGGCCGAATGAAGCCTGGTTCACCTAGCGGCAAGCCACCTGATAGGGAACCCACATGTCCCTCAAAGCGGCCATATCCTAATAATTTATAACGTTACGCCTTAATATAATTTAAATGGGTGAGTTATAAAGAAATTCAGTCCCTCACAGTTGTCAGGAAGGGGGAAATTACCTATAGAGACCGAAACAGTTTTTTGTACAAGGCTGTGTATTTCTGCTTTAAAGTTGGGCATCTTAAAATGGGCTCAATGGGGATTGACTCGCTTTTGGAGCCAGCCTCAAGTGGCCATTCGATGACCTGCGGTTTTTGACACTTCCGCGTTGGGCGTCATTTTTCAACACAGAAAGCTGTGTAGGATAACCTTAATCCTGGAACCCATTGGCTACCATCTGACGACGATTTAGCCCTCGGGGGCAACGGCCGGTGTTTCGGGGCTTCCGGTGTAGCCAGCCAAGACTTTCTCTTCCATGCGCCGGGCCATTGTTTGCAATCCAATTAGCAATCCCGGAACCCATTAGCTACCGTCTGACGGCGATATGTATGCAGATACGTTTTTTAAAAAGATAATCTCTCAGGTTCCGAGATTGATAAAAAGCTAAATCGTTGTCAGACAATAGTCCGAGCTTGCATTTTGGCCGTCGCATTCTGCCTCTTTTTCTCTCCACATGGGCCGTTTACCTGCATGCGACCAAAGCTCGCTTAAACATGATTGGTCAATACCACTCATACTACAAAGGCACTAAGACGGTAATGGACCCCAGAATGCTTCTGATACCAAAATCTTGTTCCCTCCCTACAGATTCTGCATTCATATATGCACATATCTGATAATAGAGATTATGATAACCGTATTTGGCTTATATGACAACAGGGTCCAAAATTAACTCTTTGGCTCGTCGGCCAATGGCAGGTAAACTGAGAAAATTTACCGGCCAAAAAATATTTTTTTTACTGGCCATAAAACTGCATCATGCGTTATTTGACAAAAAATAATTACCGTAAGTTTTTAGTATGCAAACTTTAGCATCACTTTAAAGACACAATTATGAAAAGATAATATCGAATTTACAACTTTCATTCTAAACTTTTTCAGATAAACACTATGAATGAATTACACTGTTGCACTTTAACTTATGCTGCTCCTCATCATCAGTCTTTTTCACACCTGCTGCGAGAACCTGAGCAACAGATTACAAATTTGGGGGTTTCATGGCCAGGAAGCTACACAGTAGCACAGGGCAATAGAATTCCAGATTCAACATCACCTTAAAGAGTAACTGCACACCCAAATTCTGCTAGCTCCCTCCACCCCAGCATGTTTAAAAGATGCAGCAGAGGACAATCACTGTAGGGGGCGTAGCGTCCCGGCTACACAGAGAGTGTGTGTGTGTGTGTGTGTGATGCTGGAGGTAGGGAGACTCTGACTCTGCCGTGTGAGTGTGTAGCTGTAGCCCTGCTGTTCATCATGTTAATGTTACAGGCTACAGTTAGCCAGTGTTATGACATTTATACTTGGCGGCAGTCAGGACAAGGTAATGTGATGCCAGATTATTTACCGTCCACTTGGCCGGTGACCCCAAACAATTTTTCTGCCAAACCCAAAATGTACCTGCGCTTGGCGGGTGTTAATTTTGGACCCTGTATACGACGAGGTGTCAAGCTTGGGACTGTTAATTAGCCTGATAAAGTGGAGTTGTTTTTGATTCAGCAAAGGTTAGCCATCACAGTTTGGATATAACGTTTAGGTGTTAATGTGATTTCCATTGAGTCTGAACATTTTCTGTCCGAAATGGCATGACCCCGGACCCATTCCCCAGGGGATTCGCATATTTCTCGACTTTTTCACCTGTGATGAGTTTGCATCCCTGAATCCTTGTCCGGCTTGTTGCGAAGAAGATGGTTTGATTATGACATCTTATGGCTTTTTCTCTCTCTCTCTCGATCTCTCTCTCTCTCTCTCTCTCTCTCTCTCTCTCTCTCTCTCTCTCTCTCTCTCTCTCTCTCTCTCTCTCTCTCTCTCTCTCTCTCTCTCTCTCTCTCTCTCTCTCGAGGTATTCTTGAAGAGTCTCTACAGCACTATGGCAGTTTGATCCCCATCCATGTGGATGACATCGTGGAGAAGCTTCAGGACATCTTCAGTGAGAGCTTCTCACAGCCACACAGGTCAGTCACAGTGTTTGGTCACTGCTTCTGTGGTGTTTTAACGTGTCGAGGAACTGTATCGTGGGCAAAGAGCTGACAGTGTTGCGTTATGTATTTTAGAGAATCTTGTAGGGAGAAATAAACTGAAAACAGGTCAAAAATGACATGAATGCCATTGGTCCATGGTTGCGCTAGGCTTGTACTTACTGCTAAGCCAAATTGGAACCACGTGAGAAGCCGTTATCTTCAGTCTAATGAATCCATAATTCACGAACAGTGTCCGAAATGAACTTTTTCACTTCAATGGGAGTGGTAGATATATTTTTTACCGGCCAAAATCCTAAATTGCCCTTTTGTGTCACATATACATTAGTTTCAGTGCATTTGATTGCGATGAGGTATTATGTTGAATTCAAACTTTAAGAGAGGCCAGAGCAAGATTTGAAGCAAATAATTTTTATAAATTGATCAACGCTTAATCAATTCAAGCCTGAATACAACTCAAGAAGTCTTGATCTCAAATTTCTACGGAATTATTTGCTATTAAATGTAATTAAGGATCAAACATAAAAGTAACGGGTCAAACGCAGGACTTTCAGAAAGGAGACAGAGGTTCGTTTTTCTGTGTGAAACCAAAAATCACTGTAGATTTGTTTTTAAGGAAGTAGTTATTCTTACTCAAACCACGATCCTTTCCTAAACCTGACCAAGTAGCTTTGGGACCTAAACCTAACCAAACTGCGACCGTCACCTGGAATGTTTCTCAGCGAGCTTTATTTTGAAAGTCTGTCCGGATGTTGCATATTTATAACTGTTAACTTGACAACAGAATGAGAAGTGTTGATATCGTGACACACTGCGACGGCGGGCCATGATACCGGGTTCGCAGCAGCAGACCGGCGGCAAGTGTCCGCTTAGCGGAGTCTCTGATGTCCCGTTCGGTAAACAGCGCACTGTAAAATGCGTAAAAACACACAGGCAGCAGAGGCAGCGTGTGCGTAAATGACACCGATGACACGCGCTAGAGACTCGCAGCATAGTTTATTACATGACTATTTTGGTACGAACATTTACACTCCAGTGTGGCGTTTCGCCTCCTCAGATTTACTCGATTTATGGAAAATCTACCTGCATTTGGCGCTTGGCGGTTTTAACTTTATATAAGATATCTTTAAATGAACTAATTTTAAATATAAATGATCTCAGGTACACAATGACATTACCTTGACTTCGTGTATGGAGCCTCCATGCAAAACGGTGATGTACGTCCCTGGTGGAGGCCGCGCAGCCGTCGGCCACTGTCGGAGCCAAGTTCCACCGATCCCGATCGGTTTTAAAACGGCCTATCTGCGACCTCTAATACCAGTGGTTCAGTAAAATAAATGTTAAAATAAAGTCAATAAAACAGAGAGAGCAGGAGACTAAACTAGATTATAGTCAACTGACACCACATGAATGGCACACAAATTAGGCAAAAAGAATTGAACCTCACACAGCACAGTCAAGCTGAGAAATGCCTATTTAAAAAGTAAATATACTCAGCCTATTTCTAGCACTTAAGGAAGTCAGAATACCCACTGGAAATCCATAATAATCAGATCTCCCTAACCATGCATTCATTCCAAATGTATACAGTGCAGTCATCCAGAAAAATGTCAGAAGAAATAGGAATTAAATGAGAATTGAAAGGCCTTGTCATTTGGCTGTCGGATTGTCGGTTAAAAGGCAGAAGAATTCTACGTTACATCTAATGATTTATTACATTAATTTGGGAATCTGGAGGGTTGATTAAACTGGGGGGGGGGGATTTTATTACTTCTGAAGTGACTCTATTTAGGTAAATGAAATAAATAACTTACTAATGTGTCAATGTGTTGGATTTGTTCTTCATTAGGAAAGCAGTGGCCCAGCACCTAATGCAATCCTTCCAGCGTTCGTCGGGATCGGCCCTGGCTAAAACCTTCAGAGTCAACTACAAACGCCATGTTCTGACCATGGATGACCTGGGAACTCTGTATGGACAGAACTGGCTCAATGACCAGGTACAAGTGTACATCCTCTTAACACAATGGGCTTAAACAAAACCTAGGCATGGGACGATATGGACATTTCATGTCACTATTATCTTGGCCAAAATAACTGCGATTCACGATATTATCCCGATAATCAGCAAAATATGCTTACAGCTGGTAAAATGGCACTAAAACATACTGGGATCGCTTTATGCTCACATTTCTTAACTTTGTCCCCACAAATTACATCTATGCGTTCAGCAGAGGCCTCGGATGCTGTCGAGGGGGTGGTCATTTCAACGATACAACCTACAGTTTTTGTTTAATTAGGCTGTTTTGTTCGAGTGGCACTTTCACAGGGTTTCCTCTGTAGGACGGAGCACTTTCAGGTCTCGATCACCATAGCAACCAACGGCTCAGCAGTTGCTGGGCAGAAATGGACAAAGCTAACTGATTGGTTTCATTCAATGCCTAAGTCTCAGTCTAATATGCATGGCTGGCTGCTTTTTCCCTTCAACTTTATTGATGAGTCAAATTCAAACACATTGAGACACACACAAATGCACTAACACACACACACTGTTTTTCCACCTTTGTGGGGATTTTTACTGATAGACTACTATTAAAGGTTTACTACTACTACATATAATACTTACTACATGTACTATTACTACTACTACTTTACTACTGCAGTGCAATGCATTTGAGCGTCAAGATTTTTCATGCATTTCATTTTAGACTTCTCCATTCCCAGCAATGCTTTGCAATTATGTCTTCTGTCCACTTATCGGCGGGCTACTACTTCTGCATACTTTCAGCTACAGAAGCCATTCATATGTGCACATGTTCATCTCTTTAAGGTCATGTATGCTTCTGTTACAGCTTTTTTGGGGAACTTTTTAGAAGTAAACGCAGCTTTGACAGTATTCCAGCTAAGTCCCCAGCTATAGCAGTCTGTCTCAGCTTTAAGCATTATGAGGTAACGCGGGTCTGCTTGCATCTCTGCCAGTTTTTCATTTCAGCTTCTAGGTTTTTGAGCAGTGCAGTGCATTAAAACTTTCGGCCTTTTTAGGTAACTCATTTCAACTTCCAGTGTTGACAGGATGACAGTTTAGCTTCCATTGACATTGGAGTCATTTAGCAGACGCTTTTATCCAAAGCGACTTGCATATGAGGAAGACAATGGAAGCAATTATAACAACACAAGGTAACAAAAAGCACAAGTGCACCAGAAACAAGTCTGTTAAGATTATCCCCTACTGGCACACTCTACAACTGAGAGCACTTCTTCAGATGTAGGTTCGTTAACCTGTGCACGGCCTCTTGTGCGCACACATCTCCTGTGTAAATACACACTCCCCACATTTTTCAAAAACATCTTTTGCACTAGCATTTCCTTCCTTAGCTGCTTCCCTTTCTGCATTTCCTTACAATATTCCCATCTCTTTTTCTGCTTTAGAAATTTAAGAAATGATGTACACTACACATTAGTGGTGTAACGGATCACAAAACGCACAGTTCGGATCACGTCACGGGTTACGGGTCACATAATTTTTCGGATCAGAAAAAAAAGGGGGGGGGGGGCAATTTTCCTATTTGCATTTCCATTTATTACATGAAAACTTACAGCAAGGAACTTTTGGTGTCCACATACCGTTACAGGTTTGTCCACCGCCCTTCTTCCTTCATCGTTATATTTTACGGGGAAGCCGAAAGGCTCCCATACGTGCGATTCAAATGATGCGGGAGGCTTTTTAAGTTCTTCTGCTCCGCCATTGTTGACTTATTAACCCGCCCTGTGGCGAGAGGTACACCCTGGAGTCAGACAATCACAGGGCTGACAGATAGAGACGAGCAACCATTCACTGGCAATTTAGAGTTCAGCTTAGAATGAACCTAAACTGCATGTCTTGTCTGAATAGCAAACCAACGCAGTGTGTCGTGTGTGGGTCTGATAACAAAGAACCACAAACAACCTTCATCATTCATCAGAAGGATTGTCCTTTCATGATCTGTTATTTCCCCTTTCAATCTTTATCATGGATGATGTCTTTCAGCAATACACACATTTTAATTGTCCCTCCTCATTTCCATTCAGTCACATACGAGGCTGAAAATCCCAGTGTGTCAGGTATAAACTATAGTTTGAATTGATATATTTACATATTTCTGCTTCCCCTAAAACATTTGTGCTACTATATCATTACTACAAATTACATAAAATTCGCATCATAACCCAGATTATTAAATAATGAATTGACAAACAGAATATCAATAAACGCAGATGCCATTGCTGCCAGTAGAAATTACTTCTGTGCTTTCTCTATCTGAACACTGAAGTCCACTTATTAACAGTGGATTAAAATAGACCCTTTCCACAATGTTAACTACATGTTAGAAAGCCACGTGGTTAACGTTGTAAAAGGGTCTGTTAACCTGAACCATGATCTTTTCCTAAACCTAACCAAGTAGTTTTGTTGCTTAAACCTAAGCAAACTGCGACTGAAAACTGATAAATCAAGAAAGTCTAAAAATAACGCACAATTGTCAAAATTAGCCTCACACAGGAGTTGAACGTCGGTCTCCTGGGTGAAAGTTCTCTGTTTGACCCATTTATCCACCAGAACCTCCCCCCGTCACTGACTTTGTCGCTCTTTATACAATGTCACCTGACTTCCTAAAGTTTTTCTGGCAGAAAGGCTTGAAGCCCTAACTTCTCCCAATACCGCCACTGTCCACTGGGTGGCGACGCAGGATGACTGGATAGGTGGTGTGCAGTTTGGGTGGTGGGTGTCATGACAAACGTCATGACGTAAATTTTGCCGCGTTTCCATTACCAGTACCAGCTCAACTTGACTCGCCTCGCCTCGGCTAGACTCGGCTTGCTTTTCGCTCCGTTTGCCACTGCAGAAAGTACCTCCACTATAGTACCTGGTCGTCATAGCGACGCCGCAGGAAACTGCCGCAACCTCTTTAATGTGTCCTTTTTTAAGTGTGTCTTTACATATGGCATCTTCCTTTGTTGTTGTTGTTCTATTCAGGTTATGAACATGTATGGTGACCTGGTCATGGACTCTGTGCCAGAGAAGGTAAGGACATAAAAACAAATTACCATTGGCCTATTAAAGGGGCTCTCCCCCGATTTTTACACATGAAGTTAAGTCAACTCATCATGTGGAGTACTACTCATGTGAAAACAGATGTATAATGTTTTCTCTGATGGGAGCTTTCCAAAGTCTGGGAAAAACGTGTGCATTTAGGATGCAGGGGGTGTCTCAACAATGAGTTCTGTTGGAAATGCCAATCCAGCATTTCTGGAGCTTGACCCTTACTTGCGGTTAGAGTCAGATAAATGCCACAAGCGGCATTTTACGGGTTCCAAGCAAATAGTTTGACATATAAGCATTATACAACTTTGTTCACACACAAAGACACTTGTGTTTTAAGTGTTTACAATGGACAGTAGAGAGATACAGGAGGACGACAGCCAACAAATGTCTCCTTCGTCATAGGGTATGTGTCTTAGACCACTTGGTAATCAGGAGAACGCAATAGTTCTACATTGAGTTCTACATACATTCAGGTTATTCACTCTCATTGCATAGCATTGCTAGCATTTTTTTTTTTAAATGGACGAAATGATAGAATTCCAGAGAAAATCTTCCAGTAAGTTATGAGATATCAACTTTATGAACTTAAGTGGCGCCCCATTGGGACAGAATGGCCCTAGAAATTGCAGTGAACCTCAGAGCTAACACGTGAACAAAACTTGGTATGACAGTTTAAAGAAGACTTGATTAATAAGTAAAACGGGGTACACTGTCCACAACTCTAGATATGAATTGCCGTGAAACAGAACTTTATATTTTTTCATAAAGGAATAACTTTTGTGCTGCTCGATCCGAACTATGCATGTGTGAACTGTGAAAAGTTTTAAAAGTTTTTTAGGTAAATTCGAAATGTTCAAATCTGTAGGCCAAAATGGCTGAGGCCTACACTGAACGATGCATAATCATCCAAGAAATCCAGGGCAACATTTGTTTTCCTATCACATACGATTCATAATTTTTTTACTAAAACATAAAAAGTTATTATAGCGCCACCATGGGGTCAGTCATTTTTTTTCTTCCACATCTGGGTCGAGTGAATACAAAAATTGCAGTCGCTGTTGATGATAGCGTGGCTATTTAAAAATGGCGGGTTTGGGCAGGATGTTCCCGTGTCGTGCAAGTAGGGGTGTGCAATATCATATCATTCAAGATAATACCGTAATGTCTAATTTTTAATGTGATTTATTTTTTATTTTTTTTAAAGTCGTATCGCAATAATGGCAACATTCCAACTTGCTATGCACAGCAACAACAAGCATCGCTGAAAGCAAAAGTGACATTGCTACCAGCTCCACGGTGGAGGAGGTGGTTCCAAAAAGGGGCGCGACTTTAGTAGTGGAAGTGGTTTGGTTACAACAAATGGTCAGGCCGTCCAGGTATATTAACGGCGCCATCAGCGATCGATTAACTTCCCTTTGCACTTCCCTAGGGTTGGAATTAGCACCCGTCACCCGCCAAATGCGAGTGAATTTGCTCAACCTACCAGCCACAGTGGCGGATAAATAATAAGAACGTAGTACGATTTGTGACATTCCACAACAAAGATTGGATCGCGAGGCTGCTTTTTTTCACTCGGACACTTTTAATGGGAAGACAATGAAAAAACAGTGTGGCGTTTCATCGCAGGAGTTTAAATCTAAGGTGTGTTGATTGATTCACGACGTCAACTGCTGGATTGAGTAACATGAAAAAAGAATCCACTTTAAAAGTTGCCGGTAGCCTTTAAGCCTTTTTCCGCCACCAAAGCACCAGCCCTGAGCCAGGAAAAGTGGTCCTTCAGTAGCACCAAGTCGTTGCTGGTCTAGAAGTAAGCACCGCTTACTGCGGCGGCTGGGGGCGGGGTTACCGTGACAGACAAGACGAACAGCTTTCACTTCTGCTTCTTACACCAACGCTTAATACATTTCTATTTAACTGCAATGTGATCGTTTATCAGCAGAGTTGATGCTAGGAGGGTAGCAACATGCCGAGGCTAAAGTTGACATGTTATTGTTAGAAATAAATGTTCTGTACGTACCGTTACTCTCGCTCATAATCTCCGTCTGTACAAACTTCAGCGAACATTGACGGTGTTTGTGTTTGGCGCTGCCAACCATGTTGGGATATACGGTCCCGCAGGCCGGTCTCCGAAGGGAGGGGATCATGCTCTGCTTCAGGACGTCGCAGTACATGTTGGCATTCATGGTTCCCTGTAGCTCTGTAGCTCCCCCGTGCAGCCAGCGCTCATGCAGCCCCAGACCATGACACTGCCACCACCGTGCTCGACACACTTGTCTTTGTACTCCTCACCTGGTTGCCGCTACACACGCTTGACAACATCTGAACCAAATAAGTTTATCTTGGTCTCATCAGACCACAGGACATGGTTCCAGTAATCCATGACCTAAGTCTGCTTGTCTTCAGCAAACTGTTTGCGGGCTTTCATGTGCATCGTCTTTAGAAGAGGCTTCCTTCTGGGACGACAGCCATGCAGACCGATCTGATGCATTGTGCGGCGTATGGTCTGAGCACTGACAGGCTGACCCCCCCCCCCCCTTCAACCTCTGCAGCAATGCTGGCAGCACTCATACGTCCATTTCCCAAACACAACCTCTGGATATGACGCTGGGCACGTGCACTCAACTTCTTTTGTGGCCTCAACATGGCTGTGTGCGGAGTTATTTTGAGGGGACTGCAAATGTACACTGTTATACAAGCTGTACACTCACTACTTTACATTGTGGCAAAGTGTCATTTCTTCAGTGTTGTCACATGAAAAGATACAAAAAATGTTTTTACAAAAATGTGAGGGGTGTACTCACTTCTGAGAGATACTTTTACACTGGGAGGAATTTGGGGTTAAGTGTCTTGCCTAAGGACTTTATTCAGACTGCAGGCAAATCAGATTTGTTTCTCAAATCAGATCTCTAAGACAGGCTGCCCCACTGCTGTTTGCAAGTCATCAGATCAGATTTGTGAGTCCAGACATCGCACAGGATCTGCCTCCAAATCTGGCCCGTATTCCTTTTGCAAAAATCAAATTTCATGTGTTTTTTTTTAGCTGTCCAGACTTTCTAAAATCAGTCTGACTATGCCAAACAACAGGTTTGGGCTGGCAGTCTGAACAAGGCCAAGGACGTGTGATTACAAACTTACATTA
Organism: Coreoperca whiteheadi; assembly: GCA_011952105.1. Taxonomy (NCBI): domain Eukaryota; kingdom Metazoa; phylum Chordata; class Actinopteri; order Centrarchiformes; family Sinipercidae; genus Coreoperca; species Coreoperca whiteheadi. The sequence goes on along the minus strand of WNGW01000013.1, from coordinate 292,212 downwards.
AAGTTCCAGGAGACTTGATTTAGGATTGTTTCTTCCATATCTAAATGTAGGAAAACATATGACGTACTGTGCAAAGCAGTTGATGGTACTGAAAAACTCTCATAACTAATGAAATCACCAGCGATTTTTCTCGGGAACGTCCAGATGCCAAAACAGTCTGGGCATTTCGATCAGATGCAAGTAAAACCAATGACGACTGCAGACGCACCAAAGCTTTGTGTTGTCGGTTGCTATGACAACACACAAACATAACACATACTATGAAGGTACCGGGGTGAGCCCCCAACAACCACAACTGGAAACCCTACAGAGCAGTTAAACCCAACAAGAAACCAAATGACAAGTTCAAATTCCTAATATATGTTTGTCCTTGCTGTACTTTTACTATGTTAGTCTATTCTGTACGAAATCTAATGATTGAATGTCTGTCCTGGGAGAGGGAGCCCCCCCCCCTCTGTTACTCTCCCTGAGGTTTCTTCCTTTGTTTTTCCCTGGTAACGTTTTTTTTGGGGGGGGCTTTTTCTTTATCCAAATTGAGGGACTATGGATAGAGATATAGAAAAACAGCTCTGTAGCACCACTAGGGTTCAAAACCTTCACAGGGGACCTTTAGTTTTGTCGCACACATCATTTGGAAATGTTTTGAATGTAATTCCAGACTAAGTTGATTCTCTTCTAATTAGTTTGAAACCGGGCCAGCGCACAAGTCAAAACAGCTTCTCCTTCTATGAATGGAGATTTCCGGCATTCAGACATTATATATGAAGAGAACACAGATGCTTTGTGAAAAGGGCTTTGATAACATTTATATTTTGATAGGTTTGTATGTCTGCTATGTGTTTTTATATTAAAATATCTAACAATATGATTGATAGTTGTATATTTAATAATCCTTCAATTAAGCTGCACCGGACTGCTCTGCGGGTTATATTGTATCGATTGTCAGCTGCAATTAAATGGAAGTTTTTTTGGGTTGTTTTTTTTTCGCATTTACATGGATAATTTTGTATACATTTCTGGAATAAATAATGTAACACAATAAGGAGAATGGGTGGAAAAGGAGTGAAACACAATATGTGGACATGTGGCCCCGCTCGCAAAGTAGATTTTACAACCATGAAGAAGCAGCAGACGTCCGTGGCAGAGCGGGTCGTCCACCAATCGGAAGGTCGGCGGTTCGATCCCGGCTTCCCCCAGCCATGTGTCGAAGTATAGATACTGAACCCCAGATTCAGCTTCTGAAGCAGTATGAATGTGTGTGTATGGGCAAACGTGATATGTAGTGTGAAAGCGCTTTTAGTCCGACGACTAGAAAGGCGCTATACAAGTACAATCCATTTACATTGAAATGACCGTGGCTTTGTTGAGCGATTATTGAACCTCTTATTAATATGCTCTAGTGTCAAATGTAACACTTATTTAACTGATTCAAATAGTTAGAGTAAAGTTCATTACAACTACAGGAAATAGGAACCCACACATTGACGTACACTTTGTGAAACTCTAGCTTACAAATAATTCTTAATTAGGAAATCGGGGATAAAAAGTTTCGTCAAGTTTCTGTTTCCTGTCGAGAAACACCATCTTTCAAACGCGGTTCGCCTTTTTACCTTTTTATTAGGCATTCTTTAGCTGTGCAAGAGTCCATAATGACATGTTTTTGTCCACACATGGTCTGCCATCTATCCTGATTTTGACTTGTCTCCGTTCTCTTCCTCAGGTTCACTTTTTCAACAGCTTCTTTTATGATAAGCTAAGGACAAAGGGCTATGAAGGAGTCAAACGGTGGACGAAAAATGTAAGTGGGCGTCAGAACCTTCCCACTCTGACCTTTTTTTTCCCAATTAAGTCGTTAGGTAGGATTTTCTTCAAGTTACGGTAGTTCTAGATACGTTTTTGTATGTAAATATGTAGCCATTTTTAAATCACAAAGTTTGGTGTCCCATTCCTACTAACTGAGACCACCCGCTATTGCCTAAGCAGTTAACTCAGTCTGTTGTCAGTTGATAGCTGTTAGCTTTTTGTCATCCAGACATTATAATTACTAGACTGCTGCTTCTCAATCGACCTGCTTCAGGCTCCACAGTGTGGTCAAGAAGCTTAGGGCGAACTCACTACAGCTACAGGGCTGAGTTGTAGCTAACCTTAGGGTTAACCTACTGTATATTTTGACTATATTCAGCTGCTGGTTTAGCTCGGTATTCTAGCTCTGTTGACTGAGGCCACACAGCCGACATAGCATCTATACCAGCTCGTTCTCATCTGCATGGATATTTACATTGCTGAGAACTGCTAGGTGGAACAAGTCTGACTCCACGTCCTCTGTATTTTCAAGGAATTCATTTCCAGTACAGCATAACAACATTTGATTTGCAGCTGTTGTCTCTCTCCTTTCACTACTTTGTGCCCTTCTCTCTTCTCGCCGTACTTTCCTTCTATCAGGTCGACATCTTTCAGAAGGATCTGTTGTTGATCCCCATCCACTTGGAGGTGCACTGGTCGCTGGTCAGTGTTGACATTCCACGTCGAGCCATCACTTACTTTGACTCTCAGCGGACCCTCAACAGACGCTGCCCAAAGGTAGGCGTGGTCAGCATCACCAAGCCCTTACGCTAGTAGATTTTGTTTGGGGACACTGTAAACGCCATTAGAGACCCTTTTGTAATGTGAGTTACAGGTAGGCTTTCCGTCCAGGCTCTAGACTGCCTTCATATAACTGATCTGGGGTCTCCTTAATAAAACAGTGCGTAGGATCCATACTATAAGTGTATGCGCGCACACAAGCTGAAAACCTTTTTTGGCCGCACGTGGATCAGCCTCTCATCCGGCCCTCTACACGCCCGCATTCAACCATAAATGGTGAATGCAAAGCCCCACGTGTATATTGATGCATTTACATTAGCCTGCTTACGGTGAATCGCGGCAACAGCCGAGAGGAAGACGGGGAAAAAAAACGAAAAAAGCACATACAGCATTGTTGATAGCCACAGCAGCGGGGGTCACAAGCAAAAGAAAATGCAGCGAGTTTAACAGAATGATATTATTCCCAAAAGGGACTTTAGCAAGAAAGGTAAAAATTATAAATATATATTTTTTCATATCAAACACACACCTGTCGGATAATTCCCGCTGGTAACAGCTGGTTGCCAGAAACCCCAGAGTGGTTAGGAGTCTACTTGTATTTCCGGGATCCTGCGGTTCCGTCGGGTTGGTCTGTCTAATGCTAGACCCGGTTCAGCACACGTATCCAAGAGTACGGCAGGGAATCTAAATCAGCGCAGGCCTGTTACCCAGCCATCATCATGGGCCAGGAAATCTCTGCGGTGCTCATTCCCTCGCACGCACGAGCGTCGCCGCACTCTTCAGCCTGCAGCTTCACAGCAGCCGTACGCATTACTTCACACCTTGCCAAAAATGAGAGCGCCAGTCGGTGGGATCCACCACCCAGGGATGTCATTCGAAGGTGGAAGTTTGACGGGTGAACTTCTACATCGGTGCTGTTGTGCTTGGCCTGCATCATGATCAGGACTGACAGTGACGATATGAAGGGTAGCGATCGTGCGAGAGCTTTATTTCCAGACTTGGCCAAGGTGAGTCAGTGTGAGAGGGCAGAGTGTGTGCGCGCCACCGCACTGTCTCCAGTGCGCTCGCGTTCACTGCAGCGATTTTTACACACAAAAACCATACAACAACTAAAATGGTACTAGGCGACGTATGCACAGTATTCGAAGATATTATTAAAAACTACTGACGCTGATGATTTCATCACGTACAGTCCGACCCTCGACTCTCTTATGTATTTCACAATTGAAAGGTGCTTAAGGAATAATTATGGTAAAAAAGGTTGTTTTTATAGATCACAACTTTTGCGTGGGAAGTGCCGTACGCCTCTTTGTGTGTGCATAACGGTTATAAATAGGGCTGCAGCTATCTATTATTTTAGTAATCGAGTATTCTACCATTTTTTCTATCGATTGATCCAGTAATAGGATAAGTAGGCCTACTTTTTCTTTATTAAAGAGCAATACTAAATATACAAGAGAAAATAAGACAGGTATCTTAAAAACATCTTAGAAAGAGTTTTAAGTTTTACTGCTGAGAACAAGAACAAGAGTAGAAATGCGCGGATCAGCTCGAACGTCACCGAATCCGCTGCTAAAAACAATCCATCCATCACACATGATTCTGCTCTACGCCCCCGATCGACACATTACAATTATTGAAATTCTCAGCGTTAAGCGCGATGCTGCCGTAACATTAGCTACACTGAAGTAGTTTGCTTTAAAAAAACAAATCTTTTGGCGAAATTACATTTGTGAAATAACCTAACCATGCAGCACACGGAGTAACCGCTGGAACGTGGGCAAAAGAGGGAGATGTTTGTATTTAATTCAGATCAAGTACATCGCACATACAGATGTACAGTTTGAGCTAACCATTCATCATAGTAACACAGCTTGTTTCGTTAAGTTAGGAGCTGTAAATAGGATTAAAGAGTGAGCATCACGCACACGCAGTCACAGCTTGTTCTGCTGTTTGTTGCGCTTAGCTTTTATTAACATTTGACTGGTGTATTTCGGAGATATCCAGTATATATAAAGTCCCGTTAAACTGCTGGCTGCTCCGTTGAGTCGCTCGTATCTCTTCGGCTGACACGCAAACCTTTTAATGTTCAGCGTCGCATCCTGAAGCTCGACACACGCTCGTCGTCATTTAAAAATAGCGAGCGGGACCAAACGACGTGACTTGTGATGACGCCGCTCCCTTTCTCTCGCGCTGCGGACTTTGATCTTGAAATGAGCTGAAAACGAAAGTCACAGAATGACACATTCATTGCGTTTTAACGTGAAATGGGAGTTCAACACATTCATGATTTATCTCTCCTCCACCCGCTATTGTGGACTGTTAGGCTACTTTTACTGCTTTACCCTCCTGACACGCGGAAATAACCGCAATCTGCGCGCACTCAGAGTGCTTACACAAAAAGTTTCTTTCTGCAGCATGACGGCGTGTAATTTAATGGACTAAACGAAGCTTCGAGGCAACTGATTTTGCCTCGATGACTTTTTGAATTGGAATTACTCGAGAAATCGTTTCAGCCCTAGTTATAAATGAGCCCCCTGATGCGCAGGCTCTTGGGCTGGGGAATGGGTAGTCTATTGTGACCCACCTCCTGTAGCTCTGCACTGCATTAAATGGCCTGACTGAGTGCAGTTAACAAGGACCATCGCCCTTTTGGTTCATTCGAACTACTTTTGTTCAGGTTAACCCTGTTTATTAGGTAGCTGACTGGATATTGCCTTATTAGTGGATAATCTACTAGTCATCGTGTCACTTGTGTGACACTTTTACTGAACAGATTTAACAGTTCCTAATTGGGATAGTAATTATTTACTCAAGGTGCCATCTTTGGTTACATCAGTGTTGTGTACATCGGTCTAGTTTTAACAAGGAGCTGGTCAGTGTTGGACAGTAAAACACAGAATAAATAAAGCAGCCTCTTTCGAATGTATCGTATGTAAAACAAATGAAACGATCAATGAGACATTCAAACCATTCCCATTTTATCCTCAAAATTAAAAAACTTCATGTCCCAGCAATTAGTCCAGGTGTAGCCCTGGGACTGACTGCTGCCATCAATATTTCAATAATAATCAATAAGTGGGTTTAGTTTAGGGATATGGATGGAGTATTAAAATAAGCACACTGTATAATGTTTCCAACACCTTAATATAATTTGGCATATTGGAGTCTGTTGTCATTATTTCTAATTATAGTGTGTTCTCTTATTTTGATATCAACGTGTAATCTTTTTTTTTTTAATTGAAATTATTAGTGTCATTATTTTGTGTCAGTGTTTTTTTAGGCTGCTTTCACACCTCTAGTTCGGGTCATTTGGTCCGAACCGAGGGCAAACAATTATACATTGTAGCATTCTTCTGCTTTTTTGGTTCCTTTTCACACCGCGCTGATCGCCAGTTTGAAACGAACCAAAATGCAGTCACATGACAACATCCACATCACTCATTGGCCGTGGCGTATATCCTAAACTGCTTTTCGATTGGTCAGAATTTGCGTGCGGGAAAATACCAACAGAAGAGGAAAAGCCAGCAAACAACAACACAACTGTGGAGAGACGACTGGTTGGTTTTGTCCCTGGCCAGAATCTATTACATTGGTTGTATCCACCACAATATGCAGACAACACATTTGTATAATGAAACCAACGTTCTGATGCAAACGGCGAGCGCGCATCGCTTGTCACTTCAAGCGGGGTCGGTTCGAGGTCGATTCGCATTCTCACCACACACGAACGGCTCCAGAGTTGGTTTGAAAGCGTACCGAGCCCACCTCTTCAAGGAGGTCTTGTTTGGTCCGCTTTTGGTGCGCACCCGAGTCCAATTTCTGCTTTCACACCTGAGCAAACGAACCGCACCAACGGGGCAAACGAACTATAGTACGATTCAGCAGAACTGAATGAGGCAGGTGTGAAAGCACCCATACACACACACACACACACACACACACATATATAAATAAGTGAATTTCTTGTGTCTGTTTGTCATGGAGACAATCAAGAATAATGTGGTCAAATATAGCACAGGAGCCCTGTGGCCTGTGTTTTTGCTATCTCTGTAGCCTTTTCACTGACTCTTTTGTTTTTTTGTTTCCAGCACATTTTTAAGTATCTGCAAGCAGAGGCCATCAAAAAAGACCAGCGAAACTTTTTGGATGGATGGAAAGGCTTTTTCAAAATGGTGAGTTGCTTTCTTTTTTTTTTTCGACTTTGACACAGACTCATGTTAGAAATCCATGACCGCTTTGGGGAAAGTGAGTTGTTGCTGCCGTTGCAAGTCACACGTCACTATGGTTGCTATGTATTTGGACAGTTGTGCTGCAAATTGCTAATGGATTGTCGATGGTATGTTGCAGAATGTGGGTCGTCAAAACAACGACAGTGACTGCGGGGCTTTTGTGCTACAGGTGAGTTTCCCATGTGCAGATAAAAGTGAAGCCTTCTGGTTTTAGCCTCACCTTCAAATTACTACTGTGTCCGGGCTGCACAATTAATCCTATTAATATCTGAATCTTGATTCAGGCCTATATGCGATCTCATTTCCCAGCCTCACAAACATGTCCGTCCGTTGTGAGAGCCTTAAAAAGGCTGCAGAGGCTGTGGCTTTGAGACTCTAAGCACTTGCCCTACATCATGTGGTGTGTTTAGCTAACTCAACCAACCTATTTGGGGCAGTAGGCTGTCCATCCCTGAAGGACAGCCATTTTTCTGCCGCGCTCAGTGCATGTTGTTTATATTCGGCCAGCCTGCCTTGCAGGAACTTTGTCAGGCAGCAAGCGTGTTGAGCATCTATGGAGCTGGTTGCTCAGCATCGTAGGACCACACACGCCTACTGGCTCTTGCTGTGCGCAATGTGAATGCCCTATTACAGTTGTGTTGTTGGGAATCTGTTGTTCCTGCAGACCAATAACTGGGTTTTCTTCCCCCTCCCCACCGCTCTGCAGTACTGCAAGTGTCTGGCACTAGGACAGCCATTCGGCTTTGGCCAGCAGGATATGCCCCGGCTGAGGAGGCAAATGTACAAAGAACTGTGTCACTGCAAGCTCACCCTGTGACCCATCCCCACCACCCCAGCCCGCCATCTCCACATGCTCCCACCCCTGACCCTAACACGATGGAGGGACAATGACGTAACAAGAGGAGCAAATGATTGACTGGAAAAAGAGAAACTTTTCAAAAACTTTATTTTTTTTTTTCTGCCAACATCCAGAGAAAGTACTTGTTGTAGGTGATGTCATTGTTTCGCCTTGCTTGGTCTCAATTTACCTCCCTCTCTCCACCCCCTTTGAAAACTCTGATTCAATTTCCATGTCATTGTTGTTGGGTTTTTTTTGTGGTTGACAGAGGCCAAGAGTAGCCAGCTTCCGTTTTGGGAACGTGCTAATCTTCCAACCTATCGTAGTCCGCTTGTGTTTTTCAAATCTGAACGGCAGCGTGAAGAAGATCATGAAGACCATCTCAATGATCCAGTCCAGACGAGGGGTTGGAACACAGTTAGTCAAACCTCAGCGCTACTTTCACGTAAGATGTGTTTGAACACGGAGTGCAGGGGTAGCGTGGATGGGATGGCAAAATGATTTGAACCGGTCTGCTTGTGGTTAAATTGTACCAGTGGATTTCCATGCCTTCCCCCCCCACCCAGTCCACGCCGTATGTTCTGTTCCATTCCAAATGTCAAAAGGACGAAACGCTCCGCCGACGGCGTCTTTGGAAAAACAACAAACGTAAAGTACACTCCCCCCGTGCTACAGCCAATGTTATGCTGACCATGCTATCTAGTCAGTACGTAATGTTTCCCCCTGTAGTGCGACGAGCCATTTCCAATGTATGATATTTGATTAACATTTCCTGCGAGGCGTTTCGATGTCAGAATCAGAATTTACACAACATCCTTGGAACACACCTCATTATTGACCCCTTTGGCGGAAACCTCCTCTGCCTCCATCACTCATTCCCGGTCAGACAGATAGAAAATGACCATGCGTGAGAGTGGATCTGCATCTGTGGCTCACCGCCCGAAACGCCACAGTGGCCCCCCCCCCCAAAAAAAATTGTGTATTTTTTACATTGCATTAATCTTTATTTCAGTTTTATCTCTGTCAGTAAATGTGTTGATATACTTATTGCTTTAAACAAATGGTGTTAAAAGGAGGACTACTAATTTCGGTTATTTTCAGAGTAAGTATAAAACGAGGTCCTCTGGTTAGTATTTCTTTGAAAGTTTAAGAGCCATTTTGGTGAGGACCATGACTGCTACAAACAGATTCAGTATGTCCACAATGGAGTTACTCTACCCTCCTCTTCTTTTTATAACGACAGACGACTTTGTTGATAGCTGTGTGTTTTTGATTTTATTTTATGTTTTGTTTTTTGTTTTTTCAAACAGGAGTTAATGCAACAGAGTTGACAGTTTTATATATCTTCTACAATGCATTATGGTTGCTAAAAATAAAAATACAGGGCAAACAAGTGATTGTGCATTTTATCAATACTACTGCATGGGAATTAGCTGGGCACTATATACTGACGGGATTGCGGGCGGCCGTGGCCACCAGTCGGAAGGTTGGCGGTCCGATCCCGGCTTGCCCCCACCCCGCGGGTCCAAAGTGTCCTTGAGCAGGAGACCGAGGGCTGTGCCTTCGGTGTGAGGCAAGGGCTTCTCCAGTCAGTGCATCATTCATAGTCTATAAAAAATAGAATTTAGCTACACTTAAAACACAAGAAAAGAATGTAAGGAAATGTAAAAATGAAATTAAAAATCAGCAGCTTAAGCATTCATACACACAAATGCCACACACACACACTCACGGTCAAAACATTAAAAAAAAGTATAAACGTGCATTTACACCCACCCATACTTCAGTCATTGACCCATTGCATAACATATCATATCATCAGTTATGCATATATTCTTATTGCTGCACTATATTTCAAAGTTGTTGTGCTTATACCTACAGTAATACATCAAAATGGTTCGTTGTTATCCTAACAATAAACCGGGGATAACAAAGCACAACAAAGACATCCTGAATGCCATGGGGAGGGCCTTTACAGATGGTAATAGGGAGTAGGTGAGGGCCATCCAGGCTGACCTGAAGGTGAAGATCAGGGAGGCCAAGGAGGGGTACAGGAGGAAGCTGGAGGGGAAACTCCAGCAGAACAACATGAGAGAGGTCTGGAGCGGCCTGAAGAGCATCGCTGGCTTCAGGCCGACT
>WNGW01000013.1:240654-280669 GCA_011952105.1 Coreoperca whiteheadi | reverse complement strand
CAACACACTTAAATGTGTATAAGGAACAGCTTTAACAGATTGGCCACACCGGCCCCTGCTCCCCCCCCCCCCCCCCCTTAACTGGCTCTCAGGCTAACAGCCCTCTTCACATTGACATTGATGTCCCCCCCCCTCCCCCGCCTGTAACCTCTGCTGTGTGCCTGACTGCTGACCAGGTGAGAGGATAGCTGATGAAACAAGGCCCCTTGTATGTGTAAACCTACATGGCATTAAAGCTGATTCTGAATAAAAGAGGCATAATCAAAAATATAGTATATTTAATAGCTAAAGGATAATGATCTAGATGTATTACTGTAGGTATAACCACACAAACTGAAATATAGTACAGTGCAACAATTCATTTTTAGTTTGCACTAGTGCGCACTGTGTTTTACTATATTTGTTTACTTTTTGTTATTTGCATTCCGCAATACATCTAGGGATGCAGGTGATGGGGGGGTCGTGTTATGGGATTTTATTCTAATTATGTGTTATGCTGATTGGATGTTGTGGAGTCGTGAACACACTGAAGCACGTTCCTAGGTTTTTTTTGGCAATAAAGAATTGAATCTTGAATCTTGTGTTAGCTATTAATGCATTGCTTAAGGGGAAAATAGCTACACATGCCAAATCACAATTGTTTGTCTATGAATGAGCTACATTCTGTTGCTGATAGGCCGGGATTGTGTTGGTTTCGCAGTGTATTTTGAAGTTCATGAGAAATAGATGATCGATAATATGGTTTATTTAATAGACAAAGTATTATGATCTTGATAGATGGATGTATTACTGTAGGTATAAGCACGACAACTTTGAAATATAGTGCAGCAATAAGAATATATGCATAACTGATGATATATTGATGATATGATATGTTATGCAATGGATCAATGACTGAAGTATGGGTGGGTGTAAATGCACGTTTATCCTTTAGTTTTTTATGTTTTGACCGTGAGTGTGTGTGTGATATTTGTGTGTATGAATGCTTAAGCTGCTGATTTTTAATTTCATTTTTACATTTCCTTACATTCTTTTCTTGTGTTTTAAGTGTAGCAAAATTCTATTTTTTATAGACTATGAATGATGCACTGACAGGACAAGCACTGTCCCCAGTGGTCTGTGTGGTCCCGATCGCTGTCTTTGGCGCCCCTAGTGGTAGAGACCAGCAGTCTGTGTTACAGCAAACAGACCAAGGATTTGGCCACAACCCCTGCTGTCCAGATACTCGCAACTCTCCTAAAGCACATCTTGGCAAACTAGAAAATAAGATGAGTGTCCGTGGGCAAGTCATTAAACGTTACCTGACACACAAACCATGGCTGGAGTAGTGTTGTGTGGCTCTGTCCGAGCCACTATTGTTTGTTTCCCATGTACAGAGCCAGGGGCTGAGTACAAACACAGCGCACACGCTGAACGGACTTCTACCAGACGGCGAGGAGGTTTCCGCTGAATCTGACAAAAGGAAATGTATTGAATTAGAATTGCATAGCCCACCTTTAACTATTTAGCGGTCCTACTGGCTGACTCTGCCCGGACTAGAAATTGGAACAAATGTATCTTGGGGCATGTTCAATAAAGAACCTCACATTCCAAGCTTCCCTTTTGAATTTAGCTACGATGTGCTACACATGACTACAGTGTGATTCATTCACAGTTCCATGTTGTGCAGATTATATGACTGGATATGATATGTGTCACCGCAGCAATGTTCCATGTTTTCATTTAGTAATACAAAATATTGCAAGGAAATATAAAGATGAAAAATTCTACTCTAGGGTTCGGCCCATAGACTGTATGTAGTTCCGCCTTTTTTCCACGTTGACAAATGGCTGAACTGAGAATGGGGGACCTATAAACGTACACCCCGGGGTAGCCCGCGTGAAAGGAGCTTGGTTGCCTCTCAAAGAGTTTGCTTATGAAATGTAAACGCCGCCCCCCTGGCATGCTAACGGTCAAACAATCGTACACTACTACAGATGGTATGGCCCACCTACTTTTATATGACGCACAAATCGACCAATCACAAGTCTCTCTGGGAGGGATTATAACTAAATGACGGCGATCTGTTGCAATGAGAGAGCTTCTTTGTGTGTTGTCAACGTATATAAGACATTTCTGCCGCAGTTTCTTTCTTTGGAATAATGTCGGCTGAATATGATAATAGGTGAGGAAACGTTTTGTGGTTGTGTGGGTATTTTGTGTTTCAGAAGTTGATTTACTTGTTTACGTCGATATGTTTGTGTTTGTTATGGATGACTATTCGGGATGTAACGTTAGATATTGACCGAAGCATCGTGGTGTTTCTGTGCTCGACTATGTTAACGCTAAGGCCTGCCGATAGCCTGCCTCAAACTCAGTCACCGGTCTTAACATTTAATAAGCCAATACGATGGTTTCCGGTTAAAGTTAGTTAACTAGTTATAGTTAGACGTCTCTGGCTTTCTAAATAGTCGCCTGTAAGTGTGTTTCATGTGGCGCGAATGAGGGCGAAGACTGTTGGTCCTGAACGCAAATGAAGCAAATTAAATGGCAACCGGCGCCTTGGGTAGCACGTGAACAAGCCTCGTCTAGGCCTTCGCAATTTCTCTTTGAAATGCTTCTGTCGTTAAAAGCCGTTAAAAGTATATTGGACATGCGAAATGTTCTGTTATTCGCATAGTGGAGGAAAGCTCAGAGTTGGCAGTGTTAATTTAAAGGCATTTGTTCTTTTGTACGACGGGCGCACATGGCTGCGGTCGTGTTAATCGGCGGCTCGCACAATGCCGGTAGCGTAACGTTAGGCCGCTGCGCGCTGTTGGCTGCCCCCCCCCCCCGAACGTGCCCGCAGCTGAAAGTATGTGCTAGCTTCGGGAAACAGATACCCGGTGTGTGTCGGTGTACGCATCGTTAATGGGTTTCGCTGACCTGGCAAGTCGGATAAAAGGCCACACACAGACAAGCAGGGCCTGTTCGCTTGGGGCTCTAGCGGGCCAGGCTACAACCGCCTGTGCCTATTTATTTCAGTCGTACTGTCGCACATTGTGTGCTAGAACCGCGTCTTAAAAACCACAATAAGCCCACGGTAAGTCCAAAAATAAGTCCTATATTGTGAAATGGCTGACTTAAATCGTTGTGGCCGTTATTCCTATCGACTCGCTTCCGACTCTTCAGCCCGAACAGGAGAAACGACCATCTTGAATGTATGTTCTTACTAAAAATGGCGGACTTCTGAAAATACGCCTGCTTACAAGCCCAAGGAAAAGACGTTTTTTTTGTTGTTGGGTTTTTTTGTGGCAAAGTTTCATTCTAGCATCCCATGAAATCGGGTTTACTGGGTTTTTAGGATGTAGCATATGACTAATTATGCAGACATCTAACAAACTGCAACGGTATTCACAGGAACCCATGTATTGTGTAATTCGTCAATGAAGAGTGGCAGAATTTGAATAGGGGAAATAGTCCTCTAATCTAGTGGGCGTTTTTTTTTTTTGTTTTCTATGCATCCATACAGTCATTACAACACATATTGGCAGTAATCATGATGAGAATTGTATTGTTTGTCCTGCCATTTCTGGCATTGCAACATGGACAGTGTTGCAATAAATTGTCTAAATGTTGACTCAATAGCTCTTAAAGGTTGTTTTTGTTATAGTTTGCTCATGGAATATTAAATAGTGTTCTGAATTGGTGCAAAATAAGTAAGCTCTAAGGGAATGATACCAATGACCTCCATTTCTTTGTCACTCACAGAGACAATGGCCCAGAGGGCATGGAGCCAGATGGGATCATTGAGGTGAGTCACCTATACCTGTAGTAATAAGATAATAAAAACCCGCTACAGCGCAGTGGTGGTTCCATCCTCTTAAATGACATGCTCATATAAACTTTTTCTTTTTAAGACCTGTCCTGAATTACGTTTGTTGTGCCGTGTTTTTCTTGCCCCCCTCCAGAGCAACTGGAATCAGATCGTGGACAGTTTTGATGAGATGAGCCTGCGTGAGGCTCTGCTCAGGGGAATTTATGCCTATGGTTTTGAGAAGCCTTCCGCGATCCAGCAGCGAGCCATTGTCCCTTGTATCAAGGGTAAGTAAGGCATATTGTAAATGTGGCTATACAATAGAAGTATGTGGTCTGTCAAACATTGCTTAATTGCCTTGATAGTGAACGCATCATCCAGGTCACCGAAGGCTGCATCCACAGTACTACATTTTTGTATTGATAGTGAACGCATCATCCAGGTCACCGAAGGCTGCATCCACAGTACTACATTTTTGTATTGAAAACTATCTCGGTCCAGGCGAGCATTTCAGAAATGATCTCAGTCTGTACTAACACGCCTGAAAACGCACTAAACACACACGTGACTATTCGCTTACACTGGGCATGCTCTGTTGTTGTAAATATGGCGACCTCAGAACAGCACTGGCAAAGTAAGACCAGAGATCTCTTTGCTCAGACTGACAAGGCAAGCATCGCCTGTAATTAGTTATCCATGTTTAATGAGCAAATGGTAGTCGAGGCTGGTGTCTTTTTTTTTTTTTTTTTTTTGGCTTTTGGAAAAGGGACACGTGATAGGGGCGTGGCGAATTAAGGAAGTACGTATAGTGACTGAAAAGACTAGATCAAGAGGCGAACAGGAATATCTGCGTCATATCAAAAAGCCTCACTTTGTGCCTGTTTAGAACGAACAGGGCCAGCAGTATTTTATCTAGATAGATCAGTACATAATAGATTTAATCACGTACCCACCCCTACTTGACTATTACTGGACTGAGTGCATTGAAAGAGAGTATGTGAACCTTGAATTGGACTATCATGATTATGGTGCTAGTCAAGTGTTTGGTTCTTGAACCTGGTTTGTTTTTACTTTTTTTTTTTAGGTTATGATGTGATCGCTCAGGCCCAGTCTGGCACTGGGAAGACTGCCACCTTTGCCATTTCCATCCTCCAGCAGATTGATGTGGAGCTGAAAGACACTCAGGCTCTGGTCCTGGCTCCCACGAGGGAGCTGGCTCAGCAGGTAGGCCCACGGTCAAACAAACTGTGAAACCTGCTCTGAAACTGTAGTTCTGAAGGGTTTCTTGTGTTCGAGGTCTTGTCTCCATAGCTTCATGAAATTGTATAGGTATTTGGTATTCAAAATCCTGATTGGTCTTTTGTTAATTGGAAGTATTGTGCTCAGTTAATGAGCAGGCTCTCGTGGCTTTAGGTAACTGTAACCACAATTTAGCAGCCAGTCAATTATCATGTCACGCAGCCGTCTAAGTCTGTAGTTAACATATGGAGCAATTTATACTAGGGATGCCTAGATTGATCAGATGCTGATTGTTGGCCGATATTCAGTAGAAGTATGCCAGTAGTAGTCGCCAATCTCAAAAAACAATACAAAATCTTGAGCCAATTGCAGAAATCTAACTCAGTGAAGGGTTTTGGAGTTGGTGATTGTGGGAACAGTGGAAAGACTAACAGAGGCTTTTGGTGACTTTTAATATATATTTTTTTTGACTTTGAGTGATGTGTTTTTAACAATGATCAGCAAGATAAAATTACTGTTCTGTCAATAGCTGTGTCCTTGAGCAAGATACTGAACCCAAATGTCTCCTGAGGATGAGGAGAGTTAGATTACTTTGTACTGATGGGCTATTAGCTCCTGCCATCTGTGTGTGAAGCACTTTGAGAAGTCAGAAGACTAGAAAGGGACTATACAAGTACAGTCCATTTTCCATGTAATGGCTGTTTATTCTCCTATTGAACTCAAAGAATTAAGGGTTTTGGGGGGGGGGGGGCATTAGTGATGTATGTACAGTTTGTTGTGTTTGAATGAAGTGACTTTTGAGTTAACAAGGCAGTTAAGCTGGTCAGAATTTGGTGAAAGAGAAACTTGAATTCATAAGGTGTACTTCTGTTTTAGTAAGGAAACTGGGTGTAATTGTATTTATATTATGTTGTGCATTTATTTTAAACTGAAAGAAACCGTGAGCTCAGCTAGAACCCGCAGGAAAACAACTACTAAACACCTGTTAAATACACTCGTACATGCAGCTGAGGGCAACAACTGTGTAGAGCAGTCATACCTTGTTCAATGGCCAGGAGCTCCCCATGTGGTTGCTCAGGTGTGCCTAGATTATCATGCCACCTGGTGGAGATGTTGATACACTACAAAGCAGTCAAACTGACCACTAATGGTGCTATAACACGCTACCTAGATCTGCAGATATGGCTCATAGATGATCTGCTAACAGGATCGACAGCAAAAAACATGATCTGGGAATTTCTAGCTTACAGGTTTTTATTTCTGCTACACTGAACTAGGTTCACTAGACTGTGTGTGCACTGTTTGGAAGGCTAATTGAAAATGTCTCTATTTCTGAATTACAAGAATGCCCCAACAACACATTTTATGGCTACACTGTCTGTGTAATTTACCTTTTGGAAAGTAAGAGAACATTTTCCTCAACAGTCATCATTCCTAAACAGTCGCGGATGTTTCAGGCCTATCACAAGTGTTTTTATAGAATATACATTTTATATCTTCTTGGTGTGGCTGGCTTAACTGTAAACAATGTATGGCATGAGTTACCATAGAAACATGCCCTCAGACTGGTCAGGGTCAAGTTTTCAGTCTTTGCAGCACTACTTAAGCCTGAGGTGGGAAAATCAATTTGACTAAAACAGTGTTTCTAAAGTCTTGCTCCCCATTAGTCCAGGACTGCAGCTGTCGATTATTCCATTGCTTAATCAAGTAATAGGGCTGGGACCACTAATTAATGTCATTGATTACAGAAATGTAATTTGCATATCGTGCGTTGTAATGAAGTGTCTATGGGCTGCACCCAGTCAAAGCATATACTTCCCCGGAGAACAAGCTGCAGAATTGAAACCTTGCCCACAATCTCCCCCCGCTCTACCCCTCCCATACGGTCTACTGACAGTCGCACATGCTATGCAGAGAAACAGAGTCCCCTACCGATGCCGTTGTTTAATAAAAGCTTGTAAGTGCACGTTTGTGCCGATGTCATTCGGTACCACACTGGTTTCGATCATCTACCTCATTAACACCACATGAGGCTTGCTGCTGCTGCGAAAACAGGTTTTTTTTGGGTGACTTTATAAATCACAGTGCTAACTAAGAAGTCAAGCAGGTGTGTGCGTGCAGATGCTTTGGGGGGAACTGAAAGGAAAAGCAAGTAGTTTGTGTCAACACTGAAATAAGGTGGAGAATTAAGAAAATGGAATAATCTACTAAAAATAGGGTAATTAGTGTTCTTTCAAATATTATATTAAATAGGCACATATGTTTTGTTGTAGAATAATCCCCTCTGATACATACGTTTTGTTTAAGAGTAAATGGTTTACTAAAATGTATTAATGAGAAATATTTTTTTAATACTTAGGGTAAATAGTCCGAATTGTTAGGGACAGCCCTGTTAAGTGATCAAATACTTTTGCTTTATTAAAGAGCAATAGTAAATGTACAAGAGAACATAATAGGGCTCTTTAAAATTAACCTCAAGATCCCTTTTTTCTTTGACAGATACTGTAAGCAATTTAAGGAATAAAAATTTAGATTGTCTTTTAAAGCCACGGCAAACCCTGTGAATAAACCTGCTGTTTGGATTGATGCATTTTAGGCTCAAGTTGCTACTTAAGTTACCCCACCTGTGGTTTTGCTTTCATTTGTGTAATAACATGACGCTCAGGCTCACTCATTGACTACAGCATTTTATTTTCTTGAGCAAAACTCCACTAACTTATGGACATCATACCTAGCCACCATATTGACTTACGCCCTTACATTCTAATCCACCGCATGTCTTTTTGTCAAATTCAGTGAATATCTCCTCCCGGTCTGTAGCTGTCTGTTATGTGTGTGCTGAGGAAAAATTTGGTGTTTGTACACAGCCATGGCTCTGTAAATGTGAAACCACGTTGTTCAGAACAAGCCACACTACTTCAGCCATGTTTTGTCAAGTAATGTTAAATTACTTCAGTTGACATACATGGGATTATTTTCCTCACTTTATTCAAGAGCGTGTGCTCTTATTTTGAGAGCATGACCTATTGATTTGCACTCGTATTGTTGCCTGCACAGGCTCCCTGCGCTCCATCTTCAGCCCTCCTTCTTGCACTCAGGTTGCTTCTGAGCAAAACCTCTGATCTCACATTCTTGTGCAATAACCCTGTCAATCTCCCAGCCAATAGCATGTGTAGTATTGACTAATGGTGTGATCCTGCCTCGTGTTGGGTGTGTTTGCTTTAATACTTATAGCGTCCCATATAGGCAGTTACTCTTTCAGAATAAAAGGACAGTTTTTACATATTCCTGTGCCCATACCTTTTACCATAATAGCTAAATACTGCATAGGCAATATGAAGATGCATCATACCATGTTGAATTTTGGGTGACATTTAAACCGGGGTGTTGTGAGGATCCCGCTGTCATTTTCCTCAGGTAAATATTGCTAACACTATTTACTCGCATAATGTTAGTACTTGTGCCAAAACTCTCTAAACATACGCTGTTATACATTTGTCTTCATACAGGTACATTTGGGACAAGTGACGTAAAAAGTATTTGTTGGGAGGAGCCTGTAACGTGTTAGCATGTGCATTTAGCACAATATGGTGCTAACTCAAACACTTACAGTAATTACAGGATGTGGAAAGTACAATATGAAACAGTACATGATGTGAAACACTATTCAACCAATTATTTTTAGTAAAAAGATGCTTTAATCCACTAAAGTAATCAATAGTAAGTACTGTAGTCACTGCCCCTGTGTATTAACCTGGCTGCACATCAGTTTCATCACTCCAGGGACACCATAAAGAGGCAGCAACCTGCCTGGAATAGACTTCACCCCGTAAGGTGTCAACATTACTGAAAGAATTACTGATATTATAAAGTAACTTGGATATTTAGTTGAAAAACTGCTCATTGACAAAGTATCTGCAGCTGCTGGATGAACTTTATGGTGTTCATGTTTTTAGAGCAACTTTGCTCTATTCACACAAGTTTTTTTTTTTTTATTTGTCCAGCAATATTTCCAGATTTGTTTTAATGTTCATCAAAGCTATAGATTGTTTAAAACGCTGTAGAGAATATTGTAATAAAGTTTCTTTGAAACAAATGCCTTGTGTTGCTTAGTTGTCCTTTACAACCTGTGGGAAAGATTACAAGGAAGACGCTTTCACATCAGTCAGGATGTTAAATGAACCAAGTTTGTTGACCCTAAATGCAAGTTGGTCACCTATTTAAACAGTGAAGTTACGTTGAACATTTCTCTAAAACCACACTTGCTACTAAATTTAAAAAATGACCTAAACACAGCTCTGTAAACGGTATAGATCATGTCTTCCAGTGTTGTACCTTGACATGGCATGACACCTGCCAAGCAATAACTTGATCCTTCATCAGGATCTGTAAAACATGGCAGATTCAGTGTTACTTGTAAGAGAAATGCATTACAATATTGCAATAGAAGTACAACCACTAAAGGCTGCAACAGCTCATTGTGGCTTAGGTTGTCCATATCAGGCTACAAACCTGCACTTCAGCTGTGAGGCTGAAGTGTCCGTGGGTTGGTCCGGCAGGCAACAGCCCTAGTTGCAACTAAACGTAGTGTCGGCCTGTATGCAGGAATAGGTTTTGTGTTACAACAACTTTAAATGCATAGTTATGTAAACAGCTGCACGTAGTAAGTTTTGAAGTTTGATTAGACTTCAAGTGTAACTTGTGTTGTGACATAGCCTAGCTACCACAAGCCCGTAAGTACAGCCTAGGACTTGATAAAATATTCACTAACCTGGATGTCTCACAGTTTAGTCTTTTGTTCAGGTTTTGGCCAAATTATTAAACCAGAGTGCCACCTTACCTTTGCAAGTAGAAATATGCTATGGCAGTTGGCCGGTGTCCGACTTCGCTTGTGAATTACGTTAGCAGATCTTGCTTCTAGGGATTTTTCAGACTTCCTCCAGGTAGGGTCCCTTTTTAGCCAAACAAGGTACGCAGGTAACGATACTTGTCTGTGCTATGGTGGTTAACAACAAAGCTTGTTCCTCGCAATGTGGCGTGACGTACATTCACATTTCCTTAGGATTTAGCTGTTACGTGTGGGCACTAGTATATGTAATAACTGTCTCTTTAAAAAAAGAAAAAACAAAGTTGTAAAGAATGGTCTGTAAATAACATGGAGTGGATGAACCCAGTTTGGTATTTTGAAAGGGTTATTGCACAACAGAAATCGGAGGCCAGACGTTTAATGAGCGTCACTAACAGCCTGAGCAGGAGGAGACGGGCTGGAGCGCAGGGAATCTGTGCAAGCAGCAATATGAGCGCAAGCACACCGTCTGAGCTGGCGCAGAGCCAATTGAAGTGCAAGCAGGGGCTGTTTGAGTGCGAGGGCAGGGGTTTGCAGAAATTAGCACTCCACATAGGAAGTTTAACTCTACGTTTGTGAATGAATACAGTAAACAGATCGGCGTTGCTGAAATAGTCCTACATCACTAAAAACGCTCATCACTACATTTTTGGATGGCTTGACTGGATGCTTTCTGCTGAGATGCTGAAGCATTGATGTTGTGCTGTCGTGGGAGGCTAGTTCAGTTTTACAATAGCCATTCAGTACAGAGTTTGTTTGAGCTTGAAATGATCCCAAACTTAATAGTTTTCTCTAGCCTGTCTGTACTCTTCACCCCTCACTATTTTCTTTCTTCCTCCATTCTGCAATCCATGCCATCAAATCACGTCCTCACGTTACTTGTCCACAACATGAGCATTTTGTGTGACGGTAATCAGCCGTTCGTACAGTGTGCTGTATAAAGTGATCTAGTTTAAACAAAGCGTCCATGCAAAGAATTTGTTGGGGTTTTTTTTTAACTAATGAGTTTCTCAAGGCATTCTCTTGGCCCCACACTGGTCTTCGGTGAGTCAGGCGAACACATTTCAAATCAATGCAGTAATGTCACAGATAGCAGTTATTACCAACTTAAGATGAAGAGCTCAGACGTCTGCCAAGTTTCTGCACAGTATTTCAGTCCATATGTGCTTCTAAATGTTTTTGCCTTAAGATTAATTGACCACTTTGGAAAAACATTGGACTCACATTTTCGCCATTTTATCTCATTTCAAATGACAGCCGGAATAATTTTGAAGGGAGTTTAAATTTGTGCTTATCTAAATATGATCAACTTGTAAACTGATCAGTTTGTCATTCCACAAGATATGACTCAAACCAGCCTTCGAGTTTAGTGCCCTTCAGACGGCGTGACACACCTGCTAATGACTAAATACCAATACACGTTGGTAGCTACAAACAGAAAGGGAACTGCTGTATAATGATGAAACCCATGCGTGTCAGCTGACTCTGTAAACCACTGGTGTGGTGTTGCTCTGGTCAGCGTTTTGCTGACTTGAGCCCTCACCACAGCAGGGTTCCAGAAGCATGATCATATAAATCACTACTTCTGAATACAGCACCCACCACACTTAAAGAGAGTTGTCAGCTTGTATTGAGAGTTGTCTCATGTAGGTGAATGCATACACTACCTATG
Organism: Coreoperca whiteheadi; assembly: GCA_011952105.1. Taxonomy (NCBI): domain Eukaryota; kingdom Metazoa; phylum Chordata; class Actinopteri; order Centrarchiformes; family Sinipercidae; genus Coreoperca; species Coreoperca whiteheadi. The sequence goes on along the minus strand of WNGW01000013.1, from coordinate 269,137 downwards.
CCTTAATCAGCTGGAGGACGCCAAAGAGGAGGAAGTAACTTAAGCTCACACCTGATGCTGCCTTTCATATCCTAATTAGAATATCTAGCGCTTTTTGTCATGCTTAACTTTTTCACACCACTGTACGATCATGTATACAGGATACGACTAACCAGGTCACTTGTGTAAGCGTCACTCCATATCTGGAATATGATCAAATGAAGACCTATAATTGGAATATTAGTGTCATCCCCCTACTGCATTGCCTGATGGAAGCCAGAAATGTCAGTTCGGGCAGCTAGACCAATGCAAGCAACTGTTAGACAATATTGCGAAATTGCTCCTCTATATCACAACCGCTAAGTTAATTACAAACTGTTTAATACAGTGAGCTTGCTGCCAGCAAGACGGGTTGATCAGTGTGAAATGGTACAACATAATCTGGTTTTAAATCTTTTTTTAGTGAGAACTTGACAAGTGAAAATGTCAATACAATTTATAGGTTCAAAACCTATAAACTGTATAACCTATTAAAAAAAAAAAAAAAAAAAGCCTAAGCCTTGCTGGGATTTCAAACTGACTGTCAAAACAGGGCTTTTTAAAAAGCGTATCTTTTTATTCTTAAATAGCAAATGTGTACTTATTTGCCAAGCAGTACATTGCTTAGTCTATGCCTTGTTTGACTGTTTTAATTGCCTAAAACATGAATCAACAAATAGTATTTTCTTTCACGTTACTCTAGATCCAGAAGGTGGTGCTGGCCCTGGGTGACTACATGGGAGCCAGTTGCTATGCCTGTATCGGAGGGACCAGCATTCGCAGTGAAGTCCAGAAGCTGCAGGCAGAAGCCCCACACATCGTGGTGGGAACCCCCGGCCGCGTCTTCGACATGTTAACTCGCAAAAACCTCTGTAAGTCATCACACTGAACTTTAACTGCTCCTCCTAGAGAATTCCTCAGATCAACTCCAAACTTTCAGAGCAATCCAAACAGCTTTTGCGGTGAAAAGTTATCAAGTCTTGAGTTTTCGTCAAAGGGCATGTCTGTGGCTTCACATTTTGATGTTTCGCCATGAAAAAGTAATTTTCTGTAACTTTATTGATGGTTAGATCTGCTCCAAACTTCTTGTTTGATAAGTGTCCCACCCTGAAGCAAATATTCAGTCAAAGCGCCACCTACTGGCAATGGGAAGTTACCAGCCCTGTTCTAAGAAACTACTCCTGCCAGGTTAACCAGATCGAACTCAAATTTGTTCAGCAAAGTCTTAAGAGCTTCATTATTCATTGTGAATTTCCATCAAACACCGTTGTCATGGTGAAACATTATTCGTCTTGAAACGGGAAGTTGTTCTAACTTCAGTGTACATTGTTCAATCTGCCCCAAACTTCACATGTTTGATAGTAGTTCCAGTCTAAGGACATCTACATGCTAGTTAGGGCTTGTACTCCTTGTGCCACCTTCCGGATAACAGGAAGTAGGCCTTCTGTGACCATTTAAATTAAATGAAATTTAAATATGCTGGAACATAACGTATGATTAGTGAAGGTTGTCTTGGACCACATAGCAGACACAGCAAGTGTGACATTCAGCACTCGTCTCACGAGACATAACGTTACGTTATAGGACCCGCTTGTCTTGCTATCAGTGTTGTGGGGCAGGGCCTCTCTGCTGCACTACAGCACTTCGTTGTATTGCTGTTTTGTCACACATTTGACCCTTTTTTGTTTTGTTTTGTTTTTTTTATCAAAAAATTGCAGCTTCTGCGATTTGGATATTACCCATGGCCATATTGTGATTTTGATATTTCTATAAATTGTGCATCTTTATTTCACTGAAACGGTTTCTCAAATGGATTTCCAGAGTATTGACTCTATAAATGAAAATTGCATAAAATCTAATCAGTTTGTCATGCCACAACAGAGGAGTCAAACCAGCCTCCCAGTTTAGTGTACAATCAAAGAACTGCTGTATAATGATGAAACCCATGCGTGTCATCTGACTCTGTAAACCCCAGGTGTGGTGTCGCTCTGGTCGGCGTTCTGCTGGCTTGAGTCTCAGCACAGCACGGGTCCAGAGGCATGATCATAAATCACTACTTCTGAATACAGCACCCACATCTGAGAGGGAGACATTAGCTAGTGGTAACAGTTGAGTCTTATCAGCAGGATGTGTGTTCTAGAGCAGTGTTTCCAAGGTTTTCTACAGATATTCAGCCCCAGAACACAAACGCTTGTTTCACTATTCCTGTGAGGACAGTTGCTGACCAAATGCCTTCCCTTGCACCTAACCATTGCAACTAAATGCCTAACCTAATTATACCATGTACCCTAAAACCAAGTCTTAACCCTCAAACAGTGTCTACCCAGGTGGACCGCAATTTTTGTCCCCACTGACACAAGTCCCTATGGGTCCATGTGCATTCAGGTTAAAGTTCCCACCAGGATGTAAGAACAAGACACACACACACACAGAGATGTGTGAAAAGGGATAACTCTTCAATCTCGGAGAAGCACCTGCACAGTTGTGCAGCCAGCTCGCTGAGGTGCTATGTCACGTTTGACACACAAAACATCATGCAATGTTGGAAATACGTCGGTTTTGTTATTCATGTAGTCTAACAAAAGATTCAGCTTTATCATATGTTCTAATGCCTGACTGAAATTCCTCCAGGATATGATTTCCATTTAAGACAGGAGTTTATTTGCACTGAAACTACTTTAAGTATCTTACTAATGAATGGAAGGTTGGATGTCGGCCTATAGCTGCTCAGTGCGTTACCATCTAGGTTGGGTTTGTTTAGTAAAGGTTTTACAACAGCTGTTTTGAAGGTATCGGGGAAGATGCATTTATAACCTTTAGGACATGATTTGAAACGCTATCAAACACCCACTTAAATGCTGTAGGTACAGGGTCAATACATGAGGAGGAGCAGTTACACTCTCAGGTTACATGTCCTTTACAGGGACTCTAATTAAAATAATTTTGTTTATGGAAGAACAAAGCAACTTCTTCACAATTTGATGCAGAGACCTGTGGACGGGTGGGGGCAGTGTTGAGCAGCTGGTCAATAGTGGAGAGTAATATTCTTGACTTTCCAGCATTCTCTAACCATCTTGGAAAAGTAATCCTTTCTTGCCAGACGTATTGCTTTGTTATAGACAGTCATGGCTTGTTTGTGTGTGTGTGTGTATATATGTATATATATATTACTGTGAGCCTAGTGTTCCGCCATTGTCTCAGCGGCTCGACAGATTATCTTAATCTCATCACCACAGTTAATGTTTAACCATGGGGAGCTTCTGTCAGTTGACCTTTTTAACCTTTAGTGGAGCAGCAGTATTTAAAGAGCAGTCACAGCTGTGTGGCTCCAATGACCTCATATTGGAACTTTGCTTCAGCCTTGCCATCTAGGGATCTCTTTTGAACCACAAATTCCCTTTAGTCCTAAGATTTAGGTTGGCCTAAAAGAACAGGGATGGTCAAATCTGTAATTCTAATACTGAATCATTCAGTGTTTAACACTTTTGTTATCAAGTCTAGAATGTTACCATGCTGATGAGTGGCTTCAGTTACATGTTGGGTTTTGGTTAGTCTTAATGCTGGTGGTGGGATTAGTTTCTCTCTGTGTAGCTCAGATTTTGCCATCTTGTCCTTGTACTAGTCCCAAGTTTCCAGTCACTGCAAAAGCCTTGTGCTGTTCATAGGTCTTGCTCGCATCAGACTGAAAAAGTAAACAAAGATTATCCTTCTGTGTCTCTTTATAAATTGCCATCCCACTAGTAAGTGTCCAGGATCAACGGTCCTTAGCAGATATCAGCCAAACAGTGTAAGCAAAGAGCAAACAGGAAAGCGTCTGTAAGAGCAGGAAAGCAGTATGACATGCAACCAAAGTCCTTGGGTGCAATCCTAACCATGAGCGCTGGAATTGGGTATGTGTCCTATTCGTTCCCTGTCAACTCATTCTTTGGCCAGTCCTGGAGACTGAGCACTGACAGGGTCAGCAAGCCTGAACCAAACCCAAATCACACCATCTGTTACTCAGATGTCTCTGTAGCACATCGTCAGAGAATTCTTTTTTTTTTTTCTTTTTTTTTTTTGAATAAGTGAATTAATTGTCATCCATAGTATTCTTATGTTCCGCCTTTGAAATGTCACGTTAAAAGTATATGAGGACATTAAACATACTTATGTTTTCTGGGTTATCTATTTAATTTTCTACTTCTTCTTTTGCAGCTTCTAAGCACATCAAGATGTTTGTGCTGGATGAGGCTGATGAGATGCTTAGTCGAGGGTTCAAGGACCAGATCTATGAGATCTTCTTGAAACTGTCGAGCAGCACACAGGTAAGAACTGAATGCATGTCTTAATGAATCCCATTCAAATAGACAATTAAAATTCTCTTAAGTTTAGCCATTTGACAGTGCTAGCGCTTTATTTTTTATTTAAGATGCTTTCAATTGGCTTCAGATTTTAACAGGACTCAAAAAACCTAAAAAAAACTGACTTGAGGAAAAGCTCGGGTCTGATCAGGTTTTAACCAGCCCCTGTTGTGTCCCCCCCCCCCCATTAGGTTGTCCTACTGTCGGCCACCATGCCAGCTGACGTTTTGGAGGTCACAAAGAAGTTCATGCGTGAACCTGTCCGAATCCTGGTCAAGAAGGAGGAGCTGACCCTTGAGGGCATCCGCCAGTTCTACATCAATGTGGAGAAAGAGGTTAGTTTTGGACTTAAGTTGGCAAACTACATTCGACTTTACCATCCTCAGTCTCGTGTTTGTCTAAATTTGGTATACAGGATAATGGTGTGCCGTATTTATTATACCTATGAAAAAGTAAACATAAATACACTTATTTGCTAGTTTTTTTTTTGGGTGCGGTCTCTGTGTGGTTAGTCTGGAGAAAATAACAAACATCCCTCTGTATATACAGGGTACCTAATAAACTGTCAGCTTAGTGTAATGTCCAGCTCTTCAAGGACATTTTGTGTACTGAGAAACCGAGCTTGCTTGAGCTGGCTGTGTCCTGTGCTCAGGAGTGGAAGCTGGACACGCTGTGTGACCTGTATGAAACCCTGACGATCACACAAGCCGTCATCTTCATCAACACAAGGAGGAAAGTGGACTGGCTCACTGAGAAGATGCATGCCAGAGACTTCACTGTCTCTGCTCTGGTAAGAGTCACCACTCATCATTTCTCCATAGACTAGAATCGAAGCGTTTCTGCTTGATTTATGGGGCTTTCCCTAACCCTAAGACTCCCGGACTAGACTAACAGAGCTTCTCCTAAACTCAGTGTGTTGGTTTGACAGGCTGAATTATAAATACAAAGTTTATGATAATTAACACACACATCCCACGTGATTGTAATCACCACTGAACCTTATACAACCTATCATCTCCAGAATCTTTGAAAATGGTGAATCAATTTGTACATTTGAAGAAATCTTTCAAAAGTCTTTTTTCTCTTGAAAAACATGAGGTGTGGGACCTCATGATTGTCCATTGGTTGCAGTGAAGCAAAGTTTCTTCACATATTGCAGCCTGTGTCGCAAAAGCATTGTCTAAGACCTTCTGGTGATGTGGCAAGTTTTGAGTAAGGGTACATTTTTCATTATTTGCTGACAAACGCCGCCCACTTTTACAGTCAAAAGTGAATTTCACCTGCTGACTGGGACATGACCATAGATCATGTGCTGTAAATTATGAGACTGTCCCAAGACTGTGCAGTGACAGCTAAAGTGTGAAGACCTACAACAACAATGCAAAGCGTTCCAGCACCTTGTGGCTATAGTTTTTCTTTTTTCTTTTTTTTTAAGTCATGTTTAAAATGTATCCATCCGGCCATTAATTTGTTTGTGTTACACTAGTGGAATGTTCTGTAAAGTAATCCCAGAAATTGTTGGTAAAACCAAACAGCACAGATTGAATTTTTTAGCACCACTCTTCAGCACGGTCTGCCACCCGGGCTAGGCAGTGTCCTTTAAATGGCACATGGTCATAATCTGGCAGGGATTACAAAGAATCTCACCTGGTTCTGTTGTGCACAAGGTTTGTTAATGGTGTGGATAAAAATGTATAATCACTAAACTGCGGAGCTGGAAATGTATTTGACAGTTCACCTTCGGACGCCTCATCTGAAATAGTAAATTGGCTGCATTTCAGTGGTACTATTGTGTATTAGGTCAGACTGTCCCAATACTGTAAACAACTAACAGTTCTGAGTGTAGGTTTGTCATGTCTTTGTCTCCACTTTTGTACTCCAATCTTGCCTTTTTTTTAGCACGGTGACATGGACCAGAAAGAGAGAGACTTGATCATGAGGGAGTTCCGCTCTGGCTCCAGTCGAGTCCTCATTACCACTGACCTGCTGGTATGTACAAAAACCGCCTTCTACACGGGTCTGAGCGCTGACAAAGTGTGTCCCAGGCACGTCATGCATGTATGAACACGCAGCTATGTCACTCCTTAATGGAGTAGAACGCTTGTAGGGGATCAGTGAAATTGGCTTTTTTTTTTTTTTTTGTTTGCCACTCATTCATGCTGCTCTTGGTAAAAACAAGACTGTCCAACAAATCTGAGGTTTGCCTTGAAGAGAAGTAAGGTGTGCAGTCCAAGGTTCCCTCTCCTCCCATCTGCAGTGTTGGTGAAGGACTGAATGTTCCTTGGTAAAGAAGCCTATCTGCCCTCCACTGTGGCTGGGTTGAAGTCCCTGACTCACAACTAATTGGCAGATTACACTCGGTCTTGTTCGCCAAGTGTTTTGTTTTTTATGTTTAACAGTTTGGAGGGGACTGGATAGTAAACATATACATCTACAATTTCCAGACACCAATGCCACTCAGTAGAGACAATCAGCATAGTTTGTTGTTGCATGATTATTTTGCTGCAAACATTTGCCCACCAGTGTGGCGGATAGCCTTCAGAGATTTACTCCCCAAACGGGACATTCGACCTGCATTTGGCGCTTGGCGGGTGTTGGCGTCGAACCACTGCAGTGTTGTGTCTGTACCTTTTAGTCGGTCACTCCAAAACTAAACTAAACTTAACAGAAAACTCTTGCAAGATGCACCCATTTTAATAAAGACTGAATTTATTAGACAGCAGTGTTTAAGGTTAAACATGTCAAGGCATTCTGATGTCAATGCACTGTAGACTTGAAAGTTGGCTTGTGACCAGGCATGTCCTTTGTGCTATATGACTGTGTGCTGTGTAACTAATGGGCATTATGTTACTCCTCAGGCAAGAGGTATTGATGTCCAGCAGGTGTCCCTAGTCATCAACTATGACCTGCCGACCAATAGGGAGAACTACATCCACAGGTAAAAACCCAGCGACAGGTGCCAGGTATCAAATTCCAGCCTGGCTTGAGCAATACAGGTGTATTGGAAGTGGTGCAGTGTTTTCTTTTGAAATGCTTTCATAAAACAAAGTAATCTATTAAATACATGGCGAGTGAACGTCAGAATGTGGCTTTATTAAAAATGAAGAACGGCCGTGTTGCATCTTCTAATGAGGGGCTGAAGTCTCTGTTGCCCCTGATTCCCCCCCCCCCCCCCCATGGTTTTGTATCTTTTATTTTGTGTGATATCTGTTCCTTGTCTGTATTTGCATGAAACTGCTTTATTTTATATTTTTTGATGCCCAGTCTTGACAAGGACTCGCTGGCAGAAGAGACTTTGTATCTCAATGGAACCTTTCTGGTTAAAAGAAATGTCACAGGACAGGTTCTGTTTTCAGGTCACACTGGTTAATGTAATTACTGGTCTCCAACTTGTAAATACTGTTCATGTGAACATCCAAGTCATAATTATAACTTGGAAAACATTTTATTTTTATTTTTTTGGAAAGCTCTAAAAAAAATAGGAGACTCAACATGTAAATGCAGGAGTGCCCAAAAAAGCAAACAATGGGCACCTCACCACGTTACCTCCTTTCAGCGGAATTGAAGCCTAGTTGAATGGCTATAATGCTGTATTCAAAATGCACAGTATATCAACGCTCACGCCACCAGTTCTGCTCACACGCAGCTGGCTTGAGTTGTCGGACGTGCACACTTGCAAGTCGTGAACCTTAAATCCGTAAATCTTTGCCGTCTGCCTTCCATCCTGTATGAGGTGAACGAGCATCTTCCACTTAAACTTGCCCCTTGGTGCCGTTCAGAGCTGTCGGACGCTTTGCTCAGTGAGGCGGTGTATTTTATTTATCTTGTTTTGTCTTCCGTCAGGATTGGTCGGGGTGGCCGTTTCGGGAGGAAGGGAGTAGCCATCAACATGGTGACTGAGGATGACAAGCGAACCCTGAGGGACATTGAGACGTTCTACAACACCACCATTGAGGAGATGCCCATGAATGTGGCCGATCTTATCTAGAAGAATTCACACGCCCTTCGTCCACACCCACCCCGCTTATTTTAGAAGTCAAACCTTGTTTCTTATACGATCTGAATTCTAAGAACTTCCTTTTGCTAAATTCCACCATGAATTTCGACATTCAATGGGAAGGAAGAATGCAGCCATTATTCCTTTCTAACCGTAGTAATAGTTTTTGGCCATCTTGGAAGAATGACTTACTGACCTGCCTCATCTGCTTCCCGTAGCCCATTACCCCCATATTGGCACCTAAATTATTCCTGCAGCTAATCCCTCTCCTCTAAAACTTAGAGAATTAATTTGAACACTTCCACACTGATGACTTTGAAACTGAGGACTTTTAAAATAAAACGACTACGTTTTGTAACCGTATCCCACAAGTGCAAAACATAACGGTGTTTCTAAAAGCACACTACAAACCAATGATGACCAAGGATTCTAGCTCGGTTAGGAAAAGCTTAACCGTTTCAACTTGGCTCAATTGATAACATGCACAATGCTAATATGCCGACGATTGCTTTTGTGAAACGTGGCTGTGGTTTGCACCAGCGGCTGCTGCACCGCTGGTGACCGCGAGAGGAGCGGTTTGGATTCCACACAACAATGATCTCAATGACATGGGAAGTGCTGCATTTGACCAGATCAGTATTTTAACTTCAGTGTACTTAAAACAGCCTTTAACACACATCCATGATCATGTCAAGAACAGGTTTTGGGGCTAGAGTACACAGGGCATATTCAATAAAAAGACCTGTATAGTAAAATCCACCATGAATGAGTTGTTTACCGTTTTGATCCTTTTCTGTTTTTGATCCTTTTACACACACAAATATATATATATTAAAAAGAAAGAAAAGCTAATGTGACTGTACAGTCATTTGTGCAGTAGCGTTCAGTTGCAGACTGACTGGCGGCCACGGATGTTTGGAGGCAAAAATAACGGTGAGTTCTCCAGAGACTTTGCCTCGACTGTGACGACGTGGTTGGATTTTCATCTCTTTAACGTTGTTGTTCGTTTAGATTTTATTTTCAAACCAAATATTGGGCTTTTGATAAGGTGGTAGTGACTTTTGTAACCTACCTTGCCAAATTGTTGGGGGAGGGGCTGTCTGACATGAAAGGACCAAACTTCAGATTTAAGTATATAGAGATTCCCCCCCGCCATCATATTAACATGCCTGCCATCATGGGGTTTGGTGTCTGGTCTAGGAGAACTGTCATGTTTTGGGGTGTATAGTCAGTGCTATTTTTTTAAGATGAATTCTAAGGAATTGTTTACCTTTTTTGAGACAGAAACAGTGTAACAAGTTTTCTACATTGGATTCTGTATAGTATTTATTTTAATGGTCTTAAAAAAAAAATAAAGGTTTCTCCTTTTTTTTAAGTGTAAACTGGCCTCTGCATTGTTGAATAGCATGAAAGCTGTTATGGCCAAATCCTGCGCGCGAAGGCCAGCGTTGTCATGGCTAGACCCCATGTAGAAGTAGACAGCGGGAGCACCGCCCACCTGTGCTGCAGGTCTGGCCCGGTGATTGGCTGCTGAGCTGCTCTGGCCCGGTGATTGGCTGCTGAGCTGCTCTGACGCCTCGACACCGCAGTTTGGTCCAACAGCGACGTCGACGAACGACTAGCCGCGGAGGTCAAGAACTGTGACGGTGCTTTTCGGCTTCGTTTGGTTAAAGTTCGGGATTCTTTGTAAACTGAGCCGTAAAACCGCTTGAATTCTCTTTGTGTCGTGATTCCTGACATTTTCCAAATGCTTCATCTCAGCCCGTGACGGTAGCAGTCTTCAGCCTGGACTTTATTTAGAACACTCTAGCATGTACTGACTGTTGTTTTTTCCGCAATAAATATTCAATTGTGTATCGTTGTCATGTCCGTTCAGTCACACGTGCGCCCTGATTATTGAGACAGTTCATCACACCGGTGCAGAGACAGAATCCAAGGAAACTCCAGCAGTTGGAGTGAAGGCTGAATCCTACGGATTTCACACCGTGAAAGATAAGAGCTTGGAATTACACAAAAGCAAGGAAACCTCTTCATAAGTCAGTAATGTGTTCTCTGGAGAGTGTGCTTTCTTCTGGCAGAGGGGTTTCTTCACCAAAGATGTACATATGTTGGGTTTTGGTGTGTTTCTCCACGCATCTCCCATAGCCTTCGGCAGAACCGGCACCAATGCCCTTCTTTCTTTTTTAGTTTGCTTGAACAAAACCAGGAACTATTAAAAAAAAAAAAAAAAAGACAAATAATAGTCATACTGACAACATAGGAGACAAGAAAGTAAATACTATAAATTCTATATAAAATTGGAGCTATGAGCTTGAGCCTTTATAATGGGTTCTTTACATATATATTTTGTGTACAGCAAGAGAAAGTATAGGTTCTTGGTTGATAAACATGATTTATACAAGCTGTTTTTCCAGAGTTCTGGAAATAAGCCTGGAAAAATGCCGGTAGCTAATGGAAAGCTTAGTGGATGTATTAGTCATTTAGCCACATATTATATAAGTCAGTTCCAGTATAATGCATTTTATGCATTTGCAAACTGTGGAGGCAAATTCACTCAGCAGTACCAATAACATATCTTAACTGCTGCATGACTTAATATTCAATACACTGCCAACAACAAGTAGCTGTTATAGTATTGAAAACTCTCAATTCCTTATCAGTTGTTATTGTCATCAGTATTTCAATCCTTATAGTCTTAAACATCGGACCAATGTTTGGCCAGTTAGGACTGATTTCCTACTCTGGACTTAGGGTTTAAAGCCAAAAACGCTGTCCGCTCCACTAGAGGGCGACATTGTTCTTTCTTCACTGTGGCAGGCTCGTCAGGAGAACTGGCTGGACCATGGTCTGAAAGCATCTCAAACTGGAGGAACAAATCCTGCTGGATCACCGCCAGGAGGCATTTTAATCGGGCGGAACTGTTATCATTTCGCATCATGAGAGCATTTTGAAACTCATGCGGGGTCTACGAAGCCTCAGGAACCCCCGACGCAGCAAAAAACAAACGAACACATTCTGAGAGCATCTTCAAGCGCATCTTCTTTTCGAACAACATGAACGTATAGGCTTACAGTCAGACACTTATGTTAACCAATGTAGACGGCACAAAAACGACCAGTTCTCTCTACTCTCTAATCAGCTGTTGGCCAGAGCTTTCCTCTTAACTCTGTCAAAGCGGTCAGATCCTCTGTGAAACAGAGTTTGAGGTTGTTTTTTTTTGTTGCTATTGACAGTTTCTGACACATTTCGCAGACCAGATCTGGTGGCGATCTTGACGTGATTATCGGCCTCGCTTCCTCTTTCAAGTTGTTTCACAGTGCCAGCGTGCTATTTCACTTTGGCGTTGGACTTGGAGTCAGGGTGAAGATTTTGGTAAAGATGTGAACAACTTTACATTTAATAGCTTCAGTCGTTTGTTCAGGTACCACGCGGTCCCGTCACTGCTGACATCTCTCAGCCTTGTTCGTTGTATTTGCCGTTCAGCCCGTTTGCCAGGTGTCCATCTTGAGTTGAAGTGAAATGTCACAACTTAGATTACAGTACCCCACCTTTCCATTCATATGTAGACTTTGTTGCCATTTGAGGGGGACGTTGTGATGATACACTTGGAAACCTTTGAGCATCCAAATACACCATCAGATTTTCGGGTGTTTATGTTTTTGAGTCGAGTCCCGTTTCAGCCAGGGATTCCGTACTGAAAAGGGACCACAGTCATGGGCCGAGTCTGTCAGAGGATCCAGCCCTTGACATGGGATACAACTAGTAGTTGTTGCTCAGCAGCCCAGCCATCCAGACGGTGGTAGATAAGAAGAGATGATGGAGAGGAAGGGTGCCTGTTTGAATCCCCCACTGAGAAATACTGGTGGGGAAAACGAAAGCGCAACCCTCAGAGTTCCCACATTAGTGTCATGTAGGAACAATTTACTTTCTATCGTTCCGACAAGAAACTGCTCATAACCAGGTATGTGGATTATCTTGATTATCTTGGCCATGATTTCTGTAAAGGGACGTTGCTGTTGAGTTTTTCAAATGTATTTCTTTTGCACTTTGCACCACGTGCCGAGTGCCATCCAAGTCCCATTATATTCGAGAGAAGGCAGACATCTGGTTAGGCCCATATCTCCAAAACTCTGCAACTCACACCAAAGTAGTCTAGATGTATACATAGCACTGCAGGTAAGAGGAGACATGGATTTGGGATTTTGGGGTGCACTGTCCCTTTAACGTTGTTCACTGAGTGCAAAACCCATCCCTTTCCGTTCCTTTCCTGTGCTTTTAAACCGTTCCTTGGTTCAAATTGTTCCCGTTTGGCAATGACAGGAGGGCTGGTTCGCTGTTTGATGTTATCACGGAAGATAAATAGTGATCGGGTTCACAGTAAGTGATTTGACTGGATTAATCAGTGGGTGCTCAGGGATGCGAGAAATTGTAAAAGACAAGAAGAACTGGTTTATAACTGACGGATGCTGGGGCACTGACATTGAGTTGATGCTCTGTAGACCATTTGGGTCTGCAAATGATGCCTTCTTTTGTTTGTTTGGATGGAATTTGTCCATGTTTTTTAATGCAGGCATAAAAAAGAAAGGTTTGGACCCATCCAAAAATGCCTGGATTGCCCCCAGTCCCACCCCTGCGGATTACCTCCAGATAACCCTTGTTATTGCTAATGGGCAGCACGATATGTATTTCCTGATACTAATTTATGATAACTCTGTATCAAGGATGCTGTAAATTTCAAAAGTGACACCAGAGGGCAGAAACTAGTCTCTGTGAAATAGAATTTGATGAAACTATCAGTCCAGTAGAAGATGAATGTACTTCCTTAAAGCTAAATTAACTGGCCACACTGGGACAGAAGAGCTCCACAACATGCTGAAAACACACACAGCTCTGATGCGTTATCGTCTTAAACATATATGTAACACGTGTATGCAGCATTCAGTGTGGGCCCTGCACCTGCATGCATGAATAACACAAATAAAAGCGGCGCTCCCTCCAGCTGTCATTGACTTGTAACTCCCTGCACCGACACTTTCGATGCCTCCCTGCCCCACTCCCAAACACAAACACACATACCACATCCCAGGCAGGTTAAAACCCCTCCCAACCTACCCGGTGCCTCACCCATATGACGTCCATCCAGCCTCAAAACATGTTACATCTCTGCTTTTTTGTGCTGCTTTCAGCCTAGGTGGCCCTTCTTCCAAAGGCAAGATACCCCATGTTCATGCCCCAACTGCCCAACACACATGCACACACTCCTGTTACCACTCCACCCCCTGTTGGGTAGTGGATTGTGGGGTTGAGAGATGGTGGTGTGGGATGGGGGGTGGATTATGCTAGTGTGAGGCTCGTAAAGGGCCCCGCCATGGTCTTTCTGTTGTTTGACGGATGGCTGGGAGGCTGAACAGGCCTGTTTTGCATGAGAAGAGAAGCCAGCAGAGGGGAGAAAAGAAGTCTATTCAATGAGGCCTGTCACCCAAAACCACCCTCCTGCACCGAACTCTTACACCCCACCCCTTCATCATCCATCCCTTCATCCATTCGTCCCTCCTCCACCCTTGTTCTCCCTCTCCATCTCGGTCTCCCTTTCTTCCTTCATTTTGTGGCTTTCATTTGCCTGTCTTCACTGCTTCTTTCTCACCCTATAATCTACACCCCACCCCCACTCGGCTGCCCTCCTTAATTCTTGATTTCATCCCACTTAATTTCTGCTCATTCAGATTTTCCCTCCTTTCCATCAAGCTGTTTTTACCTCGGTAAGTTTCATAACATTTGAATCCTCTCATTACTTTTGCGGCTGTTGCGAATGAGAAGCAATAATGGAAATGTCATTGTCAAAGCCCTTTAACACCAAAATAGGTCATGTGACCCCGAAACGCTGACGTGCGGACTTGAGTCCACATTTGAGTCAGCGAGAGATATGGCATAATTGGGACAAAGCTGCATTCAACGATTTTTAGCCACTACGCATCAGAAAAAAAAAACCCCAAAACAAAACAGACAGATGTACTGCCACAAGCCTGTCACGGTGTGTAAAGCTGATATGACGAACATATTAAATGTCTACTTACGCATCCAGCCGACACAGAGCAACATTAGCATTCATTTGGAGTTGTGTTGGTGTCCGCCTGATGAATGTAAGTCCAACGTTCACTCGCCTTTTAGCTCCGGTTTGGCCTCCACCAACTCCTGAGAAAAAGGTCGAGCTCTTTGGTTGCTAAATGCCTGTCCGCCGGTATGTTGCCGGGTATGTACCACGCAGCAGGCAGAGAGGGTTTAAGGTTCCTCACAGCGTGCCTGAAATGGCTGTTTACGTATGAGCTGCTGGACTCAAACCTTTTCTGTAAATGTGTTAAACCAAAACAAGTTAAAAGAAGCTAAAAAAAAAAGGAAGCTCAGTAGAGCTGCAGACGTGGGTGTTAATTCTCTGTGATTTTGGCAATACGAAGGACCCATACTCCCTTTCTCATCAGTGTGCGTACGTGGAGACAGTCAGTGGGTACATGCTGAAGGCCCAGTTAGGTTTTTTTTTTTTAAATGAGTAATGAACAGCTCAGGGAGACTGTTTCCAGTCCTGCAAACAGTTAACTAAAAAGAAATAGAGGCCTCTTACTTGTGACTCCCTCAAACTAAGCCCCAAACGCATGCTTATGCTTTCTGACTGCTAACTAGCATCCTAGGGCTAATGCTCATGCTAACTCAACCAACAGTCAGTTATGCTCTAAACTCTGTATGTGAGGGTACGTAAGCCGAACAGCGTCCGCTCATAAGGCGCACGCTCCTCTATGTAAACCTGGCAGTGAGCCCTTTTTAATGTACCGAATTCCTCTGAGCTCAACCGGCTTTCTGTGGCCACCCCACCTGTTCCCCCGCAATGTAGCTCATCCGACCGGGCGGTTGGAGCTCGGCGTCCTCGCCTTGTGTGTCGCCGACCATGCGCTGAGCTCTGTGGTACCTTCTGTTCACTTAGGTCAAGCAATCAAGAATAAGAAATTGTCGACCTGTGTCAAGAGTATCTTGAGTAAAGAATATTCTGTCAAATAGTTCTAGGGTCTCATTCATTAACCATTGCGTTACGCACATTTTGCCCTATTTAGATCTTACTTCTTTTAACAGTCAGATCTAAATATTGTGGGATCACTTACACGCAGATGTATATTTACACACACACACACACACGCACACACACACACACACACACACACACGCACACGCACAAGCCTCACCTACAGTATGTGTGGACCAAAGATTACAAAGATTGCTTCATTTAAATTCATTTCCTTTTAGTTTCACCTGGTATGGCTTTAGCAGTGGTAATGAGAGGGAAAAGGTGAGGCGGATTAAAGGTAATGAGCTGGGTGGGTTGTCCCTCAACCAGCCATCTCAGCTACTGATAACATCAAAGCTCAACAGACATTTATCTGTAAAATGTCACCACTGAGTTACGCCAGCCTCCAGATGAACTAATGTTTACCTCCAGCCGCCGACAGAAATCTGAGGTGAAACCCTTGCTCACTTGAGAATGAGAAAATGTGTCCACTACACTGTCTTATGTTATTTCAACAAGTGGCTTAACCACTATTCTTTGTGCATAAAAATAATAAACCTCAGTGTGACATGTATTACTGATTATTTCGAAATATATTTCATGGAGGCAGCAGGAAGTGTGTTATATTATTCATTGTAGTGTTAACAAGTACAGAAAGACGTCTGGAGCACTAGTTCACTTCTTGTCTCAGCCCCTGTAATAATACTCCTATAATATCCCTATAGTGACTAGGTAGCATACTTTTCACACTGTGTATGTCATTTCTGACATGAATATAATAGTTAAAAAATGTCTTTCTAAAGTAATTTCTAGCATTTCTGTGTCATCAGACTAATATTCAGGTGTGGCGCTATGTACTGATGCTGTAGAGGATATTTTTGTGAGCATCGTATCACAGAGACTGTCGGTCCATGTGTCCCGTCCTGTGAGGCTCTCTGGGTTCCAGGGAACTGATTTGTCAGCCAGTTGTTGTCTGTCACAGGTGATCCCGCAGCAGTCGAAGCTGAAGAGAGTAGGCGGAACATTCACGCCCATCCTGGCAGTGTGTGCCACATAAATGGGAGGACACACACCGCTGCAGCATTACCAGCTATTACTGTTATTACAGTTTACCGCTACATCACTAGAGCCCAAGGAGTCCCTTGTGACCAAAGGCTAAATTCAACAGGTTCAGAGAAACCGATTTAATTAAGGGGAGACGCCACAGGTGAATAGAGTGAAAACAGTTGAACTAATAGATAATAGAAAGGCTTAACCTCTGTAAAAACCTTCGGAATATAGATAGGAATACAGCTTGAATGTTTGGTGCATGTAAGCGCTACTAAAGTGGAGATTTCTGGCTCAGAGTATGAGAAAAAAAAAAACTCACTTTGAGAAAGTGGCCTTTAAAGATATGTAAATGTCCATACAGACACTGCAGGAGAATATGGTAAAAACAACTAATAGAATTCACCCATAAAACTTCCCCATTTGATTACTTACATTAAGACATTATTATTTGTACTTCAATTTCTCTGAAATGTTGTTCAAATATGCAAATGAGGCCTTATCTAATGATAAGTTTTAAAAAATTTAGGAGAACGCTACAGGCGAAAGTGTAGTAAAATAATGTGTATTTTGCACGCAGAAGCCAAAGAACAGCTGGAACTAAAGAAAATCTGACATTTTACTAATGACTTTGAATGTGAATGGACTGCATCACTTGTAGATCACTTGCACAGTAGTAAACATGTGAAAAAAAACCCCAATTTTACCAATAAGTGGGATTTTAATGGAAAACCTGACAAACAAAAGCCCAGTTGGTGAACAACATGGGCATTTCTGTTATTCAAAGCTTAGGGTGTTGGTGGTGGGAGGAACGGAGAGGGAGAGGCCTGAAAGCTGCTGCTGTCTTCACTTCACCTCTCCCAACTTTGACAAGCAAGCGGAAAAAAACATTTTACAGCCACCACAAAATGGAGAGTGCACAGCGCTGTGGTGATGGGAAGAAAGGGGGCAAACCCACTGCCATGTTGGCTTTTTCTGTGTCCGATGTGACACACACACACACACACACACACACACACACACAAATGCAACATGCGCACACAAGCGTAAAAGTAAGAGTGTGTGCGGGCACAGAAGGAAACTGAAAAACTCCGCTGCCATTTAATTCCATCTGAGGCCGCAGACGTTGACACACATACGAAGAAAAGCTGGGAGTGTGAATGTTGGTGAGTTGTTTATGAAAGAGGAAAGCCAGGGGAGCGGAGAGGAGGAGGAGGAGGAGGAGGAGGAGGCGGAGGAGGAAAAGGGGGAGGAGGGGGAGGGCAAGGTTTGGAAGGGATTCCACACGAGGTTGTCATGGAGATGGAAACGGGAGACTGGAGCTTCACAATTCCCAATTAGTCACAAACACATGGTCACAAACACACACCTGCAGCATGCACACATACTGTACATCCGCACAATACACTCTCCAACTGACTTGGGAAGACTCACTCTGACACGCTCTTCTTGAAACACAAACACACAAACACCTGCATGACACAAGTCATATTTTCCTTCTCAGGCGCAGAAAAACACGTGCACAACCACCACCCATCTATCATCATTCACTTGCTCACACGCACACAAATTCATGCATTTGTCAGAGAAGTGCTGAGAAATCTCACCTGTCTGTGTGTGTGTGTGTGTGTGTCACAGTGATTCCCATCTTTGCTCTGTCTTCTCTGCCCGGCAGGGCTGTAGACAGGGCTGTGGCACCACCTGCTAGTCTTACTAGTCTTTTTAAAATCTACTTCATTTTGAACGTCATTCAACAAGCTTAAAAGCTCGATTCATAGTGGAGCACGTCAGCGGGTTACATTGTAGCTATGGAGCTTTCGCATGTAACCGCCATGTGCCTCCTTCCAATTGTTGGACTCGTCATGGACAGTTTAAAAAAGGATATAAATCGATCCAGCAGAACCCGAGATAGCATCTTTGTATTCCATGCATGCTTCTTCATTGTCAAACCCTGGCACCTAGATTAGCCACAATGCAACTTAAGTACCAAGAGTTCTGACAGAGATTTGGGTGAGTTGTGCTAGTAGCAGCTAATGTTGCCTGGCGCCTCTAGGCTGACGCAGAGATGAGGAGCGGGCCGCAGAGGTCTGGTAAGCTCGTTTCTTTCTAAGTCCACACCCCCAGATTTGTTTCATTTTTAAACTTGTAGTCTTCAGCCCCAGCTGACGCTGACGACGCTGACATCACTTCAGGACATTAATCAGACTTCACACAGCTCCCTCTGGAGCCCCAAAGGCCTTTACGCTACTTTTTTCCACATATGTATAGTACCCCCCCAAGACAATGGTGGAGTTACCGTTTAAGGAAGTTGAAGAATTCAGTAGTCTTCTGCTTTTCATCTAGCAAAGCTATTTCCACTGCAAACCTTTATCCCTCTAACCCCTTTATCACAGTGAATGACTGAACATGACGATGACATGGCAAGTAGTCGCCTATTCAGTAACGAGAGAAGGAACCTGAAGTTACCTGTGCGCAATTCCAGTTGTTACTTGAGTAAGTTATGTAAGCAGGTGCACCCGCCCGCCACCACTCTACAGAGGGAAGTGAAAAGTTACTGTGGGGAATCCAATTAAAGCAGGACACGACCCGATCATACACAGTACTCTGCGTCGGGTGTTGTGGTGGTGTTATCAACAGGTGAAAACTGATGCTGAACTATCAATCAAAACCCAGGGTGTAGGCATCTGACACCAGGGCTATGGAGGGACGTGAACTCCAGTCTACTGATATAAAGTCAGATGCTCATGCGCTATACATACCCATCCAACACCCCAACCTCCACACCCTTACTTTACACCTGGAGGACACACAACTTCCTGCGCTGGCACTGTGTTGGCATTGGACGGGATTTCTAGGAAGTGCTAAAGAGAATGTCCAAAAAAAACGCCAAGTTCATTCATGCCTTGGAGTTGTCTTAATGGGCAAAGATACTTAAGAGAGTTTCCTCAAAAGGTTCTCATAAACCTCAGTTTTCCTGTGATCAAACCATTTTAGCCACCCACCCTCAACAACATGGTGGTGAGGAGGATCTCCAGTCCATTAAATCAGCCTCTTGGCTATGATTACCCCGAGCGTCAGAGATTATTGTATGACAGTAGGTAGATGCAGTTTATGAACAGCCAAAAAATTCACGCGCAGCTTCAGGCTTAAGGGGCCAGCATACTCCACCAGAACTGTTGGATGGTCAGATAGCTTTCGGAAACCCCCTCTGCCCATGCCTTTTTGTATTAGGAGGGCTATCCGTTAGTCGCTATATCTACCATACAGCTGCTGCTGTACTATTGACAGAACAGAAGTGTATCCTGGCCATGTTCATGGTCCGGATACAGTCTCAGTTAAGTCAGTTCCCAGTGGGGATTTGGTTCTATAGCATTTAATTGAATTGAGGGAAAACAGCGTTTGCTGCTCACTAGGGGTCGGTGCGAGCGCTGCAGAAGCCATAGAAGCTAAACTAAAAACAAAACAGGGGAAATAATATTAATTCTACTTTATCATTTAGCAAATATCAACAAAATAAATCACAGATGTTTCTGCATGCACAATGCACTTGCATTTTGAGTTGTGACCAACATGTGTGCATTTTGACCACCAAGACAATGATCCTCTGGTCGGGTCAGAATCATACAGTTTGTTGACAAATCCACCACAGACCCAGTTTCTGAAAGACACCTGACTGAGTGAAACTTGGATCATCCTCCAGCCTATTACACTGAAAAACACCACTCCAGATTTGTTCATCAACAAGAGCAGTAACATACTGGTTTATATTTAGCATGTGCATCAGTCGGATTCAAGCAGACTACGTTTGCCTTGTGTAGACCAGTGAGTAATCAACTGGTGTATCAGAGATCTGTGCATGGAGTAGTGATCAAAATCTTTGGCACACGCTTGCGAGCTGCCCGCACAGCTGTTACTGGTTGACATGTACGTCGACATGAAGCAGGAGGAGTTCAGTAGACGCTATACAGTGTGTTACGAAGTCAGTTTAACACTGAATACTGAGGGGAACACATGAGCTTTCTTTCAGCTTTCGGAGGGACCTGATGATGTGTCTGGTCAATTACAAATGTTAGGGTGCACAAATGTCCATATTTTATATATCGGGGGGGCATGACCTGCAGTGTATGATATTGAATTTTCATTTTATTGTATACATTACGTGGACAGACAACAGGTGTACCTGCTTACCAATACCACAGTCAACACGGTTGAACGGTTCAAAAAAGCAAGTAAATGGACCTTTTGATTATTTTAACAGGTGGAATAGTTATGTTGATGTGTAATCACAGTAGCCCGTCTGAGCGGGTGGCGTCATCAAACGTGCTGTTGTCCCCAAAACGAATTGAGTGTACTGGGAGTCAAGTGCCAGAGCCAGAAAGTCACCAGCAATACAGAGTGAAGTCCACTGACACAGAAGCAAAAACATAAATACATTTTGAAAAGACTGATTCCGAAGGAACAATCCATCTCATCGGCGTCTATGACAACACCAGTTATCAATACGTTCTGCAGTGATAAAGAATGTACACATGCAACTGGTTTTTACTAACTCAATTCATTTGGGAATATGCCTCATTATGTACAATATAATCAAAAATGTGGAGACTTGTGCTTGTGTTGCATATTCCTAAATTTACATGTTTAACCAAATGACCACAGGGCAAACTTGAGGACAAGTGGTATTGCACATTGTACAGGAGGCCCACCAGCACACTTTTCCCCCGGGGCCTCCTAGCAGGTTCACTACTCCAAAGCAGATGCACATAAATGTTAAAAAGAACTTGAGTCGTCCTTAAAAAGTGTCCACCAGTGATGGAATGTACAGAAATGTATATTTGGCCTCTGTATGTGATCATCATTAGGCATACAACAACTAGCCAATATTTAATTCTAAATTCAGGAAATTCTGCTTCTTTATCATTAATTAAAGAATAAGTATTTCCATAATTTAGGTCTAATTGATACTGCCTGTGTGACTTATTATGTAAGTCTAAATGTGGTATACTTTATGCCAAAAGGATGGATATATCCACGACATCACTGAAACTAACTGTTGCTGTGTAGACTTGGAGACAGCATGGTCCTTATAGTTTTGGAGAACACAGCTGTTAACAAAGACTCTGAAAGGCAGCACAGGAAGGTCTACACTCTAAAAACTACCCCAATATGGTACCCAAGGAACTTAGAAATATATATGAGGTGCTTCAAGAAACCCTATACAGATGATAAGGTCACTCAAATATACAGTTGGGTATAAAGAACTTCAAATTACCCTGAAGGTGCTTCAAGTAACCTTTCCATAGGATGAGGTTACTGTAAGAACCCTAGACAACCTATGAGCTCCTGCAGGAACCTTGGACCACCACTGTGGGTTCCAGCAATCACTTTTCTTCAGCTCACAGCTTCTGGAGGAACCCTTTTTAATTTCAATGAGTCCTTGAGCACCTTGGAGGGTTTCTAGAAGAACCAACTGGCTAAAAGGGTTCTTTTTAAGAACGCTGGGCTTTTCTAGGGTTACCCAAGAACGCTGGAGGAACTGGAAGAACTGAGGTTTCTGTGACCAATATGCATGACTGCACTGGCCTACTGCACTTTTTCCTTGGATTGGAAAAGAAATTGCAACAAAAATGAAATAATAAACTAAATGAATGTTGTTGTTTTTTTATTACATCTCAGTATGGCGGAAGCTTTGTGCTCTCTGTCATGTAATCATACATGTGTGTCCAAGCAGGCATGCGCGCACACACACACACACACACACACACAATATGGGTTTATGTACACTATTCATACACACAGCATTCTACACTAGAACCCACAGCCGAAGTCATCAAGCTGTTTGCCATAAACTAAACTGAAGGTTATACAAATGATGCAAATTCAACTGCTCAACGTCTGCCAACAGCAATCCCTTGGAGGTAGGTAAAATTAGCTATATGTCGCTCCCTGCTGCTAACTCTTTAGCCCTTTAACAGTAAAACACACAGGTTAAGCGGCTTAAATCGACATTAAATTGGTCTGATAACTGGAAAATGTAAAAAGCAAACCTAACCACCAAACGTTATCAGCTAGATGCCAGCTAACGTTAAATTTAATCCATATATCCTTGTGTCTGTCTGTTTCACAAGGTAAGGTAAATATAACTGTCCTTCTATACTATACAAACATAATCAACTGTATACTGGGTAGTGTTTATAGCTAGCATTTGTAAGCCGATAGCGTTATTCTGTCAAGATTGTTGGCTATGTGGGAACATTGTGTGTGTGGGTTGAGCTCCACAACGACAGTTCAATTCTGTGAAAATATTTGTTTTGCACATGTGTACAGTTACATGACTGAACGCACATTTAAACACCAATCCATGCAATTACCACGAGGGATGGTCTTAGTGAAATGAATGACCGTTTTTCTTCTCGCGGGTTCACACTCTGCAGAAGAAGAGACGAAGACTGGCCCTGCAAGTTGATGCCGTTTCGGCCATCCCAACCCACCCGGAATCTGTAACAATCAAATGTAATTTTACATGATAAAGAGCTTAAATGAATACTCCTCTATCAAAACTGTAAGCGTGGATTTTTGTGTTAGTTGTGAAACGACTCATCTGGTGTGCGAGTGTGCCAGTAAAAGTCGTCCAATGAGTTTGAAATTGGAAAGTAATTTCAGGACTACTTTTACACATTTTTGCCTTTTTATTTTGTTTGTATATTTGTTGATTATTTAATTTGTTACTTATGTTATGTTTATTATTAATTTGACACCTCATTATTGTATTCTTTAAATTCTTAAGGTATTACAGAAAAAAAACATTGAATTAATTATCCTGGAGTTCCAGTGAGAGATTTGGTGTATTAGTAGAAGTAGTGGCAGCAAGTAGCGATAATAGGCCTTGAAATAAGCCGAAGTTCCTTGAGGAACCTCAGACGGTTAGGAAGTGCTTTGAAGCACCCAAAGTGGTTCCAGACCATGCTGGAAAAAGGGTTCCTCAAAGAACCTGGTAAACTACCCCAAGTTCCGCAGAGAACTGGTGTTCCTGGAAGCCCCCAAAAGGGTTCCGCCAGTGTGGCAAACGGAGGAACCCCAAAAGGAGCCTCGGGTATCCTTTAATTTTTACAGTGTACTTGGCCGAACCAACAAACATCTTCCTCATTCTCCCGCAGCTCTGAAGTAATTCTGTGGGCCATTGTGGCAGAATCAATACCCGTGTATAGGGACAAGTCCTCAGCACAATCATCTGAAAAGAGGGTCAGGCCTCTCAAAAGCTTGACTTCAAAGAAGGCACAACAAACATTTAATTTGCAGTTAGCTGGACAAATAATAATGTTGTGCTTTTTTATTGCATTGGACTAGTTTACTCTGATAATGGTGGAGGAAATATTTGGAAAAAGCACTTGCAATGTACTTGCATAACAGTGGAATAAGAAGTGGTGCAGGGGTGCAAAAACAATTTTGCCCTGGGGCTCTCCAGGGGGCTACCCTGGTCTCAATATAAAGACATCTGTACGTTTTTGTGGTGGGTTACATTACATTGGATACAGGATATATTTTCCTATTAAGGCATGAAGATAACAATTTTGTTATCTTCTCTGTTTTCTAGCTGTTTTTTGTTTTTTTTTTGAAAAGCCAACAAAAACCAACTCTGTCTCAGAGATGCTGGAGGTCAGTCAGAGATGGGGGTGCTGATAGAAACTCAGTCTATAGAATGACGTCATACGGAAGGCCGGGCACTACTCATAGTTTTGCTTGAATATGAATGGCTGGGATCACTTGAAAGCAGCCACGGGCAACACGGGAAAAGCTTGAACTGATGCATGAGGACCGCAAGGAGAGGAAGCGGGAGTGAGGCCCATGAGCCGGTTCACAGGTTATCCAGTGGGACACTTGTACTGAACCTCTAACACACCTCGGGATGCGGACCCACGTCTGCATCACAATAATGGACCAATACATATGATGACAAACATAAAAACAAAGTAAATCCCCTTCCCCACCACAGATATTTGCCTATATATCCCAGAACAGGGAAACACTATATAAGTTCAAACTTTGTATTTCTTTATCGATTATTTGCGCAATCTGACCAATATAATTGATAAGAAGTGATAATTAATTAAGATAGGCTACTTGTCTCCTCGGAATGCCTCGCCTCTCTCCACCAACGTCATCAACAAGTGTCTCGCGCACCGTCGGAAGCCTTTTCAGATGCAAATGCACGTGCACGGAGCGAAGGCTTCCCCCTCTCCCATTGGTCCACAGCCGGGACTGCCCGAGAACAGGGGAACTTTTGGAGTGAGCGGGCGGTGGAGTTCAGTGTGTGCGAGCTGCACGTTGGACAACAAGTGGGTCTCAGCTGAGCATTCATTCAAAGCACCGAGGAGAGGCAGCTGCTCAACTTTGAATAGACTATCTCCAGTGTATTTCAGTATCAAAGCAATGACTGCCCCGTTCAGTCTTAGAATTTAAGAAAAACTGGTCGTCCGTTGCGGTCTGTTTCGTCTCCCGGGTGCTTCGTGAGCCTGATTAGTTAATTTGGATCATCCGGCGCTCCCGGTGAAACCTGTAGGGAGACCTGGCCCCAAGTCGCCAGCTGGACGCGTCAAAGGGCTCCTGTGTGCTTCAACGCTCTAACTATTTTATAACTCGTCTTAACTTTACGTTTGTACCCTGTCCAACATGTACAGCATGATGGAACACGAGCTGAAGCCGACCGGGCAGCCCCCCTCTCACCAGAGCTCCCAGGGAATGTCCCCGGTCACCGGCAACATGACCGGGAACATGGGCGGCAATGGCAACTCTCACCCGGGCTCCAAAACGGCATGTGCCCCCGGAGGCGACCCCATGGATAAAGTCAAGCGGCCCATGAACGCTTTTATGGTCTGGTCCAGAGGACAGAGGCGCAAGATGGCTCAAGAAAACCCCAAAATGCACAACTCTGAGATAAGTAAGCGGCTGGGAGCTGAATGGAAACTCCTGACCGACGCCGAGAAGCGGCCCTTCATCGACGAGGCCAAGCGGCTCCGGGCCGTCCACATGAAGGAGTACCCCGACTACAAATATAAGCCACGCCGCAAGACAAAGCCCCTGCTTAAAAAGGACACTCAGGTGGGCAAGTACCCGCTGTCCGCCGGGAACCTGCTGGCGGCGGCGCAAGGCCAAGGTAGCCCGAGAATGGAGAGCTACGGCTGGGGCCCCACCGGCGGGTACGCGGGCATGCAGGGCGAGGCGCTCGGCTACACGCAGCAGCTGCACCGGTATGACCTGTCGGCTCTCCAGTACCCACCTGCAATGACGGCAGCGCAGACGTACATGAACGGAGCCAACTCGTACAGGTGAGCTGCGTCTGTTGGGGAACCACCGTAAGGAACTCCCTCGGTTTTAAGGATCGGTGCGTTTCTAGTGTCGCATATCCTTCCCCCGGTTTGTCGTAACCAGATAATAACTTCCGCGGATTTGAAAACAGTTTGGCCTCTTTTCTAATCATGCCGCTTGCCGCCGGAAGGGAAGTGGAAATAACAAGAGAAGGCGCTGCCTTCTACCACAGCCTCATTTATAAACGACATAAAATGCACTTTTCGTAATTTTTGCGAGTCCTTGTCCTTTCCTGATATGGTTCACACACATTGCGATTACTGGGGCAGATATAACGACTGCGATGATTATTAACGGGAACGATCGTTTTTGGCACCACAACTTTAATTTTCACTGCTAAAACTAAAACCGTGATGTGGCCTGTGTTGGGGTCTGTATCAAACCGACCTGTTTTCTTTACGTCTGGAGAGCAGGACTCGTCGGTGAGGGAATGTGTGCAGCAGTACTTCATTATGATGCGGTTCTGTCACACATTTTACCTTTTTTTTTTTCCCCCTCCCCAAAAACGTGTCTGCAATATTGCGATTAACTGTGGAGCCCACTATCAAGTGAACTCCTCCAAAACTGTCCCACTCAAAGCTCTTAAGAGTCAATTGGGATTTTTTTCATAGGCTACTTAGTTATCTTTCATTTTTTTTCATAGACTAGGTCAATTTTTTGTTGTTCCCAAAAGAAAATGAATTGATGATCTCACAAGTATAAGTACATGCTTTGTAAAATGAGATAAGCCCCCCCCCAATCAAACACGGTCTCTCACCATGCTCTGTAGGCCGGATCAACCTCTCAATCTGCATCAGACGACATGTGCCACTATTTGGTCGTTCAAATCAAACTTTTATCAAAGTGTACCAATTCTCATGGCACTGAGAAATATTAAGCGACCCCATGATAGCTTTCCCGAAAAAGTAGTGTGAGCACTTTTAAATCAGTGGAGGAGGAAGTGACCGACCATCACAGAAGTACATCTACAATCTGCAGATGTCAAATATGTTCAACAATGAACCAGTTCATTAAGATTGAGGTGTTTTGTTTTTTTTGTTTTTTTTCTTGTTTTTTTTAAATGATGCATTTTTAAATTATTGTCTATGTAGCTTGCGCTTTTATTCTTGTCATGTAAGTGCAAGCTCTCCCATCCTGCTGCACACCGGGCTTGAAAAACCAGTTCAGAATGCAGGAAGAGGCCACAAGTAAGCTCGTCCACACGTTTGTGTAATCCGTTTTCCCTTACAAGTTGGTGACTTGACGGTCTAAAATACACCCCCTCAAACGTTTCCAAGTCTCAGTCCACAGAGTGCACCTTGACGTACGGCTGACTTGTAGGAGAGCACTTAATTGGGTAAAAATGTTTTTAGATGAAGTACGTTCAGTCCCATTGAGTCACTGAGGAACTCTGCATACGACAAAACAACAGGCTTCAGTCTGTTGCCTACTTGTTATGCGTGCGGCGCTCTGCTCTGGGCTGGGTCCTGCCTGGAATGTTGATCAGTATGACTCGACGGCAGGCAGGACTGCTCTGTGTGTGGTCCACTACCCACAATCACCTATTCCTGCCCAACCATTGTCCCCAGTTACAGTTCTAGGTCTTTGCCTCCTGCCAGCATAGATCTCATGTCCCCCAAACTACAAAGACTGCACACTTTGATAAATGTTCTGCTGTGAGGATGGATGATGCTGAAATGTATTCCAGTATCTGATATCTTGGTCCTTTCTTTTTTTTTTTTTGAATGATTACTCAACTGCAGTGTTTAAAATGCGAGGACAAAAGATCTAAAATGTTGTTTTTCTCCAGCAGGTGAACCATTTAAAGCCTCCCTGAAAGACGTTCTGATGCATGCTACAGCAGTTACTCGCGCGTCAGTTTCCGATGTCAAAAGCTTTGAGACACACTGGAGGCCAAACTTGTTGATGCCCATCCTTTTCCCACTGAATCACAGTTAAATGGGGTCTAAGAGAATGCTTTCAAAAAGTTTGAAGTGACAACCAGATTGGTCAGGACCGCGTGCCCACTGATACTCCGATCTCGTGAGTTTGAGGTCATATGGGAAAAAATACAATGTTTGCGCCATAAAACTCGACCTGATTTAGCCTCCATGAGAGTGTGGTGCACTCTCACCTGTTATTTGGGAATTATTATTATTATAATAATTAAGTGCTATTCTCCCATTATATCTCCTGTGACCCTAATGCTATGTGTGCCACATGATTTAGCTTTCTACTTTTCCAAATATGTTTCTATTATCGGTGCCATACAGGCAGTTTTGTGTGGATTCAGCGTGATAATGGCTCTGTTACATGCTGCCAGTAGAATTATCCATCCATTTTTGAGCACCTATCCTGGACAGAACTGGAGTCGAAGTAGAGAAGCCCAAATGTCTTCTCCCACAGAGATCCAGTTTTATTAATGTGTTCATTTAGCAAATGAAAGCTAGTGACGTAGTGTCAAAAGACCAATGATTTGGCAGTGATCAAGAAAAGACATGTTGGGATTCGCTGTACTGATTTATTACATTTTTTTAAAAAGTTGTATTTGATTCTCTTGTGGCTGATATATATATATATATATATATATATATATATATATATATATATCTCAGATAGATGAAAAACAGAGGAGTGAGAGAGAAGGCCCACAGAGTGTGTGGGTGGCTTTGTAAACTAGGCCCG
>WNGW01000013.1:219653-239521 GCA_011952105.1 Coreoperca whiteheadi | reverse complement strand
GTTTGCCCCCCCCCCCCCCCCAATACTGAACTCAGTAGGAGTTGATTGACCTTCAGTTTCACTTCATTCGTTTGAATGCTGCTGACAAGAGTGGTTGTCTTATTTAGAATCTAAATATTTAGTCCACAGGTTAAAGTTTTTATAATCGGATTAAAGACGACGTTGAGAATATCACGTGTCAAAAGTTGGAAAAATGAATGTTAACTGAGTTTTGAGTTGTTGCACAGCGTCTATATACTTGGAGCCCGTCGGTACAGCGGGAGACATTGCTGGAAAAGTCGTGTCGTTGACTTTTTCTATCACACTGGCAATCACAGTGTCGAACCCTCCACATTCTTGGGCTCATCACTGCATCTGTACACGACAAAGTAACCGTCTGTTGGCTTTTTTCCCCCCCCGTAACCTAATCATTAAAAGTCATTTAAGTGCGAGACGCTTTTCTTAATCTAGGTAAAGCACTAAGAGAAACCCTGTTAACACAGCGACATTTCTGATTTGGTTGGTTTTTTTTGGGGTTTTTTTTGGTCAACATGTGCACACGTGCAGGACAGGGGCTCGACGTTGCATCAACTAAAGTGCAACAGGATGAAAGGAGAAGTCATTACTGCAGCGGTGCATCCTTGTATAAATCCAAAGCCGACTTAAAAAAAAACACGCAGACAAGTCTGACTACTTCGTGTAAATGTGGGTTTTTAGAGTAACACCGGCATCTACATGCATGGTCTGACTTCCTGCCTTAGCACGCTTTCTCCCATTAACCAGATGTGTTTATGTTTTTAAACTCTCTGATGGTGTCTAACTTAGTATCGTCTTCTCCGGCCCACAGTCCCATGTCGTACAGCGGCAGCCCCCAGCAGCCAAGCCCTGTCACCATGTCCATGGTGAAAGCAGAACCAGTGACCCCCTCGCCTCCAACGGGGACGCCGAACCACCACCGGGGGCCTTTGCAAGGTGACCTCAGGGACATGATCAGCATGTACATTCCTGGACCAGGAGGGGATGCCGGTGACCCCACGACAGCACAGAGGGCCTACACCAGTGTCCAGCAGCACTACCTCACCGGAACCGTCCCGCTCACGCACATCTAGGACTGAAGTGGGCGCCGCGTGGGCTGGGGGTCGACTGAGTGGGAGGACCGGAAATGCTCATGACGCACAGCTGGATGGAGTCAGGTGTGGGGGGACTTCAGAGTGGCAAAGCAAAAAGACACTAGATGTTAAGGTAACCCCCCCCCCCCCACCCCGCATTCAATGGTGTTCCAGAGGTGCCTGCAATTACAGAAAGTTACGCAAGTGACGACTACACTTTTATATCATTGGAAAGCTTTTTTTTTTTTCTACCTCTTTGGTGCCACATCAGTTCAGATAAATGCCACACACACCCACCACCACCTGTACAGGGCTGAGACTCCTCCCTGCCCACCACCCTCCGGCTGATGTCTCTCCGTGAAGGACAGCAGTGAAGACAGGGGCAACGTCTGTTTGTGTTCACATTAGGAAATGTTATTTTGTCTATTTTTTAAAAAATATTTTTAGAACGTATCCATAACAAGTCAAAAGACTCCTTAATACCACCCTAAACACTTGTGACGCTGGCACCATTGACAGTTCCGACATACCCGGTCAGTGCCAGGGGACTGGTCCAGTTAGTGGATTTAGTCGTCCACTGCTGGAGCCAGTCCCTGCCGTCTGCAACCACAGCACAGAGACCATAACCGGGTCCATGGATCTCAGCTGGTGACCGACAAATCACCTGAGCTGACGTTTTCTGGTAATCGTTGTTGCTGCCCTAATGTGTGAGCGGAGCCGGAGAACAGCTGGGTGCCGGTGGGGGGAAAAGAAATGCACAACTTGAATGACAGCGCTGTTTTTAAACTAAACTCTTTGTGCCTTGGCTTTGGTTTAGTACTTTTATTTTTCTATTTTATTTTTAACTGATGAAATCCTGTTGGATGACTTGGGGAAACACCTGTTGGACAATCGGCACTGCCTCCACAGGAAATAAACAGAACACACGGGCTTCTATGATATGTGGTGTTGCTTGCACGTAGAACCAGGCTGGTTCTACGTGCAGGAGGTCTAGTGTCCTCAGTGACACCAGATCACTGGATTTACAGTTTTGAGTCTGAGAAGTGGTGTGAAGCGGTCTTGTTTTTGTTTTTTTGCGGTCTGTGAATTTTATTTGCTATAATTAGTTTTAGATTTGACCTTTTTTTTGTTTGATATAAATGTTGAGATGCGGCATTCTGAGTTGCTCTGTGTATCCTTTGTCACTTTGCTCTAGGCAAGGTTTATATTGTTTTTAGGTTTTTCATTAAGTGAATGAAATGTAATATGAAGTGCTATATTTCCGTAAAGGTGTTTTATCCAAACAGCAGATTAAGACTTGTTATCGCTCGTACCAAGTAAACTGGACTGACGCGTCTGTTAATGACCGGTCAGTCGTCCGTTTACTGGTGGCAAAAAAACACAATATATCAACGGAAGTTTCAGATTGAATCTCCGGCAAACCTTCTCTCTTGTTTCCAAACTACACGTTTTCAGATAATATCCCCTGTGATTTATATCCTACTATAAAATAATAAAACATTTGTTTTTAATCCTGGTTCTCTCAGACTGACTGACTGTACTGTGATTTTATTTTTTTTCTTTCTAGCCTGCTGTCTGGTTACTGCTGCTATGGATGTAAAGGGAACTCTTATTTTCGACCTACCAAAACTGAATATTTGAATGTGGTAGATTATTCAGACAGTTCTTAATTTTTGAAGCATTCTATTACTAACTAAAAATGCACTGGATACAGATGCCTGACTTATTTTTGAAAACGGGAGAGCAGTTCTATTAAAGTATTGCATGAATTTTAACATTGCTACCCAAGTATTTGGAAACTAACTTTTATACTGACTCATATCTCTATCTTCTTTTTTTTTTTAGAATGAATTATCTTGTATGTAAATGCTGTCATATACTAGAGTTGCTGTATGTAGCATTCATGTAAATAATGTATACATTTTTAGACTCTTATACTAAGAGTCTTCATTCTTTTTTTTTTGATTAAAAAATGTGTTATGGCATTCATAACCATATTAATAAAGTACAAGTCCTTTTTCATTCTTGATGTCACGTGAAATGTTGTCTGTGTGCTTTTAGTTCAAAAGCATTATATGATGGAAATCAGAGGAATTATGTGAAAAGCCTTCCT
Source organism: Coreoperca whiteheadi (assembly GCA_011952105.1). NCBI lineage: Eukaryota > Metazoa > Chordata > Actinopteri > Centrarchiformes > Sinipercidae > Coreoperca > Coreoperca whiteheadi. The sequence goes on along the minus strand of WNGW01000013.1, from coordinate 236,320 downwards.
TCACACAAGGACAAATAAAAGTGCATTCAGTGACCACTTGAACAGGTATACTTGTACAATTTTAATGCAATCAATACAACCGTAGGCTATATGCTGTTCATTTAACTCAAGGTCTACTTACTGGCTTTTTCTGGAACTTTTAACGGTATCGCACTGTTTTCATCAGTTGAAGGAGTGTTGGCTAGTAATACACTGCTTTAGAGGACCATACCATGATTTTCAAATCATGCTGTAGAGTTCCAGTGTTTTGAAATGTGTATTTCTTACCTTCCAGACAACCATTGCATTAAGTTCCATATGATATGGAAATCAGTAAACCGGAAACCTTTTAATACTTAGTACCAGCTTCTAAATCGTCACAGTGAAGCTGCAATAGTTTTTGTTTTTAGTGTGGCCCTTTGAGTAGCCTACTTCCATATTTTTCCATTTACACACTTACTGTATCATAGTGTAATTGTGATCATATTAAAGGAAGTATGTCTTTTCTGATATTATTGCTCAGCCTTTGCTCTCTCAAGTGAATCACTGGCCGAATCGGGGGGGGGGGGCGCTTTTTTGCAGCTCACCGGATGAGTTTTGGTGTTTCTCAGCTGTTGCTTCAAAACATGACCTCATTCGTCCAAATCATTACAGCAAATGAGAATGGCGTAGGCTCGCGGCGATCAAAATCGACCTTTTCGGCCCTCTCGCAGTGCCTCCACAGGCGGAGCCGTCAGCTCTGCCCGAGGCCGCTCAGAATCACAACTCCGGACAAAGGTGAACATGAGCGGCGGAACATGAGTGTCTTGCCGGGGTGGGAAGATGCGATGGGTGAGGGTGAATGGGGGGCGGTAGTCTATAGGACAAGTGCCTAGAATGATTTAAAGCTTGATTATTTACTTTCTTATCTTTGCCCTCTTTAAAAATTCACTTTCCCCGTTCCCCTCTTCCTCCCTTTCACCCCCCCCCCCCCCCCCCTCCTCCTCCCCCATGTCTCTCCACAGAGAAAGCGGGTGGATGGCCCGTTCGTAATTGGCCGTGTCGGAGGCTCATTGTCCGAGGCTTTTCAGGCCGCAGGTGCATATAGTAAAGCCGGAGTCTCTGCTCCTCCCCCGGGCGTCTTTGTTCCCGCTCCCCGCTTCCCCCACTCCCCCGCCGGGCAGAAAATTAGGGCTGTTTTTTGGGGTTTCGTCCTCAGGCTTAACCCTTTCACCGACCGTCGCCTTTCTCATGGAAATGGGAGAGAATCCCTCACTGGCTAATCGGTCACTGAGGGGAGGGAGAGGAGAGGGGGGGAAATACGAGGGCACCGGGATCAACAGAGAACAGAAGGGGTCGGCGAAAACCAATGGCTTCTCAAAACGTTCGTTAATGTAGTGGCCTATTTAATTGTGAAACTTGTTTATGGTTACCATGGTCAATTGTGTGTGGAGTGATGTCTAGTGATGTTAAATAGTAAAATCATAGTTTAACTATACTATTCCTTCCTGGACCCAGATAACCAAGGACTCCAGGAACCCCCTCAGGAACTTCCTGAGCCCCTCAAGGATCCCTGGAAGCTCATTAAGAACCTTTGGAACTCTCTCAAGCACTTGTGGAACCATACAGACATAAAGCAGGGTTCTTCAAAAAGTTCTTTGTCTGGGGTATATCTATATAAACCCAATCTAACGCTTTGATTTAAAAAAAATCTGTCACAGTTCATTTAATATTGCTGCTGTGAAGCATTCTTTTCAAACATTCTTAGATAGTACCTAAGCATGGGGATATGTGAAAAAATGTGGAACTTTGTCAATAAAAAAACATCAAAACTGCATTTTCTTTTGGTGAAGCGCATACTCAAATACAGGTTGGATTTGTAGTAAAAAAGGAACCTTTCCTGCCCGGTAACTAGCAGAAGTTAGAGCACATATGTGCGTTGTTTTGGCTGTGGCCTACGGTGGGTAGGGATGGGGTAGGCAGAGGAGTGGGTGGAGAAGGGGGTGGAGGGAGCGTCAGTGAAAGGATTTTCTGGTCCAATACATCCCATCACTTAGCAACAAGCAGTGAGGCTTCAACAAGTGGTTGCCATGGATCTACCAAGAGTGACTTAAAAGTCTCTACAAAGAGCTGTGGTCAGCCTCTGTGAGTGTGAGAGTGTATGTGTGAGAATCAGGTGGTGGACGCCAACAGGATTTTTAAGTCCGAACAGGTATCTACTTTGGTGACACGCAATCTAGTCATAACCTCCATGTTTTTGCAGTGATGGGATTTGAAACCCAGCTCCTCCTGCGAAGTTCATTTACACTCGCTCACTGGCAGGTCAGGCTCTCATTCACCGGCTGCCTCTTTCTCTTCTTTCAATGAGAATTCCAACAAGTAAGAGGAGGAATGAGGAATTATATCAAGACAAAAAAAAGACAGGAATGAGGTCAGCAACACTGCTCTAGGAAACCACCACTTCAAAAGCAGTCATGGAAACGCTGGCCGGATTTTAATGTATAGTACCTGCTGCATTCCTCCCGGAGCTGGAGGGTTTCGTGTTTCTTTGCCTCTCGCATTGCGATTGGCTTTCGAAATTTGTGACATATCAAATCTAGCTTGCCCGGAGTGCGTTTGAATCTCAGAAGTGTACGGCCATCTCCCTCTTCTGGAATGTGAGAACACCTCTCTTGTGAAAAACTTGGCACAAGTCAGTACGGTCAAGTTCTGACATTTTAGGGGACTTAAACACCCCCCCCCCACACACACACACACACACATTTCTGAGTGGATTGGTACTTTAAAGAACTCTCCCTGGATGCCCACGATGCGCTGTAAAAACACACAAATTTGTATTTTATCCTGTTCATACTTGCATGTACTTGCATGTTCCTTAAATAAACTTGTTCCCTCACCACTTGGGACTTATTGACGTTGTGGGCCCTCTTTGAAAGCATGGCGATTCTGCACCCTTCATCCTGTCTCTACGATACAGTTACTTGGAATTGAACAAAATATGCAAGAGCTAAGGCAAATACACTGGGGCTGATCTCACTCTGCTGCTGCTGCCCATTTTCCTCATCTTCAGTCTTCATCCTCATTATCATCACTGGTTCTGGGGTGTCCTCCTTGCAGCATTTTAAACGTTATTGTTTAACATGGAGCCAGTGGTAAGGTTGATGGCCGCAAATACTGCAAGAGGATAGTTTGAAAAAGAAACATTTACAAAACCCTCTCTCTCTCTTTTTTTTAACAGCACCATGTTTTTTTTTTTACTAGTGTTTGGCATGGTCTTACCAAATCAGAGGAAATTATTTTCTGTGACCATGACATAAAAAATATCTTCTCAGAAACACTAACACAGTCTTTTTAGATGGTTTATAGCACATAATGTAGCAGATATGAAGGCATTTTAAGTGTATATTAGATTAATGTACGGTATTTGTCAACAAAATATAACTCATCCTGAAGCCGTATTTTATATTATTACAACTGTGTTTTAGTATATTGTCATCCATTATTAGTTTATACAGTGGCCTCCACTTATGGGTGTCCACGGGAGGGTATGTTAACAAATACATAATAAACACTTACATGGTAAATGGTAAATGGACTGTACTTGTATAGCACCTTTTCTAGTCTTCCGACCAGGCAAAGCGCTTCAACACCATCTGCTACATCTACTTGTAACATCATAGTGCGTTATAAACCATTTATCAATCATTTCTGTACTTCTTAAGGCCGTGTGCTAACCATTTCTCCTGGTCGTACTTGCCATTAAAAGCAAAGCGTCGCAGCTACACTGCAGCTCAACAGGGAGACACTGTCGAGCCTATAATAGCAATATGATATTTTTTTGTATGCAAGTACATCAAGAGCCACTGGAAACCAGGATCAAATTTCTTGTGTGTCCACGCGTACTTGGCCAGTAAAGGTGATTCCTAATTTTGAGTCTGATTCTAATGACCTAATAAGCATGTTCTTAATCATAAACCCATGTCCTAATAATACCCAATAAGTGAAAACTGGTCAAAGTAACCTCAGATTTGAAGAGTTTTCCCATCTTCCTGCCTATGGCCCTGATAGATTAGACTCAAAAACGTGCCAACCCTCCTCCACAGGTGGTTGTTTGAGCTACAGTGTTGTTTGCTGGCATGCAGGTAAATAGGTGGGTGGCTGCCGTTTATGGCAGCCTGCCACTTCAGTTGTAATGAGCGTCGCCCTGAACACGAAATCTGCTGCATTTATGAGTCAGCGTCACGCTGTGTGGCTGATGGCATGCAATACCAGGGTGGGACCGAGAGGGCACACACACGCACAGAGCTCGGCCGACTGGTTCTAAAGGTGCGATAAGGATAATTTTGTCTGGAAACAGTGGAAGTCCCGTCTTCCGTTAGAGGAAGGAAAGCAACAAATTCAGTGCAAACAACAATCTTCTACTCGAGTACAGTTTTGCTGAAAGGATAAGTCTTGGTACTGGTGTGATACTCTACCTAAGTCAAATATCTCTATTGTGGAGTGGGATTTAAACAAATGAACAAAAACGTATTTTCTCACTAGCTCTATTTTTTCAGTCAGATAATCAGATTCAGGTTGTAGGAGTCAAAACTGAACCATTTTTCAGAAATAGGAATGTCCTCACATCAGGCGCCTCTCTCTCGGGAATCAGACGGACCACCGTGATGACCAGCGGGGCTGTCAACAGATACAGGCCCGCTGCCATTAATAGAGGGAATTGTTTGCTAGGCCATGAGAGACTGACTGACAGGTAACTCTAATGAGGGGAGGAGATAGGATGTGTGCGTGCGTGTGTGTGTGCGTGTGTGTGTGTGCAGAAGGTGGGGAGAGGCGCACCCTGAGGTGAAGAGAAGGTGGATATGTGGGAGGAGTAACCGGGTAAAGGAGTGGTAAATTCCTGTGGTAAGTGTTAACAAATGCACATGTTTATGACAGGAGGATGGTTTATGGCTGGCTCGATTGGACTAATGAAATACTAGCAGGCGTAGCACCGCGAGCCTCCACAACAGCCTCAGTGCTCCTTGTCATAGATCCGGCGAATGTGTGGAACTCTACTGGAGGGATGAACAGCCTTCCTCCACCACTGCAGTGGTCTGTGTTCTCCTGTTTGCAATAGCACACACTGTCAGGCTGTGCGTGTGTAGGTGTATTAAGAAGATTCTGCCTACTAAGTACATTTAATCAAGTACTGTACTTAAGTACAACTTTTAGGTACTTGTACTTTACTTGATTATTTGTAATTAGGGGGCCGAGCACGTGCCAAGTCCCAGGACCCAGTGATGAACCTATTGTTTTTTAGATTGTTATTATTCTGCTCTTCAGTCAGATTTTTGAGGGCCTTAGGATGCTCGAGAACTCTTGAAATTTTGCAGACACGTCACAACCGGCGAAAAACGCAAAGTTCTGCAGTGAATGGGCTCTATAGCGCCTTAAAACGCACGCCACGGTTGGGAAAAACTTGCTGTGATCTTCATGAGATTTGGGCGAATCATCGGTCTCATAATTTCTTTTGAAATTTCAATCGATTTGAAATGTGACACTCATGGGTCATAGTGCCACTTACTGGCAACAACACGTGACAAGCATTCGAACTACGTGAAATTTACATTGTGTGGTCTACACCGGACATACGGCAACATCTGTTGACGTGTCGAACGGAGTCACCGTGGGACGGCATGCCAAACAGGATGTTGGAATAATTCAGCAATGTTTGAACTGATCAGCCTCAAACCTCATTACTGATGGACAACTCCCAGTTACACTTATGTGACATTTATGAGTCATAGTCATAGGGCCACTTACTGGCAACAGGAAGCATGCCACATGTGACAAACATCATCCGATCTACATGAAATATGCATTGTGTGTCTACACTTGATAAACGGCAACATCATGTATTATTGTGTGTTCTCCACCACCCCATAGTGGACGCATCCTTCTCGAAGTGCCTGATGGTCGTGAACATCCAAAGCAGTGTCAGCCGGCCTTTCGGTCAAAAGACCGCAGCGGGCGCCCCCCCGATGTGTGCATGGAGACGAGAGCCTGTTCAATGCTTTAATTAGGGCCCAGGCACTGTAAGTGCCACAAACCCATTGTTTTTCCTCAGATTAATATTGTTACGGCCCAAGCAGTGACCGTTGCGAGGTCCCTATTTTGTTCCTTGTGTTTAATATGAGGATTCCACGGCCGAGTGGGCTGTGATCCACAAATGCAAGGCATCGTTGTACCCAGTACCAGCGGTGCTGGGAACCCTATTGAAACCGCTCAGATTTGAATTTTTATGGGTCTAAGCCCAAGTGGGCTGGGAACCATGAATGCAAGGAATTAGTATTATTATTATTATTAGGGCCCGAGCAGCGATCGCTGCAAGTTCCCCATTGGCATGCAAGGAATTGTTATTAGTATGATCATAGTTACTATTATTATTATTCTCCTTCCAAATTAATTGCTGTTTTGAGAGCCTAAAAGTGCTCGAAAACTCACCAAATTTTGCACACTTTTGCACAGTTCCTGTACTCGTACTCCCACCAGGTTAACCAGATCCACCTCAGGTTTGTTCAGCAAAGCCTTAAGGACTTCATGATGATTCATCATGAACATTTTGAGTTTCCATCAAACGCTGGTTTAATGGCGACACATTATTTGCCGTGAAATAGGAAGTTGTTGTAACTTGAGCGTACATTATCCAATCTGCCCCAAATGTCACATGTTTCATAAGAGTCCCGGCCTGAGGACTTCAACATGCTAATTGGGAGCTATAGTCATTGCGCCATCTACTGGCAAAAGGAAGGTACTGTCACTATACCCATACAAACCACTCCTAGGACATTAACCAGAGTCACCTCAAATGTTAAAACCCTGATGATGCTCAATGGTAAAGATTGGGAGTTTTCAACAAACACTGTTGCCGTGGCGACCCTTTAATACGTTTTTGAAACACACAAAGACAAGTATGGTCTGATTCTGTTGAAGACGTAAAGTTTTAGCTGTAATTTCTTCAGCCATTAATGTCTAAACTGATGGCCACAAAAGTGAGTATAGCTTACCCCTAAGTGAGAATGTCCAAATTGGGCCCAATTAGCCATTTTCTCTCCCCGGTGTCATGTGACTCGTTAATGTTACAAGGTCTCAGTGGTGAATGGGGAGCAGGTGTGTTAAATCTGGTGTCATCGCTCTCACTCTCACAAACTGGTCACTGGAAGTAAACATGGCACCTCATGGCAAAGAACTCTGTGAGGATCTGAAAAAAAGAGTTGTTGCTAAAAAAAAGGCTATAAGACGACTGCCAAGGCCCTGAAACTGAGCTGCAGCACGGTGGCCAAGACCATACAGCGGTTTAACAGGACAGATTCCACTGAGAACAGGCCTCGCCATGGTCGACCAAAGAAGTTGAGTGCACGTGCCCGGCGTCATATCCAGACGTTGTGCTTGGGAAATAGATGTATGAGTGCTGCCAGCATTGCTGCAGAGGTTGAAGGGGAAGGGGAGGGGGGGTCAGCCTGTCAGTGCTCAGACCATACGCCGCACACTGCATCAGATTGGTCTGCATGGCTGTCGTCCCAGAAGGAAGCCTCTTCTAAAGACGATGCACATGAAAGCCTGCAAACAGTTTGCTGAAGACAAGCAGACTTAGGTCATGGATTACTGGCACCATGTCCTGTGGTCTGATGAGACCAAGATAAACTTATTTGGTTCAGATGTTGTCAAGCGTGTGTGCCGGCAACCAGGTGAGGAGTACAAAGACAAGTGTGTCGAGCACGGTGGTGGCAGTGTCATGGTCTGGGGCTGCATGAGCGCTGGCTGCACGGGGGAGCTACAGAGCTACAGGGAACCATGAATGCCAACATGTACTGCGACGTCCTGAAGCAGAGCATGATCCCCTCCCTTCGGAGACCGGCCTGCGGGACCGTATATCCCAACATGGTAACAACCCCAAACACACCTCCAAGACGACCAGTGCCTTGCTAAAGAAGCAAGGCCGTGATGTCATCGTGGAAGAGGACTCCAGTGGCAACCTGTGAAGCTCTGGTGAACTCCATGGCCAAGAGGGTAAAGGCAGTGCTGGAAAATAATGGTGGCCCTTTGACCCAATTTGGACATTTTCCCTTAGGGGTGTACTCACTTTTGTGGCCAGAGGTTTAGACATTAATGGCTGTGTGCTGAGTTATTTTGACGGGACTGCAAATTTACACTGTTATGCACTCCCTACTTTACATTGTAGCATATAGCGTATTTAGAAAATCGTGAAGGGTGTACTCACTTCTGTGAGATACTTTATCTTACCTCTTTCACAGACTTCTTTACAAGCAAAACATACAATGTAAATTATCCCAATGTTCAACAGGTCAAAATCTATTTATTTTAGCTAAAACAAAAATGGTGGTGGACATCACAGTCCTCATACTCTATTTGTTGCAATTGTCTATTCTCGTGTAGTTACAGGCCTATTTCCTACACTTATTTCAGAAGCTTTTTCATGTGACAGTCAAATGCCGTTTTTGCATGCCACATTCACTCAAAAACGATTGCCATATATGTGCTAAGTTCCACGTCCATAATTAAAAGAAATACTTACAATTTAGTCTGCGTTAGTAAATGTCACGCTAGTTTGCAGAATTCCTCCTGAAATACAGGCGTAATGTTATGTATCAAATGTTTGTCTACAACCGATAACAATCAGTCAGTTTCTTAAGTGTAACAATCTTAATATTCCTTAGTGATTGAGCTGCAACGATCAGTCGATGAGTTGTCAACGATTAAATCTGCTCTGTCTGCAGTCATGTGTTTTACACAAGCACGGCGAGCTAGCTCGGCTAATAGTACACGCATTTTCCCGCCCTTGAAAGCCAATTACAAATGTATGGGCATCAAGGCAAACATTTATCACACCACAGTTGACTCCCAAGGCCACTACATGCCCTTAGGGCTCTGCACAAAAGGATAATGCACCGCAGATACTCAACTCCACCGCCACACACCCAGCGTTTTAAGGGCGCCCACAGATGGAATATAACGTTATACAGAAAACAGCCCTGTCCTGTGGCTAAACCGCTCTATTAAAATTGAAGCGAAGCGGGGCATAAGCGCAGCTCCAGCGGAAGCCTCCATGTGCAGCCGGAGGGCCTCGACACAAACGGAGAAGCGGCAGTCGCACTCTTCATTTCCCGCCCGAACTAATTTAGCCTCGCCTAACTCGCCCTACAGCTTGAGCTTTGACTTTGGTGAGTGCGAGTTTAATAACTGTGGCTAGCTCACGTTAAGTTAGAAACGTTAGTACAGGGCGTCTTGCTCGAAGGCTAATTAATTAGCTGGCTAATTAGTTTATTAACAAGCTAAGCTAACCAGACTGTATAAAAGATACCTACTAATTTCCTGCAATAATACTAGAATTTCCCTCACTGAAAAAAACTGGAGCACGAATTAGCTGAGGTGACGGCTAGCAGACGGCAGGCAGCTAACTGGTGATGCACCCCTAAACATGTTTGATTTTGCTGTAAAATTGGGCATTTTAACATGGAGCTCTATGGAGATTGACTCCCTTTTGGTCCCGGCCCCAAGTGGTCACTCGATGAATTGCAGTTTTTGGCACTTCCGGGTAGGCTTCATTTTTCAGACCCGGAGGTTGCCGGGTGACAAAAAGACGCCCAAGTGGACAGTACAAGGGTTCTGTCTTTTCCAAATGGTGTCAGGTGGACAGCCGCATGGAACGACACTGCCACCTAATGGTCATGTACTTAAATTGAATATTTGCACTGGTATGAATTTCTTGGGCACCATTCCCTTTTGGAAGACAACTTGAAAACAATCAGATTAATCAGTCTAATACCTGAATTATGAATTCGTCTCTGATTGAAGAAATATTCAGACAAACTTGGTGATGGGTGAACATTTATTTATAGCTAAATATCAATAAGAAGTGAATACATTAGGTATTAATGATGCTGATAAGGTATAAAAATCGCAATAAAATAAATGCAGCACATTGGTCGTTTAAATGTCAGTTTAGTTTTATTATTCAGTTTGGTAATATTGATAAGGTGCATGTGATTTCAGATATCATAGGGGAATGAATGATGGCTAGATTATCAACTTACTTTCTCTCTAGGACCTACAATTCAGATTTAGGGTTCTATCCGACATCACACTCTCATCACATCAGCAGATGGAACTTTTGCCTACTTTTGCAGTATAGTTTCAGGTGAAGATCTTTCAGCAGGGACCCTAGCTGTCATTCTGTCTGTTGATTTCATGGTCTCCTAATATTTAAGAAGTACATGGTTTAAGTAGAAATCTTAAATCAAAATATCATTCATTCACATAACATTTCTAACTAAGTTGAAACGGAGCGTCATTTCTAATACTGATCATACGAACGCAGAAGGCTAAACAACAGTTTAATCGCACATTACAATGAGACAAAACTGATGATATGTTACAGCAAGACATCATTACAATCATGGCTGCTTGTATGTGTCATTCTCGGGATGACTGATCGAGAGCTCACCGAACAGTGTGGAATACTTATGAGTGGCCATGGATGGCTGCATGGCAGACAACCATTGAGAAGACGCTGGCTGACTGTGGGGGCAAACTTTTGATTCGAAAACAAAACTTCTGGATTTGCATCAATGAATTTTTAATCAAATTAATTTGACTTGCAAGAAAAAGTTTTTGGATTGCAGTGTCGATCGTTTTGCCCTCAAACCTATTCTGTTTGGTTGCATATTAAAGCGAACCCCCCCCCCCGTCATAAACTATGTGTACTTGACTCGTACAACAGGTCTGGACGGCTTGAGAATTTTGATCATACCGAAGATGACAGTTCTAAGTACGAGAAATCACTCATACTGTACGTGTGACTTAAGAATGAATCTGTTCGTATCAGTTCTTCTTGCCTGAGGCCCAATATTCTACAAACTCAAAAACAAGAAAACTTAGTTTCTCTTGTGATTGTCTTCAAAGTCATCTTGTCGATTCTTTCAGTATGACTTGGCTTGGGTATCAGTCAATATGAATTCAGTATGAATCCATCCTTAGTTTACCTAGTTCTACAGCTGACACAGAGCTCATGAGATCACAGTACATTTGATTGCATGTAGAAACAAAGTGATGTATAGGCCTGTCACAATAACTACTTTATCGACTTATCGAGGTCAGCAAAAATGCTAGATGTTATGTCCCTATATCGTACGATATTTCCTGTTGTGTTTACATGCGTGTTTATTTGGATAAGAATGTCACCAACATTTTAACCAACACGATGCCCGAATAAATGGCAGGGTTTTCCCTGCATTATAAGACTACAGCATAAACGCCTGAGTGTTTTTTCCCAGTGCATAGGCCAAATGTAACAGGAGAAACTATGCTGAGTCTGAGACACGTTTTTCTGTCATTTCCGGTCGCACTGCTCCTGTCCTCTCGTCGTCTGCTCTCTGTGCCTGAGTTTCTCCATGGGCGGGGCTCAGGCAGCTTAAAGGTTCATTGTTCTTTGAAAGGGTGTGCTTGCATTATTATGCTATTTTATTACCATTATACCAGCGACATAAGATGGTCTTAAAATGACTAATATTGTCCATCGCAATTAGTAGTTATCGTGACAGGCCTACTGAAATACTTTAAAAAAAAAAAAAAAAAAAGAACAAAATGATCAGGGTTCCCCCTCCTTTTGATTTCACATCCCTATCAATATGAAGGATATATTTACAAAAAAGCACACAAACCTTAACTCACATTTGACCAGCTCACCCTTCATTCCAGTCATCACATACCATCTCAGCCTTTCCTTAAATGTACTGGATCAGACATTTTTATAACGATGAAGCATGTTATCCTTTAGATTGAATTGATTCTGCTTATCGATTCTGTCTCATATTGAGTCCCGGTTCAGGTTTGTGGCACGTGAAAGCAAAAAATACAATACCTTTGTTTTCAGGAGATCTGTCATAAACAATGAGATATTTAGTGATTCGCTGCATATTATGATCGATCACCACTGATCGACAATCAGTTAACGTTATTGTAGGCAGAAAACTCATAGTTTTCCATCTGCTCTGCATGAAGCTGTAGGTAGGTTTGTCACAGTTAAGCTTTTGTTAATGCGAACTTTATCTGTTGCTTGCTTCACAATTTAAGCTTTCCGGCAGGCAAGCATTGTAAGGCTTTTGTTGTGAAGCAGCTAGAGCTTCCTGCATGGATTGACACTTGTAACTGGCGTAGAAGAAAGCATAGAAGGTCTAAACCTCATTTTCAGTAAGCAGAACTGGAAAGCTCATACATTTGGAACTTGTTCAAATTTAGAACCAGTTCTCAACACTATATCCCACGGTTCGTTTTTCTGTATTTGAAGTAAATTGAGCCTAACCCCCAAATGGGACCCCTTGTTAGACGTTATTTAAAGCCAAGCACTCACACAAGAAGTGCTCTCAGCACAACAACACTTCTTAGGATAGTACATAAATTAAGAGACACATTCTGATATATATCATAATCTAATGTCTTACAGTATGTGTAACGTTTGAAACTAAATGTTAACTTTTTTTAAAAGTTCAACTCTTTTGGAAAATGTAAGCATGTTTCGCTAAAGTTTTGTGATAAGACATTGTTTGGTCCTTGTAACTGATTTAACTCCTGTGATCTCCCACTCTGTGACAGAATGGACTGGAATTATACACAAAACATGTGTATATCCTCCAGCAGCCTGGCGAGGTTATAGAGATGGTCCAGTGTTCCACGACCGGGACTGATTTTTAGTTCATTTAATGGCATATTAATTTATTTATTGAGTCATTTCTTTATTCATTTTTGCAGTTCCAATCCTCCATACTATACCAGCAGAATGCCAAATGGACTTTGAGGAAACATCTTGAAAATATTAAACTTTCATGCTTCGTGAAGATGATGTGCTGCCTTCAGACAACTCAGCAGAACAAGGGAGCTTATACGGAGTATGAACAACAACATGGCAAACCGAAGACGTGTTTGGTAAGCGTGATATCTTGACAGTACTTCATGGTTGGGTTGGATCAAGGTTGATTTATGTTCCCATCACAAACGAGCTGCTCCGGAGTTAGCTTGGGACCAGATCGAGAGCACCTCCTCTCAAGGGTCTCGATGTGATCGTTTTGGTCTGTGAAACCACCCTCAGTCTTTTTAAAACTGAAACTGTTTCATGATTACCCTGAATTTTAGACACTTCATTTAGGGTTTCACCATTTGGCAATCTGGTGGTTACATAAATCTCTCAGAAGCCTTTAAAAGGAGTTACAAAAAAAAAAAGTGGAAATTTGCATCATATTTGTACACATTTGCAAACGTGACTCTTTATGGCAGCATCAGTGATGTCACCCCATAATGTCACCTAACGCAGACCATAGAACAGACCTTACAATTGTAGGAGCTAGTGTGGAATTATGTTTATGTGAAATGATAAAACAACGTGTCATTCTTTACATGCATCCAGGTTCAAAAATATTTAAAACCAAGTCCAAAAAAATCATCTTGATGATTAGAATGGTAATCAGAGTCCCCGGATGCGAAAACTTAACAGGCAAGTTCACAAACCGTTTCCAAATATTTTAACACGCCAGTGTGAACACAAGACTGACTGTAAATCAGGAAAACTGAATCAAGAGGAATGTAATAACAGTGTACTGCACAGCGAGAGTCTGTACCCAGCAGCCCTGCTCAGAGCTAAACACCACCACCAACTAAACCAGCTAACTGTCAATCATAAAGCCAGTGGGCCTACATGGAAGATCTGCTGGGCATGTTACTTTCACATCCTTACTTCAACGTCACGTGTTTGTCCAGCAGATTCTATGTCCCACACTTCCCAGTGGCTCTCTTCGAGCATTTCAATTTGTTCTTTCAAGTTTTGAAGAGACCTCTTTATGAGTGTCTAAAGTTGGATATGGAAAGAAAAGTGTCCCATGTGTTCTATGATTGAAGTTTAGTGCCTGTCCTTTGCCTACTCGCTCTTCTTTTTCTTCTTCTTCTTGCGTTCTGGGGAGCTGTTCCAATAGTAGAGAACCTGCAGGGCGATGATGCCGTTACAAGTTGAAGATATGATGTAGGTGAGGGCCATCAGGGAGTCTCCAGTTTCCTGTAAGGAGACAATACAGCTCAAAAAAATATAGTCGTGTGACATGTGAACACAAGCTGATAAGAAACTATAGTATTTTTCCAACATGTAAACGTCTCCGGCTATCCTCCTGGTCTCATCCTGAGATAAAACTTCACCCAATATTGTTATCATTAGCAAGAAATTAGGTAAAAACTGTTAAAATAAAGTGAATGTACTTTATACTTGGGCTGGGCAATTAACTGAATACATATTCAGTTAACCAGTTTAGACAGAAACCAACATTATGAATCTAACTGAACTAATATATGTTTAGTAAATTAATTCCTTCAGACTGGCCGTCATTTGGAGCCTACCCCTTTTTTGGTTGATGTACGTTAAAAAGGTGCAATATGTAAGAAATGCCCAGCTGTCGAATTTACACTTTAAACAAATTTGGGACAGCAGATCACAAAGAGTAACCGCTAACTGCTGCTAACTGTGGCTGGCGTTAGCTAGTTAGCTACCGCTAATAATGGTAAAGAACCATTATCAGGTAAAAATAGTAGACCAATTAGTTTGTTACCTGGTTTGAGTAAAATTATGGAGAAAGTGGTACATGATCAAATTCAAACATATTTTACAGTGAATAGGTTGAATTCCATCTATCAACATGCATATAGAATGGGTTACTCCACAACAACCGCTCTCACTCAAATTACTGATTACTGCCTGCAGGAAATTGATAGTAAAAACCTTATAGGGCCAATTTTCTTAGACTTAAGTGTGGCTTTTGATGTTTTGGATCATAATATTTTATTGGATAAATTGTATTATTATGGATTTGAATCATCAGCGGTACAATGGATTAAAAGTTATCTAAGTAAACGAGATTATAAAGTTTATTTTAATGGCAGTTATTCGGAGGTTGATGGGATGGATTGTGGAGTGCCCCAGGGCAGTTGCCTTGGACCGCTTTTGTTTTCGATTTACAGTGATCCCTCGCCACTTCGCGGTTCACTTATCGCGGATTCGCTATTTCGCGGATTTTCATAATGCATTTTTTTTTTTTTTGGTGCATTGTGCTCTGCATTCTGATTCGCTAAAAACTCACTCCCGCTTCTTGTATCAAAACATGCTACGAATTGTGCTATCATTTTGTAATGATTTGGCATATGATGGTGTGCAAATCGAATTTCTGCCGCCAAACACTACATCCCTGATTCAGCCCATGGAGCGACAACAGCTGCCTATCACTATGTTCTTCTCCCGAACAAACACACCTGCACCGCGGGCTTCAGAAGAAGAGAACACTGCAGAGCGCAGTCAGGATGCAGCGGCCCAGTCTGAAGAGCAGTGAAACGGCCTACACGTGAGTCACTGTATTTGTATACATGTAATAGTTGCTAATTGTAAAAAAAAAAAAAGTTTTCTATTTCGCGGATTTCACTTATCGCGGGTCATTTTCGGAACGTAACCCCCGCGATAAACGAGGGATTACTGTATATTAATGATTTTTCTTTTGTATTGGAACATGCAACCATGGCTATATACGCAGATGATATTACATTATATGCATCTGCATCCACATCAGATCGGCTGAGTGACATTTTAAATGGGGAGTTGAATGCTGTAGTAAATTGGATTCACGACAATAAATTAAAAATTAATCCTGAAAAAACAAAATGTATGTTACTAGGATCGCAATACATGTTAAAAACAACATCTAAATTACATTTGACATTGGAAGCGACTGTAGTTCCACAAGTTGAAGTAATTAAATTATTAGGTGTTATAGTAGATTCAAAGATGACATGGGGAAGCCATATAAGTCAAGTGTTGCAGAGCATGGGTATGATCAGACACTGTAGGAAATGTATTCCACAATGGTTGACCAAACAGCTTGTTCAGTCATTAGTACTTTCCCAGTTGGATTATGCATCTGTTGTTTGGTCAAATACAAATGAAACTAATTTCTACAGATTACAAATCGCTCAGAATAAAGCAGCACGTACAGTTCTGGGCTGCCCGTACAGAACCAATGTTATGATAATGCATAATGAGTTGGCCTGGTTAACTGTTAAAGGAAGATTTCGGTATTATTTACTAACATTCGTTAGAAATGTCATTACAACCAAAATTCCTGAAATAATTTTTAATAAAATGAATTTTTTTATAGATACTCATAATTATGGAACACGACAAAGTATTAACACAAGAAGTTTGCTGCCTATTTGCAGAACTAAACAAATGCAGCGTACTGTTGTGTATCGAGCCATGGTTGCATGGAATGCATTGCCTGTATTTTTGATTTTTGAAAATAATAAAAAACTATTTCAAAAAAAGTTAAAGATTTTTCTTTTTACACAATATGGAGCATGAGTGATGGTTCAAGATTTGAGTTCTGTGATGATTACTGTTGCTATGTTAATGATAAGGATGGTGATATTAATAAGAATAGTGGTAATGGCAATGATGTAATAGTAATAATAGTGAGAATGTTAATGTTTATTAATAATAATAATGTTACGGTTAGAATGTTTCATTATTTGGGTTGGTTATTGTTTTTGTTTCTTGTTTTTTTATTTTGAGCTGTTTATGCATGTATATGTGTATTTATTTATTTTTTTCTTATATGTATTAGGTATAT
>WNGW01000013.1:193700-219628 GCA_011952105.1 Coreoperca whiteheadi | reverse complement strand
TAAAGAAAGAAAGAAAGAAAGAAACGTGTCCTGCTTGCACAGGAGCTTCGGACACTACGGTGACACACACTCATCTTGAAGTACAAAGTGGTATTTCGAGACAAGTTCAAGGCCAGCTGATTAGCATGCTAACTTCAGTAGATATCTCTGCAACCCAATACATAGATGTCTTTGACATGATGTCATAACTTTCTTCACATTCTGCTGATCATTTTAGTTAAAGATAAACTGATAGATGCTTTATTGTGAATGCATAAAATAACTATGACATTTGTTTGGTCAGCAATGCACTCCACTTAGAAGCATAAATCAGAAGTATAAGAGGAGAAATATGTTTCTTAAAAGAAAAAAAGATCTAAAAAAAAAAGAGAAACAGTCCTATAAATACTTATCATAATCATCCCATACATAAATACATACATACACACAAAAGCTAGGATAGGTAACGCATATCAAAACCATTTAAAAAAAAAAACAAAAACACAAAAAAAACACAGCACCTAAGCCTTCCAGCCGCCCTCACTTTGTTTATGACACAAAGTTATTGGGGCAAATTAAAGCACTTGAAAATAAGCTAAATGAAGAAGCAATTAGGACTAAAAAATAAAATACACCGCGTTTGTCAAACAGACTCCTTCCTTTATAGTAAGATGTCTGTTTATTTGCAGCACGACTTCATTGAATACATGCGCTCCATTGCTCGTGCAAAGTTGAAGTCATTCAACCCCTTTATATATTTGGCATATTTTCCACCGGACATTTTGGCCGTTGGTATTTTAGTGAGGAAATGTGGGGGAGGGTCTCTGTCTCCCTGTGGTACCTGAGAGAACTGAAGACTGATGACTCTCACTCATGTCAGAGGGTGTGGATGGTCATGCTGAATAAAAGTTGGGATTTGAATGGAATGTTTTTGTGGGAGCTTCTTCTACAGGAAGGGGGGGGGCGTGAAATCGCAAGAGATAAGTCAAACACTTTCATGTTTAATATATTTTCTTGTTATGACTTTTTCTATATGTGATTTATCTTTAAAACATCCATCCATCTTCTTGCGCTTATCCGGGGCAGACGCCCAGACTTCCCTCTCCCCAAACACTTCCTCCAGCTCTTCTGGGGGAATACCGAGGCGTTCCCAGGCCAGCCGAGAGACAAAGTCCCTCCAGCGTGTCCTAGGTCTTCCCCCGGGGTCTCCTCTTCTGGACATGTCCTGAACAGGGAGGCGTCCAGGAGGCATCCAGGACAGATGCCCGAGCCACCTCAGCTGACACTCTGCAGGGGCTCATTCAGAGGCAACTGTGGGGACTAAGGAGCCCTCTGCTTCCCCCTATTGGTAGAAATGGTTCTGACCTGCCTACAGTTTGGAGTGGTCCTTATTGACTGAGGTGCCTGTGATACTGCGTGCAGTGTAGTGGTTGCTGTTCGTTCGATACAGTGTGCGGCGGTTTTCCCCATGTGTGCAAAGTTTACCCTAATTGACTTGCAGCGCTGTGGGCTGTAGGGTCACAGGGTGGCCACCTGGTGGTTTTTAATTAATGTGTATTTTCAATAAACGCTATGTATTTCCGTACCATATGCCTGTGTGGTGAACACTCTCTTGCCTCTGATGCTGGACCAAACAGGTTTAATAAATCTTTTAAACTCTTTAACTAAAGTTTATCACTATATTTTCCATCGGCCAGACAAGTGATACCAGCAGAAAGTCAGCACATGCTCACGTTTGGCTAACGGTCACGTTTGGCTTGACCAAAGTGTCCAACCCTGCTTACCGATGTCTTTCCCACAGATCTAAATGCAGACGTCACTTTAGTCACTGTTCCCGTTGAACCACGAGCCAGTTGAGCAGTCTTTGTGACTGTAGCTTCTGCCATCCGTGCTCCAACAGCCAACCCACTTTCAAAGTCACTAAGATGTTTTCCTCTTGCCATCTTGAGACAAAACCAGAATCAATTGGGCCTGGCTCAGCATTTTTATAAATGCCAGAGAGCATGACTGGATGATAATTGCTTACTTGTACCATGCAGTGCACCTGTGTGAGAGCATCTGCATTCGTTATCCACAGTTTTCCTTTAAATTTGTCACCCCTTTGAATCTCCCAATACATTCAGTAAAGCAATGTTTCCATCTCACAGATCTTCTTCAGGCTTTATCAAATATTCTGTTTGTCAGTCGGGGAGCAGGGGGGGGGGGGTTAGGGTTAGAAGAGCTGGATGTGGCTCTGTTCTCTGGTTGTCTGTTGATAGGGCGGCTGTGGCTTGGTGGCAGAGCGGTCGTCCACCAATCGGAAGGTTGGCGGTTCGATCCCGGCTTCCCCCGGTCATGTGTCGAAGTATCCTTGAGCAAGATACTGAACCCTGAACTGCTCCCGAAGCTGCGCCTTCGGTGTGTGAGTGAGTGTGACTGGTTAGTTTAATTTGTACTGATGGGCAGTTAGCTCCTGCCATCAGTGTATGAATGTGTGTGAATGGGGTGAATGTGATGTAGTGTAAAAGCGCTTTGAGTAGTCAGAAAGACTAGAAAAGCGCTATACAAGTACAGTCCATTTACCATATCTTTTCTGCTCTGTGGTGACAAGGTTCAGACTACACCAAATGTATGTTCGGGTAGAGTGTGTGGCAGGGTTCCTACGTTTTATTGTATATGTATTCTGTACATACAGCGCATTAACAATAGCGGAGATCAGTCCGTCATATTATAGACGCACACACACACACACACACACAGTCCTCTTACCTGTAGCGAGGTGAAGATGCGGGCGAGGGATCCAGCAAACAGCAGGAAGACGGAGATAGCAGACAGCTGGCCAGTATGCCCATTATGGAAGTTAGAGGCTGCCTGGATCAGCTGAGACAACCACACACACTGTCAGTCTCTCCTGTGTTGTGTGCGTTTGCACATGTGCTGCATTAGTAACTTTTCTTAATGTTTCTTAAGACAACAATCACTGGATTATGGTTAATGCTGACGATTACAAGATCTCAAGTTGAAGTTAAATGACAAAGGATCGCAGTCTTTTTCATATGATCTCTGATGATATAAATTCACTGCGAAGAGTGAGTTTGGCTGATTCCAGCAGTGTATGTATGACGTCTGTCTCTTTGACTGAGTTATGTCTCTGAGAACAAGGGGAGTACAGTGGGTTAGGAAACCATGTGACAGATTTGAACTTAATGAAACTTTAATCAGAACCGAATGACAACGAAACAACCTCATTCATTCTCAAAAAAAAAAATAAAATAAAAAAGACTCAACAGTTATAAACACAAGAACATTGCACTGACTGAAAAACAGTTAACCACTCATTGGTTAATATCTTTATGCGTTTTAATTTTAAGAATACATTTTTCTACAGACTTTTCACTGCCATCAAAGATGGTATGAATACAAGCACTACATTATTATGTATGGTTTAAGACTGGTGTTGTCATCGCCTACCCTGCTTATGATGATGGCAGGCATGTTAGAGGCCTGCATGGAGGTAACCACTGATATGGGCGTGACTGGAGACAGCAGGAGGACAAGCAAGCCAAAATATACAACCAGAAAGAGGAGACCTGGGAGAGAAGAAACAAACACTGGTTCTGATCTGAGGGCCAACGTCAGATTAATAAAGCATTTCTTTTAGACCCAGTTTTTCTGGGTTTTGGGCCATAACTCTTCAATAACCAAATAGAAGGGATCAAATATTGATATAAGTATTGGTCTAGACATTAGGTGTATGTGCTTGGCTGAGGAGTCAATGACATGAAGCTTATATTTGTGGGATTATGACTGAACGCTCTAAGTCCGAATCCCGCCCGGACATAATACACAGCACCGCGGATCTTCAGCTGGCCCTGGATAACTGGCTTCGTTTACGAGTCGAGCCGTTCGTGACCGGGCACCGCATATTTGTGGATAACCTGGCGCTGAAATCAGTGGCAGACGACCTGATTCTGGGTCGGGGTTTCGTACGTGGCAGAGCAGCTCCCGCGCTGCGATCTACTGAAAGTCAGCCCTCGATACAAGCTCGTGTCGGCCGTGGGCGCAGGGCCCCCACCAACCTCCCTCCCCTCCCTCCTCTTGGTTGTCCAGCAGAGTATCATGGGCACGAAAAAAAGGGAAAAAAAAGCTCTACCTTTGACCATGAGTGATTGTGGAGTGTGCATGCAGTCTTACCTCTGCTGCTTCTTCCTCCGTAGTGCTGAATGAGGAAGCCAATGGTGACTGTCTGCAGCATGAGGAACAGAGCCTCTCCCCAGGCACTGGGTTAACGATTCAGCACGTTACTTAATTTGTTACTCAACATGAAAGAAAAAGGTGGAGAACTTCATCTAAATCCACATGCAGCGCAGTTATACAGTGATTACAACTGCGGAATTGTAGAAGTAAGAGTGCTCCATGTACATTTCGATTTCACAGAGGGGATCTGAATATGGCCCAACCTGAAAGGGTACTTGTTGGCAATACTGTAGGCCATGGTTCCTGTAATGGCCAGCAGCTCCAGCAGCACAGACTTGAAGCTCAGCCCCTCAGCGCTTTTTGCTCCCTTTAGCTTTAAGATCTGAGGCAGCTTCACTGTGAAAAAAGAGTCAAAGTCAACAGTTCATGTATCAAAAAAAAAAAAAAAAACCCCAAAAATCATTCAATTCATTTCATATAATTTCTGTAAGAAAAACCACCATTTTCCCAGCAGACTTTGGCTGTCAACATTTGTAAGTGATAACTAGCCAAGTATTTTTTGAGTATTTTGTTCACCCATCCATTTTCTCAACAACAATTTCTAAAGGCGTGCACTGTAAAACACAAAAACAATGCGTGCATTTTACACATTTCTTTGCTGGAGTTGTAGCTGATTAGTAGAGCTGTTTATCGTTGGAAAGGTTTCAATTGGGGCGATTCCTGGTCCAGTCTCGTGCCCTTCCAGGAAGAAGCCAGGAAGGGAGGACATCGTCAGTGAGAGGAGTTTCGCCTGAGCTGCTGAGCTGAGAAGCCTTTAGAAAGCCGACCTGCTCTCTCTCCCAGTTCCTGCATGGCCACCTATGTTTGTTTGGCTGGCTTTGTTTTCTGCATACCACATCATTCACTGTTTTCACTTTTTGACGCGTGTCCTTACTCGTCGTTTTGTCTGAACCGTGAGTCGGTTCATGACAAAATGGGGGCTCGTCCATTCAGTAAGTAGGACCTACATTTGTTTTGGCCTGTTTCGCAACCGGTATTTCTGCTTCTGGTAAGGGGACTTGGTGTTATGCCAAAATGACGGCAAATTTGTGAAGAATCATACATGTTGGTTTGAGGTAGGGGTGAGAGAGAGCACACTCAGTTCTGTGCTCAGTTTTAGATTATGGTCGGAACAAGTTTTGGCCTGACATTTTTATGTGAAGGACAAGTTGGTTGAAGCTGAATTTCTGGTAACTGAGGAGATGAGGAAACTTACTTCACCATCGGTCACGCGGGTAGCTTTAACATCTGAACTACAAAGAACCTCTGATGTTAGTGTTACAACATGAAATAATTAAACAACAAAGGGCATTGGGATTGGAAGTCATGAGACAGAAAAGTGAACTGGCTAAGTTGGAATTATAGCAATGTATACTAAAAGAAGGAAAACCGTCTAGTGAAGGTTCTAGTCAGAAAAAAGCTTGTGTTTGGTCCCCAAAAGTACAGAGAAGGAGCCTTTTTTTCCCCTTTGTTTTAGAGGGCGGCAGAGATTGGCCTTATGATGACCACGCATGATCGTTTTAGGCCATTTACAGGCACCTCCTCCTACAGAATTAATCGGACTTCATGTTCTTCATGTCCTCGCCCTGAACACATCTATGTGACAATATTTACGCATTGTCATACCGCCACCTACTGGCAACAGGAAGTCTGCCTTCTGTGACAAACATATGGTTTGCATCAAATTGACATGGTGTGGTCGACACAGGCTATCCAGCAAGATCTGATTACAAAATATGAAAACATTAATATTCATATCTCCACATAGGTCTGTCTGATTAAGACTGAACTTGAGTCAGTAGTTTCTCATGCCCCACTGAGGCACTGTGTAAATTTTGGTACCAATTGGCCACTAGGTGGCGCTTTTATTGCAAATTTATAAAACATGCAAACCGACTATCAAACTCCTCCTAGTCGGGGAGTCCAATCTGCACAAAACTTTGCACATAGAATCTATGAATGCTCATGATCAAACGTTATTAACAAACGTTAACAAAACTGCGATACTCCAAATACTTGGGTATACTTCCTGTAGGTTGCAGTGAAACAGGAAGTGATGTCATATCTCCACATAGCATTAGATATACACTCTTTGCTCTGTGTAAAGAGAGTTGCTCTCTGTCAACTGATGGGCAGTTAGCTCCTGCCATCAATGTGTGAACGGGGTGAATGTGATATGTAGTGTGTTATGAGCAAGCGGTGGGAAGACTAGGAAGGTGCTATGCAAGTATGTAAAGTCCATTTATCAATCGCAAAGCTGTTTGTGTGTTGTTGTAGCGTTAATGTTATATGCAGCCACACCAGAAGGAGCATTTAGTAAAATGTCATCTTATTAGATATTCTTGCTAACAATCTGCATTCCTTATTACGCACAGCTTTTATTAAATGAGACTTTCCTGTTCTTGCTCCTCCATAAATACATAAAAAGTGAATTTCCCCCCCCATTTACTTTATCTAGGCCCCATTGACATTATTTTGTAAAACATCTGAGCCTGTAGCTCATTTAATGAGCCTTTGATCAATTCATTTTCAGTATTTGAAATTCAACTGACACTGCCCTCCTTTCTAGGGGCTGTAAATCTGGAATTTCTTTTTTCATTAGGACACACATCCGTGTTAATACTCATTTCTTAACATTCTAAGCGCCCCACTTCTGCTTCAGGAAAAAGAGCTGCCCATGTTGTCCGATCTCTGTGCTGATCTCCAGCTTTGACTTGCCTCGCACTCGTGGGACTGCAGGTCCGACTTGCACCTCCTCTTCGGGCCGCATGTTGTGACTTACACCAGAGGCTTGGACCGTCAACACCCGCTTGCAGGTCTACTGATGTAGTTTTAAATGCCTGATTGTATTAGCCTCAGTCCTGAAATGGTTTAACCCTGATTCAACCATGCAAAGCACTTTGTAACTTTGATTTTGAAAAGTGCTGTATAGTTTCTGTTTATTATTATAAATACAATTGAATTAAATTTGTATTTTTACTCTTATATACTGTATTCTTTATCTCGTCCTTATTTATTATTCGTTCGCTATTCCCTGCTGTTTCGAGACTGAAATTTCCCTCGGGATAAATAGAGAGCTACCTAACTACCAACGTCTGTAGTCATGGTGAAGTTTGTTTTTTTTTAACCTTTCGTTACACTGTTGGAACTTCCTTTGGTAGCTCTGTCCGGCCAACACTTGAGAGCATTCTTAGTAGAGCTTCTCATTTCGCGTGGCTTCATCCATCCTCTCGTTGGATCCTTTCATTGGCAACCAAACAGAGGAACGTCTGTACTTCGTCAATTGACCATGGCGTGTTTTTGCCATTTTTAAAAATCTGGGTTGAGTGAATATTTGGCTATTTAAAAAGTCCCTTTTACTAATCAGTGGTCTGCAATGTTTTCAAATTACCTTTTAGTATCAGCGCAGCTCGCTTGGAACCTCAACCGAGGCAATGGTTACATTACATATCACATTCACCCCATCACACGCATTCACACACTGATGGCAGGAACCAAGACAACAGTTTACAACATAAACTAAGAACGCATTGTTTTTTTGAAGATTTTCCAGTTTGAGCACGAACTTAGTTATTCTTAACCAGTCACACACACCGAAGGCACAGCCCTTGGGAGCAATTGGGGTTCAGTGTCTTGCTCAAGGACACTTCGACATGTGGGCCGGGGGAAGCCGGAATCGAACCGCCACCCTTCCGATTGGTGGGCGGAAGGTGTCTCTGCCACCAAGCCACAGCCGCCCCAAAAAACATACCAGATACTATCCACAGTGGAAAACCGAAAACGAGCGAGTCGAGCCGTACCACTTGCTCAGTGGAAAAGGGGCTTCAACCAGGTGTCCAAATGAAGACAGAAAGAGAAGCGGAGGGGAGATTTACCCATGACTGATCCCAGGATGATGCCGATCCCCAGGCCTTTGCTCAGCACAATCTTCAGACATGGTACTGGAACAAAATAAAAATAAAAATACAGATGAGCTGGCTGTCATAGATCACACTGAAGTATACACAAAATCAGAAACGCATGTGTCTGCAAGCAAGAGAGAAGTGAAACATGCTTAAATAACCTGCCCACCTTACGTTACAAAAGCTGAACACAGTGACACATTTAAAAGCATTTTATCTCTAGTCGCCTGCAGGACCCCACCAGAACTGTCTCAGTCTGAATCAGTTTAGCACAAGACATAGTTTGGTTTAAAAGGTTAATCACAGGTTGGCCCTGGTCGCCCGAGTTATCCCCTGCTCTGAGGCCACAGTGAAAACAGTGTTAACGGTAAACTGGTTTTGGATGTAGACCTGAGGGATAGAGGTCGACCGATACTGGATTTTTAGAAAAAGACCGATTAATCGGCTGATATCCCCCCCCCGTCAATTATTGACTTTATTATTAACTGGATAACTGCTGAAATGAACATCTAAGTCAAAGTTATAAATACATACTTACATCTGGATCACTGAATATCAAACTCAAAGCAATAAATACCTAAATAAATACAGAAATCTGGAATCCAGGAGCGATTTTTATTTTCTGACTTCTTATTTTCCCTCAAAGTCAGCAAATCCAGTTGAGAAGATATTATAATGAAATGCAGAATGGGTGACGTAGTGTAGCGGTTTGACTAGGGTTGCAAAAAGGAGGAAGAGAGAGAAAACAGCGAGGGGCGCAGAGAAGAGACAGGCCAGAGAAAGTGACAGCAAGCGTCCATGAAAACCCTGTACAGTGTGTGTGCATCCAGTCCACAGAGCGAGTGTGGTCAGAGCCAACGCAAGGTGTATGAAGGCTAGTAAACACTGTGGCCTACGTCAATTATAAACTATGCGTAATGGCTAGTTAACAACGTAAATCAATGTGGTGGCCCGTTATGATGTCCCTAAGTTTGCTAGGTTTTGTTCAAGAAAATAAAATGCCGCGGTCAGTTTGGGAAAACCTGAGCTTACCCCGTAATTGTTTAATTAAAATCTACGGTCACATCTTTTTCAGAGTTCAGTATCTGGCCAGTGTTATTGTCTTATTTCATACGTCAAAGTTGTCTGATGCTATGCTGCAACTTGTACATCTACATCTGTGCACAAATGTATTGTTATTTGTATATATTTGCTGTTACTCTGTGGCAGTGGACATTGTAGTTTTCTCTTAACATGTCCTTTTTCTTCACGGTTAATTGGTGCCACCAGCTCTTGATGTCTCAGGTGCGTGTTTCAAAGTCATGAAATGAACCAGCCTTGACTTTATGAACCAAATTGGTGCTGGTTGGTTCGCTTTGCTCAGGCTTTTCACAATAAGGCCTGCCACTCTGAGGCACCTTCATGAAACGCCGGGATGACCCACGTTTCCAGGGAACATACTCAATGCAGTCGTAAACGTTTCCGTGCAAACAAAAGGTTTATGAAGGAATTTTGTCGGAGAGAGGTTGCTTAATTTCTATCAAAATCGGGTGACTTGTCTGTATGCAAATTTATTTTAAATAACTTACATTTTTAATTAAGACTAAGCACTTTGAATTTGGCGTTCATACAAACACACCAAAGGACCACCACGAAAGCCCAAGCTATTTCCTCATTTTAATCCTAAAGTGGAGTCTACACAAAATAAACGCAGCTATTTTATTATTGGCATGACATTAATGTTACACAGTGATGTTACACATCAACTTAAAGTGCCATTTCGACCGTTGAGCTACCGGTATTCAACTAAAAGGAGCCACTTACCGTCCAAAAAGTTCAAATTGATAAAGAACTCGTCGTAACATGATTCGGGCATAAAATATGTCAACAAAAGCCCTTTGAGAGGATCAATAAAAGATGACCCTTTATCCGAAATTGTTTTCTCCACCATTGTAGAGATTTGATGTTCCTGCTTGTCAGCGGCCGACTCGTTCTGCACATGCGCAACAGTGGTGCTGTCAGTTCACGGAGGTTACCGCAAATGTGCCTGTTCAAAATTACTCGTGATGTGAATGAATGGAGGGCACCGACAAGTGTCAGGATTTTTTGTAACTTCTCTAAATTCCCTATTATATAATAGGGAACTATTACATTTCCAACGATAAAACATTTTGTTATCTTGATTTGAAAGATGTATTTTTAGTATTTTGAACAGGAACATTTGCGGTAACCTTCGTTGACTCATGTGCAGAATGGATCGGGCACCGATATTGATCAGGCACTTGGTTTCGGTTGAGATTTTTTTCCCAAACTTTATTTAGAACAATTACAAATTACAAATTCAAGTAGGAATCTTGATTAGTATTCTACAAAGTAGAATTTGCAAGGCAGTGTCAACAACAAATGATAGATACAGTGATACACCAAACTATAAAATCAAATTAAATAAAAAATGATAATGAAAAAAAAAAATTATATATAGACAACTGAATACAAACAACAGGTACATGTAGTGAGCAGACTATATATATACATATGTATATATACACACATATCCATATTTACGCATTTACCCTCTACCCATACATACATATATATATATACATACACATACCCACACATATACACATACTTATACACATGCAAAACAAAAAAATGGGCTTGCGTTTAACATTATTTTTCATCAAATCTTTGAATAACCGCTTGAATGGCTTCGTTGATGTTTTCATTACTAATTTCATTGTCTTGCGTTCTTTGCTCTTTCTTCTTTAGTCTCTTGGGTTTGGGGCTGGGCAGCGGAGTGTGCTCAATCATATGAGCTTTTCCTCAACATCCTCATCTTCACATGCCTCTTTGAGAACCGCCAAATCATAGTCATGATCAGCAAGCTAGCCTGGTGTTGTTTAGCATTAGCCATGTCGACAGTACGAATAATAATTTCTTCTTCCTGGAATGACTGGAGTGTTAAGAACTTACTTCGCTTGTTGTGTTGGTCTATAGGGTTGGATGCTTCATCTGAAATGTTACGTTTTAGGACTAAAACTTTTTTTTATTTCAGACCCTGCTAAAGGTGCAGCCGCTCACTCCGCCATCTTGATTCCCTGTGGCGGTTGGTTTCGTTTGAGATGAGTCAGGAGGACTGCGTAGAATCAGTCACCACAACCGCCCAGGCGGAAGCTCGCTTGGCCTTCCGGTACCCATCAGCTCCCTCAGGAGTCCCATGAGCCAACCAAGCTCAATAGGACTCCTTCTTCAGCTTGTCAGCATCCCTTACTTCCGGAGTCCACCACTGGGTTCAGGGATTGCCGCCATGACAGGCACCGGAGACCTTATGGCCACAGCTCTGAGCAGCCGCGTCGACAATGGAGGTGGAGAACATGATCCACTCGGACTCAATGTCTCCAGCCACCCTCGGGATCTGGTTGAAGATCTGCCGGAGGTGGGAGTTGAAGATCAAGTCTGTTCAACTTTTTCCCCCGCCATCGGATCCAGCTCACCACCAGGTGGTGATCAGTTGACAGCTCCGTCCCTCTCTTCACCTGAGTGTCCAAGACATACGGCCGGAGGTCAGATGAAACAACCTCAAAGTCAATCATCAACCTCTGGCCTAGAGTGTCCTGGTGCCACGTCCACTGATGGACACCCTTATGCTTGAACATGGTGTTCCTTATGGACAAACTGTGACTAGCACAGAAGTCCAATAAGAGAACACCACTCGACACCACTCGGAGGAGCCATTCCTCCCAATCACGCCCCTCCAGGTGTCACTGTCGCACAGTAGAACAACGGAGTCCCCGGTCGGAGCTCTTTCCAGAACCCCATCCCAGAGACGGCAAGAAGGTCAGGGTACTCTATACTCACAGGAGATCGGCCCCACGTCGCTCCTTCGGGTTGGGCCTGGATGGGGCCCCGGTTGCGCCATACCGGGCAACGTCATGGTCCTTGTACTAATGCTCATCATAAAGGGGGATTTGAACCACTCTTTGTCTGACCCATCTGACTCCATTAAAGTCTTGCATTAAACATTTTACCGAAGAAATAGTATAATTAACCAAATGTAGCTACTTACAGTATTAAATGTAAAAGTGGTTATTATGAGCAATTGCCTGTTTTATAGTTTTATATTATAATGCATATTTTATCATTAATTTATTATTACTGATGTATTATGTCTAAGCAGAATTTAGTGTTGCAGCTGATGGAGGTGGAGCTAATTTAATATATATTAATATATTTAACTATATATTATATAATTATATATCATATACTTATACAATATTTTATAAACTGTTGGGTAGTTTATTCATTAATCTGTTAATCATGTTTAGTATGCAAAATCTGAATCTTCAAAATAACTACAGCCGTCAAATAAATGTAGTAGGGTAAAGAGTACAATTTCTACCTCTGAGATGTAGTACAAGAATAAATGTAATAATATTACATTTAGTCACATGAGTAAGTTTTCCAGACTTGGCACAGCATTTCAGGAGGGGTATTTACCAGAAACTAGATGTTGTAACTTGTCTTTCCCACGGCACATGGATGTAGCACTATACAATAGAAGGTTTGATTATGATTATTATTTTTCTTTTCTTTCCCATGACATTTAAATGCAGCGTTACAACTCAAGTTCAGATGATTAATGTTGGTAATCAACATGTTTAAAATCAAGGAGACGAGTTAGTCAAGTTAAAGAAATGTTTCTTTAATTTAGTATGAGAAAAAAAACAACTCGATGGATTGACACAAACAGCATGATCTACGACTAATATCAACAAAAAATATGCAGTTTCAAGTAAGACCCAAGCTACAGTACACTGTTGCTTTCTGATTGAACTCTCGTACTTCCAAAAGAGCTCAACCGTGATCGCCCACTTTTTTAACAGCTCCAGTTCCAGAAGTGAAATTCCAATTCATTAACTTCACTGACGTTTCATAAAATCCTTATAGAAGGAGTTTTAAGCCTGGAACCAAGCCAGCCAACTACGACATGCATTGTGATCATAAAACATTTAAATCTGAGCAAAAGGACTATACGGAAACATAAAAAAAGCAAAAGTAAAAGACTGTGTACATAATTATTTTGAGAGCGAAGGAACTACGTATCCCATAAACCATTGCAAATGATATCTTTCCAACAACTTCCAACCTAACAATAGTAACACACTTCTTCTTGAATTTAACCTTTGCCATTATTCGAGTGTTTTAGTGATTCTCTAAAAAAATGCAGCATGTCAGTCAGAAAGGTGAATCTTGGTTGCTCTGTGGTAAACAAAACGTAAACAAACGTAGAGTTCAGTGGTAGCAGCTAACCCACTAGCTAAACTTGTTGTAAGTTGCAAGTGTGTACATTGTAAAAGAAGTGGCTGTGAAACGGTGAATCCATTTTTTTGAGTATCACAACCCGCACAAAATGACTTGTTTCACTATCTGAATTTTATCCATTCGCAAAGTCTAGAAGAGCCACATGATTAAATAATTGTATCCCCATTCAAGTTAGTAGAGGGCTAGCCATCTCAGCCGGTGGAGTCTCCAGCACACTTGCTCTATGGATATGGAAGTTTTTATTGTATTTTAGTATTTGTCATCACAACAAATATATGTAAGGTGGTATTTATGGATTTGTAGATCAATTTTTACACACAAAAAGGGGTTTTGCACATTTGTGGATTTTTGTCCAGTTTGTACTGCATGGATTTTTCTATTTTTGATGTGTAAAGTCATATCCACAATCATCCATATGTAACTTTGCACATCACAAATAAAAAAAATATTTGTGATGTTTTTCTACAGATTGCTGTGGTAAAAATTGGCCAAAAAATTCACAAATGTGCAAAACCTATTTTGTGTGTAAAAATGTGTTTGTTGTGATGAAACTATTTACATTTGTAAAACCTCTTTCATTTTTCATTTCATCCCAAATTAAAATACATACTAAGTTTTGTGAATATGACATTACGCAATAATAAAGTCCATTAAAAAAGTCCAAGATCCGGTTATTTTTGTAACAGGAAGTCAAACTTTTCTGGCTTCATGCGCCACTGAGCAGCTTTCGTAGGAATGAACGGAGCTCTACCTCCGACACCGTATCCAGTTCTCTATTACATCCATGGTGGGGTAAATCTACCTTGGATGGTTATGACATAATCAAAATTCTCTATTCAGAATATGAAAGGGATTTTTACTTCAGAAATCTCACTGTTGCACTCTATCCAGTCAAATCTGTAATAGTTTGAGAGAACATCAGCTTAATAAAGTACTGCCTGTCAGTCATAACCCAGGGTTGTGGGAATAGAGACGGAAACTATTCAAATAAAGTGTGCATGATAATAAAATGAATCACAATGTGTACCAGAGTTTCTGCTCACTTTGACCTCTGAAAACTGAGCTTAAACGAGGTTTGACACAAGGTGTACCTTTTATTCTTACAAACATTCTTACACATTATGTAACATACAACATGTTCACGTTTGAAAACTTTAATACTATCAACCATATCAGTAAAAAAAACTTTAACCAGATTTCTCCTGGAAGAATAAAAACAAAGCTTAATGGTATGTGGGAAGAGACACATGAAAATTAAGCAGTTTTAAAAAGTACTTTCTGTTACGTATCAGCAGAGAGCGTGTTTGTGTAACTGGGAGTGTAATTAGGGATTAAACACACCGGTGTGTACACAGTGTGTACTGAACCACATTGTACCTACCAATGAAAAACACTTTTTTACGATGCATTCTCGTAATTATGACTTCTGCATCTTTAATAGTGAAATAGCATCTCATAATTACAAGAAAATATCTCATGATTAAGAGAATGTATATCAAAATTACAAGATCTGTATCTCTCACTTATGAGATAAAGGATGTATTTATGAGGTCACTGAAATCTGTATTACGTAATTTTGAGATGAAGACTAGATAAATTGTGTGGCTGACTTGTGTGGTTGAGATCGACACACACTTATCTTGTTGTCTTGAGAAAACATATTTTTGTCTTGACTAATCAACCCTTTATTCTTAAGATAATGAAATAACAATTTTTCAGT
Source organism: Coreoperca whiteheadi (assembly GCA_011952105.1). Taxonomy (NCBI): domain Eukaryota; kingdom Metazoa; phylum Chordata; class Actinopteri; order Centrarchiformes; family Sinipercidae; genus Coreoperca; species Coreoperca whiteheadi. The sequence continues at coordinate 204,508 of WNGW01000013.1, read as the reverse complement.
GCTAATATTTTCACACGGTCATCCCAATATTGTGATTTAATCCACAACATTATTTAGAGAATTCAAACCATGTACTCTTGATCATGACATAATCATCTCACTATCTTGAAATAACAAGTCAATAATATTAATATTTCTATTATGCCTACTCTTAATCTCGTGATACATGAATACTGATACTTAGGTCCACAGAGAGAGGGCTGGGTGACATGGCTAAAATCAATATTATTATATTATGTATAGAAAATGACATGAAATGATCAAATTAATGTTCAGTGTGATGAATTGCTCTACTGTCATGTTGACACAAGAGACGGAACTCTTCACACAATATTCAGTAACTCATTTTGTTAGTTTTTAATTACAGTCGGCGGAAATTCTAAATGTAGACGATTACATTTTGTAAAACAATAGCATGACATGACCAAACAAACACGCTGCAATCCCAGTGAAATCAATAAATGATAATAATAAATTATGGCCCAGCCATAATTGCTGAGTGGCATTTGTCATCAGTGTTTCAACACTGACTGAACATATGTGTGTGCAGCTTCAAGGTTTTCTCATCAACATCAATAGTGAATTCCATCATACTGTGACGGACACACTCGCCCGCTCATCACCCCTAACCTCCAAAGACAACAAACCCTGATAAATACAGTATGTACAAATGGCGATTAGAATAATAAATACAGAAGGACATTGTTTTAAAGCCCTGGTACATAATATGACTGTATACTAAGGCATGAAACAAATAGTGTTTCTATGACTTCGACCGTTCTGTGCATTAGTGTTTCTCCTACTTTTCAGTGGTGGACCAGAACAGCAAACATCTACTAGATTTAGTCCTTCACTGTAATATAAGCATGTGGGGCCTTATAATATCATCGCAATGAAAATAATGGCATTGATGCAAATAAAATTCCTACCTCAGATAAAAATACTGATGACTTATAAGGCTGTTCTTATAGCCTTAGCAGTGGAGCTAAACATGTCAAGTTTGTCCTGATGGTGGTACTAGAAGCAAGGTCATGGGGTCATTTAAATCAAAAGGCGCAGGTCTTGGGAGCATAAATATGCTAAGTAAAATGTATAGCTATTTGCATAAGAGGAGATATCTTGTATCCAAAGTTTAACATTTAGGACTGCGAGTAGTGCTAAAGAAAGCTTATGAACTGTTCAACATGAAGATCTTTAGCATATGTGCAGAAACTTTAAGGGTAACGTGTGAACTAATGGAAATTCTGACCTGATGGTGGCTCTGGAAGAAAGGTCAGAGCTATACACACATACAGTATTTCACCGAAATTGGACATTTGTTTTCCATAGCTTCCATTAGAGCCTGACCAATACGTCACAAATAACGTATATTGTTGTATATTTTTGCTCAGAAGTAACAATAAATGTCAGTACAAAAAGGTAAATCTCCATCCAGTTTGTCCAGCCGAGAGCACTGAGAAGTTATTTGATGTACCCAGTCATAATATTCACAATTGGCAGATTTTTTAAACTCTTAAATATTAAAGTTAAAAATATTAACTGCACCCCCAAATTCTGCTAAGCTCCCTCCCTCCCCGCATGAATTTGAAAATGCAGCAGAGGACTGCTGTAGGGGTGTGTGTAGCGGGAGGTGTGTAAGGACACACCGACCAGAGTGAGCGACAGACAGCCAACCAGCCATGAGAAGCTGCTGTCAGACTTGTCGTGTCCACGCCGGAAACAGGCGGGAGCTTTGGAAAAAAAACAAAAAAACAGTTTTGGCGTGGTACCTGTTTTAGAGCTGAGCTGAGCCTCAGAGAGGCTGAGAGGCTCTCCGGTGAATGCGTCTGTGGGGGAGTGTCAGTACGTAGCCAAAGCCCTGCTGTTTGTCATGGGCTCATCATCAAGGGAAAGAATGCAGTCTGGTGGTGCCGAACCATTGCGCCAACATTGAAAAATACTAAGTAGAGGGTTATCAAAAACTAACGTAAACTTCAGTGAATACTGAACCTCGGGTCTGTATATATTTGAAAATGAGCGTCGTTTCACAGACTCCCACTCAAAGGCTGCGGGAGGTGGGTCTGATTAGTGCGTTAACACTTTTAAAAATATAAATGGCATGACAATTAGTCCCAAAGGTCGACTCTAGGTCAGCATTGGCCTTGCAAAGTTCAGGGTGATTTAAAACAGTAGATGGCATTTTGAGCCATGCCAACCTATGAACATTTTCATTAATTTGGTAAGAATGTCAATATTAACGCCAGCAATGATGTGTTTTATCACAGTACAGTAATATCATTTAGTTCACAGCTCAAAAAACACGTTGAAGTGTGCAGTACCTCTTTAATATTGGTATCGGCTAAAAAAAAAAAATCAGTGTCAATTAGCTGCGATTAACCCACATTTAAGTCAATGAGCAGCTCATAAAAAACATTGAGGGAAGAATGTTTCAACTACAAACTCACCATATGGTGGGCAATCTTCTAAGCAACTTGGAGTTGGAAAAAAGGACATTTAAGCGGGTGCAAAGTGCTACACATACTCTGACCAAGAAAGGTCCCTTGCTTTAAAGTGAAAGTGCAAGATACTGTGTATAAGGGAGAGCATTACACTCAGTAGTATTGCAGTAACACAGTGCTTTAGTCTATGAGAAAGGGAGAAATCCTATTTCTGATTTGACATGGACATTTAATAAAAGAGACCTTACTGGGTCAGAGCAATTTGTCCCGTATCACATTTTATTATAAGTGGCTGAAATGTGATTAAACTGGTGTTGCAGGAGATAGCCATGTAGGACTGTGATTCACAGCGTGACCGTCTTGGATCAGGGCTAGGTATTGGTCAGGCTCCATTTTGCATACAAAGGTCACTGGGTGACGGATTGTGCAACTGAAACTAATTTCAAGTTGAAGTGTTTTTCTGTCTAGTGTCTGTTAAGTGTAACTGTTTCAGATTAGAGTGAAATAAATACAAACTCATGTTTGCCTGGAAGGAGGGAAAATGAATGTCCCTTTCATTTTAAATCTTAGTTAATTCTGTATCATCCTTTTGACTCAATGTCTTAACTAGGTGACTGTAAATGCTGATTAATAATCTTGTTTTCACCTGAGGAAACAGAGGAGTCAGCCATTCAAACACAACGTAGTAAACCCGGTCCCGCCACGCCGACCAGCTTGTGCATATATTCACGTGGCAGCATGACTACCAGCTGAACTAGAACGCTCTGCGGCTGAGTTAGACCAAGCTCCTCCAACTCTGTTCAGCGGTTGGCAATGACAAGCGTCAACACAAATAGTCCCAACAAAAAAAATTACCAGTGCCAAAATATGAATAAAAAATACTGAATATTTTGATCTGGCACTGAGCCATAGTATAAGCAGGATAATTCACTCTGAGCTTATGAAAAACCGCACTCTCAGTGGAGGCCTGATGTTGTAAAAACCACATGGCTCGTTCTGGATCTTTTTTTGACACTGGATGCAACAAGACTGCCACCTGTCCTACCTAGACCCCCTACATGTATAATACTGTATTAATCTCTAAGTATCATTCTCAAATGACTTGAATGCATGGCTGTAAATAAAAATAAAATGTGACCACGGTGCGTCACGTTGCCGTCGTTCATTGTCACAGGAACGGCTGTGTTGTGTTGTACCGATGTACAACCGTAAGTTAAAAACCACAGCGGACCGTTGTCTCACTTTGAAGTGCTCTGACTTTTCATACGCAGCCAGTGTGTCGTCTCTCCAGTCCCACGGCAGGTAGCAAGGGGCTCGCATTGGTTTCCGTGTGTGCCCCGCTTTCCTCCCACGCCGCATGACAGCAACGTTAGCAAACACAGGTACCGGAGGGGTGCCCACTGCTCCTACACAATCTGGATGGGTTGCATGCAGAGAATTAACTTCAATTGACAATAAACTACACTTTAAAATGTTCTATTTATGTTTTGTTTTGGTTACTGGGAGTAACGTCAGAGACCACTCACACAGAAACACTAAGGAGAGAACAACAGTACCCTATGCTTTGTGCTCTAAGACTCATACTATGGAAACACTGTGTCCCCAATTTGAGTGCATTAGGGCACTACTGCCTGTCACACTGTCACTACCGTCAGTTTTAAACACTACAAGTAGCACACTACAATGTAAAAACACCCCGTTAAAAACATCTATCAAAAGTAACATTCAGTTGTAAAATCACCGTAAATTCTCTAACTGTCCAGAGCAAGAACTTCATTTGAAACAGGCTTACATCTGAGAGTCATTTCCTCTGTTTTTATATTTTTTCATATTTCATGTTGAAATCTGTTTTCAAAACTGCTCCTGTGTTAATTTGCTGTTGATGCTATTTTGTTCTTAAGGCAAACGACACTTCCTCAATGTTTATCTGTTAAAAAAGTATAAAATCACCTTATTCCCCTTAGCAGTGGTAAACATGGAACTGCACCCGCTCCTAGCAGTGATGTGTGCTCACGGACCCAAAATGCAGCTCCAGAGTTGTTTCAGGATGAACTACAGTACCCATGTTCATCAAAATGAAGGAACATGTCAAATTGAGTAATTCTGTGTTGTTGGACTGTGTATGCACAAGACTATGCAATGAGAAACTTTTCGCATGTTCCTGACAAAGAGGTAGAGATGTGGTTTTTGTTATGTGTATAGTAACCAGTTATTATTAGATTCCATTTGAATCGTCATACAGCAACATGCTAATGACAAAATATCCTCACCATGCTGACAAGGAAGCTGCAGGCTTTCAACAAGTATTGCGTGGGACCAGGCTGTAATAGAACATGTGACATGCTCCGTTTAACACACAACAGTGCTGAGATAAACATCCCTAATACTGCAATTCCACATATGGTGAACAGTTTCAGCGTCTTACCCTAAGCTGAATAAAGCGTTTTTTTTAAAACTGGTACAAAACCCGGGGGAACATTAGGACTAACAACATCACCAGTCTGAAATAGTGATGCCCATCATTTCAACCATGGTCTCATTTGTTACAACAAGCTATCCCAGGTTGTTTGACAATTATATTATGTAATGAATATTTAGGGTTTCTGCCCTCCACACAGGCAAAGTCATGTTTAACCACAGTCTGGCTGGGTTTATGGACAACTATTTCTCAGCAATCCAGTCATTTAACTTCACATAAGCATATCAGAAAGTGTATTGAGTGACCAATTCTTTTGAAGTTCTTTTGTGCCCAAAGCAATAAAACTTGAATGACAGGTGATATGAGTTGTATTTTTGACATAATTTTTAAGGGTTTTATATGTACAGGCCTATTTTGTTGGTCTTGTTTTTAAGTGCATCACTTATGATTGACTTTTATTTTTTAGTTGATAAATTCAATCTCTATTGTTTTTTTAAGTTTGTGACTAGGCGATCTCCTGAGCAACACTACTGCCCCCCCCATGCATTCTCATTGTATCAGAGAGATTATAACTCATTCGAAAGCCTTTTTCCAACCTGGAAAATACGACAGCCAATTCTATTTGTTATATTGTACCGCGCTCCAGGTCCTTTTTCTGAGTTTTCTGAGTTTCTATCAAGTTTAGTCCTTAAAACAGAAAAAGTAATTAATGTAGGTGATTTTAATATTCATGTGGACATTGAAAATGATAGCCTTAGTACCGCGTTTATCTCATTATCAGATTCCATTGGCTTCAGCCAGAGTGTACATAAACCCACTCACTGTTTTAACCACACCCTCAACCTTGAAAAATTTTACATTTAATAGTCTTTCCACAGAATCCTTTATTATCAGACCATTATTTAATAACTTTTGTACTCCTATTACAGGACTACACGCCATTAGGCAAATACTGCTAATGGCTATATGTCTATCTGACAGTCCTGTAGCTAAATTTAAGCAAGTGATTCGATCTGAATTTAACTCAATGCTACGTCTCAATATAACAGAGGACTCTTATGCTAATTTCACTCCGTCCCAAAGTAATCATCTTGTTGAAAGTGCTGCAGGTTCACTGCGAACGATACTCGACTCTATTGCCCCTATTCCAAGGTTAGCTCCATGGAATAAACCCTAAACCCGCAAATTAAAGCAAACATCACGGAAACTTAAAAGGAAATGGAATTCCAACTATCTGCATGAATCACTTAAAACATATAGGAAAGTCCTCCGTAATGCCAGAGCAACCTACTACTTTTCATTAATAGAGGAAAATAAAAACAACCACAGGTTTCTTTTCAGCACTGTAGCCAGGCTATATTGAGCCATGTATTCCTATTACCTTCAGTAGTAACAACTTCAGTATTAGAGAAAACACTTGTCTCTTAGACCCCATTCCAACTAGGCTACTATGTTTTAATCCTAGTTAGCACTCCTTTACTAGGTATGATCAATCTGTCTTTATTAACAGGCTATGTACCACAGTCTTTAAAAGTAGCTATAATTAAATCTCACTCTTGATGCAGGGGTTTTAGCCAACTATAGACCTATCTATGATCTAATCTTCCCTTTATCTCTAAGATCCTTGAGAAAACAGTTGCCAATCAGTAATGTGGCTTTCTAAATAACAATAGTATATTTGAGGGGTTTCAGTCAGGATTTAGAGTGCATCATAGCACAGAGACAGCACTGTTGAAAATTACAATTGATCTTTTAATTGCATCAGACAATCTCTTTACTTGTCTTGTTAGAGCTTAGTGCTGCATTCGACACCATTGATCATCACATCATATTTCAGAGACTGGAACATCTAATAAAGGAACCGAACTAAGCTGGTTTAAGTCAATGAACTTCAACTTGAAGCAATCGGTCTTGGTAGGATGATTAAGGTGTGGTCGGGTGAACTGAACTAAAAGATAACATGATTGTAACCAAACATACAGAAGTAAATCATACACATGAATTTGCATTAATCTATCTATCAGACTGATCTCAGTTTGTTAACGATGAATCCTCCGAGCATGCCAATGTTAGTCACGGAGTTCCACAAGGTTCTGTGCTTGGACCAATTCTATTTGCATTATATATGCTTCCTTTGGGCAATATTATTAGGAAACACTCCATAAAGTTTCATTGTTATGTCAATTCAGATGAAACTAATCAGTTATCTAAACTTCAAGCATGCCATAAGGACATAAAAACCTGGATGACCTTTAATTTTCTGATGTTAAACTCAGACAAAACTGAAGTCATTGTACTTGGTCCCAAACAGGGACGATATAGTTACTCTAGATGGCATTGCCCTGGCCTCCAGCAAGAACCTCTGAGTTATCTTTTATCAGGATTTATCCTTCAACTCCCACATGAAACAAATATCAAGAACTGCCTTCTGTCACCTATGTAACACTGCAAAAATCAGGCCCATTCTGTTTCCAAATGATGCAGAAAAACTAGCCCATGCATTTGTTACTTCTAGGCTGGATTACTGCAATTCCTTATTATCTGGCTGCCCAAAAAAGTCCTTTAAGATTCTCCAGTGGATCCAGAATCCTGTGGGCACATTTACTGATAAGAACGGAGATCATATTTCTCCAATATTAGCTTCTCTGCACTGGCTCCCTATAAAATCCAGAATATAATTTCAAATCCTTCTCCTCACCTACAAGGGTCTTAATGGTCAGGCACCATCATATCTTAAAGAGTAGTACCTTATTACCCCACTAGAACACTGCGCTCTCAGAATGCAGGGTTACTTGTGGTTCCTAGAGTCTCCAAAAGTAGAATGGGAGCCAGACCCTTCAGCTATCAAGCTCCTCTCCTGTGGAATCAGATCCCAGTTTGGGTTTGGGAGGCAGACACCATCTCCACATTTAAGAGTAGGCTTAAGACTTTCCTCTTTGATAAAGCTTATAGTTAGGGCTGGCTCAGGTGAGTCCTGAACCATCCCTTAGCTATACTGCTGTTGGTTTTGACTGCTGGAAGACTTCCTGTGATGTACCTCTCTCCTCCTTTCCCTTTCCGTCTATATCCATTCTTATCCCATAAATGCATGTTACTAACTCAATATCTTCTCTTTCCCGTAGTTTTTTGCTTTTTCGTCTTTGTCTTATTGTCACTTTCAGCAGGTATTTCTGCCTCCTGAGATGCGGATCAACAGTTTTCATCATAATTATATATATTACAATTTCATAATTTTTTGTGTAATTGTATGTACTATAATTTCTGGATCCATCCTCTACACTTGTGTTTTACAACCTACATTTTGTCATTGTATATTGTATTTGAATGGTATATATACCACGATCTTCTGTTGTGAATCTATTCTGTACACACAACATCTATTGCATGTCTGTCCGTCCTGGGAGAGGGATCCCTCCTCTGTTGCTCTTCCTGAGGTTTCTTCCATTTTTTCCCCTGTTAAAAGGCTTTTTTGGGGTAGTTTTTCCTTTTGGGGGTTAGTTTGGATACAGTACAGTGAAAATCTGCAATAATAAGAACATGATAAAAACAACTACAATGGGGTCAAGTTTAAAGACACACTTTGTGCTTTTGTTATAATGCCACACAGCACCCTAGAGTTCCCAGATCACTCTGTCAACAGTGATCTGGGAGGAATTCTGGGGAGTTCAGGGTATTATTATCCATTATAGAAAAGGAGGGAGTGCAGCTGCTTTGAAATTTATTTTGGCCCACATTGATATTAATTATTAATTTTTAATACCTAACATCATGACGAAGAAATGGATCTCCTGCGTGTGCAAGGATTGTGCCCAAATTCTGATATTAACCAGCCTCCTGCAGGCTGGTGAGGATCAAGAAGCCCAGAACGCTTGTATTTTTAAGAGCTCTTTAAGAAGCTGTTCAGGTTAGTGGAGCTAGACGGGGCTCAATACGGACTCTGAAGCTGAATGAAGTATTTTAAAAAAAGAGAAATACTACATTTATCCTTATTATTTTTGTCCATTAACAAGTACCAGCCTATACTGACTTTACAAACCATACGAGCAATGGGAAATTAGTGCTGTATACATACTTTAACCCCAGTTTGTGCCTCTAATTTACTACCATTGCTTTACAGTCCCAGAGCTAAGCATATGCTTTCCTGGGAAATACCCATCAATCTTTGAAAGACCCAGAAGGTGTTTTAAGAACAATTAGAATTGTCACAAACTCTTCTACCCACCTGAATGAAAAAAGTACTGCACGAAAAAAAAAAAAAGTTGAGAAAAACAGATGCTTAGCTCAGTGACTCAATGTAATGGTAATTCCTAAGAGGTAACAAGTGGGGCTATATGTACCTTTGTGTTGAGAAATGTCATGCATGTGCACTCAACGTGAAAATCTAAACTCTTAAAAGTATTAATATGAACAGGGAATAAAACAGGCTTCTGTGTGTCTGCTGTGAACAGCAGCGGCAGAAGGACCTGCTTACACTTTTAGAGTGGTTCTTCTTATAAAAAGTGGTTCTTTCACTTTCTATTGCAACAAAACATACAACCCTCCTTCAACTTGTTACTGCAGCCATGAAAGCCCTCTGAGCGCCTTATCCACGATAATTACACTAACTAAAAGCAACATTTTTAAGAAAAGTGCAAAGGAGGAGTTTTTTGTTTTTCATACCACACTCGGCTCAGTTTTCAGTTTCATTAGTCCGTTTGTTCAAAGACCAAAGGTACCGTATTTAGGAATAAGACTCACCGCACACTATCTCAACCTTCCTTTTTCTTGCCCTCGTACCAAAGTCTGATTGCTCCTCATTAAACGGCTTCCGTCCCAGTCTCTCTCCCTCTCCTCCATCGTCCTCCCGCCAGCCTCTCCCCCCACCAGCCTCTCACCTGTCCTGGACGTGTCTTGTCTTAAAAAAGAGCCACCGCCTGCTACTATCAGGCCCTGGCTCTGTTGCCCTGGCGGGGCTTGGACTGCCGCAGCCCGTGGGAACTGTTTGGCATCCAGCACATCTTTGTACTGGATCTCGGGCCTGATCATTCTCAGACAGGACGTCCTGGTGATGTTGTCCAGCCCCGGCTGGAGCTCGTAGCCGAGAATCTTCACTAATCCACTCTGGAACGGCCGGATGTTTTTGTCTCGGATTAGGTGTGCCTCCACAGGCTTCCCGCCGTTCCTGAGACAAACCCGGGCCAGATCATCTCGCCGCATCCTTAGAAGAGCAACTTCCTGCTCCATCTGAGCATGACCGAACCTGTCAATTTCCTCCCAGAAGGTCCGGTTGAAGGCTTTGTATAAGTACCAGTCTAAGGCGTTCCACTGCCGCAGCTTCTCCTGCTGTTCCTCCGTTAATGACAGATTGGGCAGCGTCTTGGCTTGTGAACGTCCCCCTCTACCACTGACACCGGCCGCTGCCACAGCTTTGCCCACCCAGCTCCCACTTATCCCCCCGATGCCGCTTGGCTTCTGCTGCCGAGCATTGAGGCTGAATGAGACGACAGAGTCGAGCGGCCAGCAGAGGGCGTGTCTCAGAAGGATCATGGACTGGTCAAAGTACTCAGACACTAGAATCAGCTTGAAGGCCCGGCGGATCAGGGCCTCATAGTGCTGAGCCAGTGCCAGAGAGAAATTAGCATTGTGGTCCATGCCAAAGTCAAACCACAGCAGGTTGCGGGCGTAGTGGTTGTTGCGAAGATGAGGGTCGTAGTATTTCTTAGGGTAGTCAGCAAAGTCGCCCAACCCTTTGGCTTTCCGAAAGGCAGGCGCTACCTCTTTGTAATAGGCAAATGAGGACTCAGCCAGTGCGACCGGGTCCCTGATGATTGAGAAGTAGAACGTGTCTGCAGGCATCACCTTCTCCACCTAAGACGCAGAAGAGGAGAACTTGTAGTTACAAACGTGATGCAGTTCAACTACAGCAGTAGTATATTGCATTTTAATTAGTTCTTCTGAGCAACAGAAGCCTT
>WNGW01000013.1:103923-158871 GCA_011952105.1 Coreoperca whiteheadi | reverse complement strand
GTGTGTGTGTGTGTGTGTGTGTGTGTGGTGGGAAGGACTTAGCTGTAAAGAGATGACTGTCAGTATTCAGCGGTGAATCGGTGTGGAAAGATGAAGCTTCTACTCAGCAGTCTGCTACTCGCCTCTCTTTGTGCTCTCTCGTCCTGGAGTAAGTCAAAAAAAAAACAACAACTTAACCTTTAATATCGCATCTGTTTTCGAGGATGTTTCATGGCATTGCTAATGTTATTTTGGATATCTCATGACTGGAACCAACATGTGTCAACGGTTTACATCTTTTAAGTTGATAAATCTGTAAAGAGAAATGGAAATTGACCCAAAACAAGGTGACCATTATTCCATATTGTTGGTGTGGCAATCACTTTATTTGGTTGTTGACTTGGGCAAAGATCAGCTTAAATCACTATGATGGATTTTAAACCATGTCTATACAGCGCATATCCTCTGATTTTTGTTTTCCAAAAACTCACCACTCAGTACAATTAGCGCTTAGACTTGGCTTCTGAAATGATGTAATATGTATGTTGTTGTGATGAACTACAAAATCATGTACCACTCTATCTCTTTTTATAGGTGTTTCATCAGGCACAGTTGTTGTTACCCAGACTCCTGATGTCGCTGTCACGGAGGGCGAGACAGTACACCTCTACTGCTGCTGGACAGGGGAGTTTGAAAGAATGAGGGTTGACTGGCAGAAAAATCAAACAAAATTCAATTCAGAGACTTTTGGCTTGAAGAATCACTCTCTGGAATCTCTGCGAAAAGAGACAACTGGCTGCTTAAACTTGACCTTTACGAATATCACAAGAGAGGACTCAGGGAGATACATCTGCAAGTTGGCTGTGGAGATACCAGTGTTAAATGTGGTTGAAGGAAATGGTACTGTCATCACGGTTACAGCCAGAGACAGCACAAAGGCCAACACAACAGAACGTAGGTAACAAAACACCAGCAGCTTGACATGGGTTTGACTAATATCTTGGTTTGCCAATGGATGGGGCTAATGATTATGTGTATTCAGAATGTTCAGATATGTCAAAGCTTGCTTGTTTTATACTGTATACATAAACTACTAATGCAGGATTTTAAACAGTCAGTTTTTCTTCACCTGGAAGTGCATCTCTCACAAAATCCTTTCTAATTCACACACAAATCACATTTTATGTTTAAAAAAAAAACAACCCCAAACACATCATTCCTTATTAGCATTGTAATATTTGTGTTTCTTTTTTTTTTTTATCATACCATGGACATCCAGGTTTTGACAGCAATCCTCCACCATTTTCCATCATCATTCTCCTGGCTGCGGTGGTCCCATTGCTCCTCATCACTCTTGTGTGTTTCTGCACTCTGCGAAGGAGAGAAGGTATAAGAAAACATTTAGTATTACCGTATTATTGAAGCAGCTGTTGTACTGGCCTAGAATAAATTGTTGGTTCACCGAAATGACAAAAAAAACAAACATATTTTTCTTGCTTACCTTGAGTGGTATCTAGCCATGCAGATAGTTTTATACTCCAGTTGACTTGGGGTCTTTTGCACACGGCATTGAAACGTTACATTTAAAGAATCAGCAGTATCTCCACGGTGTTTCTGTCAGGATAATCCAGAGAACATGCTGTCAGAGGTTTTAGGGCACAGAGTAACTTGGACATTGTTTCTTGAAAGAGATGTTGCTGTTGATTTTCTAAATGTAATGTATGTAATTACCAGTGTTGGGCTTCGATGTGGTAAGCTACTTTTGCCATGTTGCTGTAGCTTAGCTTGTTACATTCCTCTGGGGTGTAGCGTCAGTGTAGTGAAGCTTGATTTAATGTAGAGTAATTGGTAGCTTAGGTCACTACAATTTCCAAGTAGCTTGCCCAACACATGTTGTTAATTTAATGTATGTACCACAAACTAAATTCCATTCACTTAAAATGTATTGGGAGTGTATTTGCAGCAGAAATGTCAGATGGACATCCATCCATCCATCTTCTTCTGCTTATCTGGATCTCAAAACCTGTGAAAATAAAACCCCAAAAGATCTGCATTGCTAGACCCAATAGTATTACAAATGAGAAAATATCAATTTTTTGTAATTTGGGTAAACTGAGCCTTAATACTATAAACCATACACTCATCGCATTATTTATTCCAGGACACCAGGCACAAATTGTAGTGATTTAGCTCATTTCAGATCAGACTGTCAGATAATCGCTTACAGTTTCCTCTTTGCCATATACATGGTGTGATGTCATGTAAAGCAGATATGAGCCAGCATTTGTTTCTAAAAGAAAAGAAACCTTAGTGATTTTGAATACTGGGGCTGAGAAACAGGTTGAGAGGGTCTTATATTTACCCATTTAAAAAAATAAAAATAAAATCTAACGAATGCATGTCCAGTATTCCCTCTCCTTTGCCCTCTGTTTTGGTCTCTACTTTTGAGGGAAATATCTGGCTCTTTAGCAGCAAAATGCTCAACTATGTTTGCCAGCTAGTTGTTAACTTTGTCTGTCTGCTGTTTGGTGCTGGACAGGTATTGTACGGTGGGTTTATCAGAGCTTTTTTTTGTTAAAAAACAGCTGCCTGCTGCGCCTGGAAACACGCTGTTGAGAGCAGTTAAATATTGATTAGAGCAGCTTTAAACTTGTCGTTTAGCCCTCATTTAAATCGTAGCAGCTGAATTCTGAACAAGTTGGAAAACTGAGAGAATCGTTTGACTGTGTAGAAAAGCCTCAAACAATAACACTGATAACCATTTCTAGATGAAAAAGGATAACTTGAAATATTTCTTAATTGAATAAAGAGGACAGGACAACGGAGTAGCTACAACTAGTTGGATTTAGCTAATCCATCTAATCATCCGTACAACAAAGTGACAATATTATATATTTTTCTCAACTGTCTATGTACTACATAGGATGAGTTGAGGGCAACCTGCACACATTGCTGACAGTTATCAAAAACCTGGATAAGGTGTTGATGTGTCACAGTATCCTATTCTATTGTACACTTTTCATGTTTACATGCTCAACACATAAACTTCAATAACTTTGACAAGCAGGATTTTGATGTGTACGTTAACACACTTCAAGTCTGCACAGGAAACTATAAGGTGTCTTTAAACATTTAGGCTGTCACAAGGTTTTAACACACAAAAAAATGACAAGGTATCGTTTCAGTAAAAAATGTACAGGGCCAAGAACTGAACCCCGTGGTACACCACGGACAACGTCTGCTGAGATTGATGAGCCACCTTAGTGGTACTCAAGGTGAGAATAGTGTTTCAGGAAAAATGGTAGCAATGGTTTCCTGCCACAGTCAATACAAGATGCCACTTGTCATTGTCTGTTAGCAGTGCAGTGCAATGACCCTCCTGGGGTACTTCTGTAGGCTCCATAACTGTGACTAGGGATTAACTGGTGTTTAAAATGGAAGATAGGATTAGTCTTGTAGTTGCAGTAGCAGTGCTATTAGTAGCAGAAGAAGTATTGACTGCAATACCCAGCTAACTTAAAATAAAGCTGAAGTGTGCCACTTCTATGTATTTTCTTGACAGTATTTTGAGAAACAATCCTCTTATAATTTGTGTGTGTGTGTGTCTGTGACCCACGGGTTCAGCACACGCAGCCAGGGTGATCTACGAGGTCCCCCATATTGATTCTGAGGAGGCAGAAATGGACAAACAAAGCACCAGCTCCTCCAGAGGCTCTTCTCAGTGGGTGAGTGTAATAGCATCAAGTTTACAAAGACACATGTGCACAAATGTTGTGTGTAGAGTAACAGTAGCAAACTGAAAGGGGGGGAAAAAAGAGACACAATCATGTGGCGCTAACCAAACTGGCAGCTTCTTTGTTAAAACAGAATGCGCAATGAGCGTGCAATCTATTGTGTAGAGTTTATTGGACAGAATACACTCACATACAGCTGTCTTGGCCATACTTTGTGATCTTTAATCCATGTTTGGTGGGTGCATTTCCATTTTAGTCGACATTATATCCTATTAACTCAGATTCACTCTCCAATCGACCTACTAAAAACTCTTTCGAGGATTGCTTTGTATGATGGGGTTTATATAATGTGTGTGAGCTGAAGTGTGAGACTCGGTGGGTGGCGTGAGGTGAATAGTGGGAAATATGCATGTGCAGACCCACTCTCTAAAGAACCAACAGAACCAAATGTTATATTATATTTTATAGACAAAGAAAGCTACATCAAATTACAGATCCACTGTTGGTTACCAATGTGATGTTTCTATGTTCTGCAGGCTCATACATTGACAGGTTTGATTAAACTGTCAGCCTATTTAGAGAAACATTACATTTCAATGAAATATTCAAGATACTGGTGTCTTTCACTGTAAAATATAGGCTGTCGGCAGGTGACCAGAAAAAGTGTAAGACCTGTACGATGTAATACAGTGAGCTATATACAATACAACAGCTGTTCAATAAATAATACCTGACTTAAAATGTTCTGTTTTTGTTGAGACTAGTACGTTGGTTGTTGACGTAGTACTCACTACTACAGTATTTTTAAAGGTTGTACTTTGTGGTGTTGTTGTATTAGACTGCATCATTTTATAAGGTGTTTTTGAAAATACTTTTTTCCCACCTCATTGGCATACATGGAGGAGCAATATGATCCAGTGAAGTAACGGTCTCCATGCTTGATACATTGTCAGAAACAATGCAAAAGTATGTTTCATTAGGGTAGGATTTAATAGACAATGAGCGTAAAGAAGTTTCTGTTCACTCTCGTCATTCAGTTTGAAATATTATGGCCGAGTTTTAACTTGTACAGCTGTACTTAAAGCAGTAACTCCCAGTGTTGAGAAATTATTGTGAAATATATAACGGAAATCCTGTTTCTGACTAATTGTGCCTATTACTCACGCCTACTCAGTTTATTCACATTATCAAAGGTCTATCTACCATTGAGCACCAGAAACTCTCAAGCGCTTTAATGTAACGCTTTGATGTGGAAATACTGCACTTGTACAATGTAATGTGTGCTTGCAATAATTGTTTATCTCTCTGTCTCTTTCAGTGTCAGGTACCAGTGTATGAGTCCTTCGATTACTTTGAGCGTGTGGAGACTAAAGAAAGTGGCTGAGGACCTGCTCAGGGGAATTTCTTCGTCTTACAACGTTTTCTTTCCCTAACTTTCAGCATGTAGATAATGTACATTAATTTACTGAACTTTACCTGAATTATGTAAATGGTTTTGTATATATTATATACAGTGTATTTTTCTATAAACTAATAGACTAACTCATGTCCATCTTTGTGGTCTAAGTTCATTTTAATGATGACAAGGTGTGTGTGCATTTATAGACAGTGAAAATTAGCTGCTTCTGTTTTGACTTTATCATGCTACCAGCTAGGGAGCGGTCTACATTAGCTAGTGGTACTGATTCGGTAGCAAAGATGCAGGTTTCACAATGACTTCAGCTCACAATAAGGACACCGAGTGGAAACTGTGGTGGTATGGGGCTGTTGCATAATAGGTCAATGACAGGAAGTGGAAACAATGCCTGTGACGGTTGACGTAGTTTCTCATTTTTGTACTACAAAGCTGATATAGAGCATCTAAAATGGTAGATACTCAGTATCTGACTCTTACTGGCGATACGTCATCATTATCTTCGCATTCATCTCTCAATATATGTGCTCTGCATTTCAGGTTATGTGTTCATTTTCCAAAATTTCCAGAGACCCTATTGGTCATAATAGGAAGCAATGACTAATAAGTGAATACATACTAGCCTGATGGGCACCTATTGATTGCCAAGACGTTTCTTAAGACACTTGACCCAATGACTCAGCCAGTTTCAGACTGATAAAGAGTGCTAAAGGCTACCGAAAGACACTCCTTCAATCATGGGAACAAACAAAACAAATACATGCATACCACCTGTATACCTACTGATATACTGTAACCTGCAAAAGGTGTGAACCACCACACGGTGTGACTTTCACTCTTTCTTTCACTTGCAAACATGCAGCCCTACAAATGACTCAGGTGCTCAAACCAGTGGCTCCCAAACGTTTTAGTTTGGCAAAGCCCCACAGCCCAGATGGGCCTAAGTACCCCTTTATCACACGCCTTTGACAGATGGGTTGGCTTTATGGTATTGTTCAATGGTATATTTTAGTATTTTGGGCCAAGTTTGCATTTGTACTACTGCAAACTTAAAAAAAAAAAGTAAAGATACTGCGGTTGAAACGACCAGTTTCAAACTGGTCTTTCTGCAGTCTTAATCAACTTACAATTGACTCAGGTTGGTGGGAAAATGAGGCATGTCTTGTGCAGACTACCAAAGTTGGTAATTTATTGTGAAAATAACTATAAAGCTTAGCATCACACAAAGTTGTAATCTTACTTGTGTGCTGATTTTTCTCGGAAAATTTAAATAAACATTTTTTCAAATTAGCTGAGCGTCTACATTTTTCCCCGTACCCCCCTGATAACTGCAGAAGTACGTCTTGGGGTACCAGCAAGGACGTCACTTGGTGTCGAAAAGGGGTTGGGGACATAAGGAAAAAAACAACAACATTTTTTTGAAACGGTCTGCATGTGCGATTTTAGGAAATGTAATGCGGGGATCGATCTGAGCTCAGAATAGATCATTACTGCGGGTGGGCAAAACAGTTGCGTAATGGCACATCAAAAGGGCAGAGTCGACAACAGGAAAAACACAACAACGTCGACCGCACAAGTAACAGTCATCCTTCACAGTCACAGCTGCGGCACCATGCCACTCGTGAGCACAAGTGCATGTCAGTCAGCCCAGCAATAACAATATCCACTACCACTGCCCCAAAATATGGCAAAGTTGAAATAACTGCAGGTATAACGTTGGCAGACATTAGCTGAGTCATGAGTCATTCCGGGCTTTTTAATGAGGATGCTTTTATTTAAATTTTTTCACGTGATTTATGTACGTCGAGGACTACATTGGGCTTTCAATGTCTAGTTCGTGTGTGTGTATGTGAGCGTGTATGTGTGTACATGCAAAAATGTATGCAGCAAATTTGAGGAGACCCCGGGAAGAATAGCAGCTGGTATGTCGGGAGCTGATGGGGTCAAATCAATAAATAATAAAGCTTAGTCAAATAAATACGTGATCATAAGGTTTAAATGTCGATACGTGAGAACATGAATCAACCTGGAGCAGGGAATAGGTTTCTAGTTATTTATCCACATTAGCTGTAAACAAACTGAAATCATTGATTTGATTTTTTATTCATTCTTTGAACAAATTATGCTATTAGAAAGTGAAGGCGACGAAGTAAGCCATTTCATGAAATGGTGGCGACATGTCTCCAGTGTAAATGACACTGATGGGCACGACCACCCCTGCTTGGGAAGCACTGCTCTACATAACATATTTTACTTAACCGTGTTTGGAACGCGTGGGCGACACTGCAGTCGTTTCTGTAGCATTTCACTCAAGTTCCTATGTCATGGAGTCCACCGTTTTGAATGCATCCTGCAGCAGTCGGTGGTAGACGGAAAATGCCGAGCTTTTCGTGACGGCTCTCTCTCGTTGGGCTTCACGTAATCGAAGGCAGCCACGGCGGGGCTGCGACTGAGCTGTTGGTTGTATGCTTTTATACAGCCTATCTTAGACACGCTGTGACATAGCACTGTTTCCAGGAAACCAGGCCGGGGTACCAGAGAAAACAAAAACACACACACACACACACACACTCGTGTATTTTTACACAGGTCGGACTTTCCACTCTTGGTTCATGTCCATCCCTTACACAGCAGTATGGACAACCACCAACCGCAGCAGATGCAGTGAAACTGGGTTTTAAATGTGTTTCAGTATGAGCCAGTGATGACACTCGGAGTGACCCCCCCAGCGCAGGGTTTATACCTCGCACAAACGGCGATTGGTTATTGGACTGTACCACTCGGAGCGCTTCGTACCACACGTCACATTCACCCCAGTCACACACACGGTCACACGCCGACGGCAGAGGCTACCTCGCAGGGTGCCAGCTATTCGTCAGAAAGAAGCTAACCCATTCACGCACACTCGCACACCGGTGGCACAGCCCTTTAGGGAGAAATGTTGGCGGTTCAGTGTCTTGCTCAGGTACACTTCGGCATCCAGGCTTGGGGAAGCCGGGAATCGAAGCGTCGATCTTGCGATTAGTGGGGCGCCCCGCTCTACCTCTAAGCCACCGCCGCCGCACAATAAATCCATAATGATTTACTTAGTCTCCAATTAAACTAATCACAGAATCTATTGCCTTTGTGGTTTAGTTAATGAAAGCACCACCCCTTAAATCAATAAGTACATGACTAATGCTCCTTATGGTCTATGAGGTAATATGTACACTGGGCGTTGTAGGACTGAGGTTGTGTTGACACGGTTGGAACCACCACCTATATCAAACAATTTAGCCTGTATTGCCCGACCTTTTGAGCCGTGTCTTATCACTGGTCCCAGACCCATTTTTTTCTGTCGGTATAAAAAGAGTAGCCTCTCTCTTCTTACACTTCTGACACATCTACTGCTCTGTCGACCGGTGTTCGTCTTCGATTGTCCTCTTTACCATATTAACCGCCTCCCCGGCAGCAACCATGACCCAGCTTGAGACAGCCATGGCCATCCTGATGAAGACCTTTGATACATATGCTGCTAGTGAGGGCAGTAAGGACTCCCTAAGCAAAGCCGAGGTCAAGACTTTGCTTGAGAAGGAGCTGCCTGGGCTGCTGAAGGTACTGTACACTGAGACCTGCTTAATGAGGGTCAGGCACACATTTCCATGTACTTTAAATATGTATCCACTAAACTATGTGCATAGTGTTAAGTTGAGGCCACCAATGCTGAAAATATATTTGCTTATGGTGTAAAGTGCCTCCGAGAGGAAAGTTGTATTACCTTCATGGCCTAGAAACGTTTGTGGTTACCAGTTTTGGTGGGTGCTTTGTGGCTGTACGTAAAAATTGACAGTGCTGAAGTGACAGAACCATATCCAACCACAACTTTAAAAATGATGGGTTTTTTTTGCAGTTGTGCGTTTTTGGATGTTTTGTTAAGGTGGATTTAGAATTTATGAACTTTTGACCAGTTTAAAGAGTCCCTCCTATCATTGCGTCCCGCCTCACCATTAAGTTATTGCCATTTCTGAATCTATATAATATATTATAAAATAGAATCTAGAATATATACTGCATATACCTACTAAATATGGCCGTGAGAAAGGGACTAAACAATAAAATGTATTTAAAAAATGTTTTCTATTTCAGCGTTCCCAATTGCATATAGTATTGTAACAATATGCAGCAGTGGTAATGTTGTTTTTTTTGGTTTGTGCAGGCAGCAAAGAACCAAGATGAGGTCGACAAGCTGCTGAAAAGTCTGGATTTTAACGGAGACTCCGAGGTTGACTTCAGCGAATTTATTGTGCTGGTTGCCGCTCTCACCTGCGCCTGCCACAACCGGTGTCCCAAGAAGTAAGCCGGGCGACAGCACCGTGGGGTGGGGCCAGTGGCGCCAACAAGAACGGAAAATCCCTGTTGGGACTGTTTTCTGTAATGACGGAATAAAATGATTGCTTTACCTGTGCGTGGCTTGCTGCAAATGTATTGTGTGACTAACATGAAATCGCAGGCAATAAGAAGGTACTTTCAGATCACACAGGACCAGTATCGCTGCTGGCAATGACAAGGCTGTGGTTAGGAAACTAGAGTAGAAAAACCCAAAAATGCAAATTATGCTTGGTGCAACTGAAGAATTCTCTATATTTACATGCTCTGCTTTGGATGGACAAAGGTATACACCCTCTTCAGAGGAGGAAACTCAAAATCCATTGCATGATCAGAAAAATATGTAGTAATCACGCTTAAATTGCTGGTTTTGGTTCCTTAAAATGTAGTTCCTTAAAACCTTGTTTCCCAGGAGTGACAAAATATCCATACAAAACAACCCCCCCCCCACACACACACACACACACACACAAACAGCATATAATACGAGGCAAAGCATTAAAATTGACAACAGCAGGCCAACGCTGAGACAAAGAAAAAGGAGTAAAAATGGTACGTAGAAGAATATAAAAATATCAATTCATGTGCCAACAGATAACGAAGCGTATAACAAACTAGACGGGAATTTACTTTTGCATCCTGCAGTGGTAGTAAATTCATTTTGTCACATTGGTGGAAGAAGAAAAACACCGGCGGCGACATTTCACACGAGAGATGGTGTACTATCGGAAATGGTTTTTAAGGTGATGTAGCAGGTGGTCAAATAGCCACACTCATGTTAGAGCGATCATCCGACTTCCTGTCTAACTAGGACAGGGGGGCATGCAAGTGAAACTAAAAGTACACGGTGGGCTATGTCTTCTTGAGATTTCTCTCCAGTCAGGTGAAAATAAAGATTCCCATGTTTTTGTTCCACTTCGCCTGAACGATTAGCCGCCATGTGTTTATTAGTTGAGAAAATACTACCAGCCCTGGTTCGATGGAACTCTCTCAAGCTGGAAACAAAAAGACGACATTGTGTAGATACAAGGGTTCCAACAGACAGCTGGGTGTGTTATCGTCGTAGCTTCGGTGCTCTGAGATCCACCCCGGCCTGCCAGATGCGTGCAGCGGAAGAGGACACTTGCAACATCTCTAGCGAGTGGTCATAGCCACTGCTTTGACGCAGTAGTAACCACATACGAAGTATGTCGCCGCTTCACATGCAGCTTCTTGCAAACACCTCAGTGGTCACACGCAGTTATTTTTTTAACTCAAGTCAAAGTCAGTACAAAAACAACAACAGGTTTCTTTTATTACAGAGCACAACAACCTCAAGTAGTGGAGAAGTTGGGGAATTACTCAGCAGCTCTAAAATGTAATCTGATATTCCACATTAAGCCTGACTGGAGTTGATATTTGGCCTGGGTTGGTGTTTACACCTGCCCTCCATTCAGGACTTAATATGCGCCTAGAGGCAGGAAACGGGCAGCACACACCACTGCAGATCCGTCACGCCCTGCACACGACCGGTTCCCTCTTCTCCCGTCTGGCAGGCGCTACAGAGCACTGCCCGCCAAAACGACCAGACACACGAACCGTTTCTACCCACAGGCCGTCACTCTGAACGGTCTACACCGGTCACATCCACTGTACCTGTAACATGTCTCTCATGGTTGATGTAAACATTTATACTTTTAAATCTGCGCACCATTGTACTGTCGTACTGCTGTGTATGTACATGGAGCGCATGGATAAGTAGAGTCAAATTCCTTGTATGTGTACACATACCTGGCCAATAAAGCCCATTCTGATTCTGATTCTGATTCTGATTCTGATTGTGATTCTGATTCTGATTGTGATTGTGATTCGTCTGAGGTGGCAGGCATCACAAAAATCAACCGTGGGATTTGGAGATTCAAACCACGCAGGAGGGGAATCTTTAGGAACCATGCTAGTTTGTGAATCCTCGGATCAGAGGCGTCGAGCTGCCGCTTAAATCGTGCCTGTGATGCTTTCAGTATTTAGGTCAGGTGAGCGCTCTATTAGCACACCAGGTAGCACTGGCCGAGTGACACTCTTTCTCCTGCGGGGACAGTACAGAACGCCTAGGCTGCCCTCTAGTGGCAGATGCGCTCTAACTTTCTTAAACCAGTCTTGGCAGCAGTTTCCTGTTCTCTAACAGGACCTTGTACGAGGTGCAGAGGTTCACCATTACCACTAGTGCCATCGCCAGACACTACTGCCATCCTGAATGTCTGGATCCACGGCCTCCCTTTGCTGTGTGACCGTAGTGGATTTGACTGTGTGGGTCCAAGGCGTCACCGTGCTCTTTGTGAAACGTGGCTGGCCTGTAATAGGCTTGCAAGGCCACTGAGCTTAGACTCTCCTCGCTCCACTTCCTCTCTCATGCTCTCTCTCTCTCTCTCTCTCTCTCTCTCTCTCTCTCTCTCTCTGTCCAGGGCATTATAAAGGCTTATGGGGATTAGGTATCCAGAGTGTAGGAGGATGTACCTCCAGATACAGGTGGGAAGGAGGACAATTGTGGCGGGGTGAGGGGTTTACTTGTATTTTGTGGTGCATGTATTTCTCTAATTTTCCTTCTTAAATTGTTATGTTTATTTGGCTTATCATCATGTTCTTACTGCATTTCCCGCTTTACAGCTTAGACTATATTTTACACAACAAACTGCTGCCACTCTCTACTATGTCGTCATACGCAGACCATTGGATATGGTTGAAAGCTCTGGCAATAGCTAGGTAAATGGACCTTGCATTTAGAATAGCTACCACAGATATTTGTTCACACCCTTTTGTCCATCATTTCCACTGGATGACTAATCAAGTGACATATTTGCTTGCTGTGGGTGTTTGTGGCACCTGCTGCTGA
This sequence comes from Coreoperca whiteheadi, assembly GCA_011952105.1. NCBI lineage: Eukaryota > Metazoa > Chordata > Actinopteri > Centrarchiformes > Sinipercidae > Coreoperca > Coreoperca whiteheadi. The sequence continues at coordinate 146,510 of WNGW01000013.1, read as the reverse complement.
ACTGCTGCTGTTTGTTATATATATATATATATATATATATTTCTTTCTGTCTTTGTCCTGTCTGTCTCAACAGCACATTTGTTTGGGAGAGAACCTGATCATGTGAAGCCTGATCTAAAAGAGTCCAGCTGTTGTAAACTATGGGTGACAAATCACAGATATAGGAATGTTCAGATATATAGAAGGTTTAAAAAAGATTCTGCTATTCAGAATGCATTTCCGATGCTGCACCAAAAATGGGAGAAAGGCCACCGTAATAAACACAGTCTTCCGCTTGTTGTTGTTCACTCTCTTTTTATTGAACCCTTTTTCAGTTTGGCTGCACAATCGGTCCTCCTCGAATCGCGACAAAAGACGGCCATTGTTTTGCCACAGTTGGAGGAAATCTATGTGGTTTCTGCCTGCAGTCCGACTCACATGTATTGAATACGAAAGCGGCAGCAATTTCACGAAAAGTCCTCCACCCTTTGACATGTAGTCAAAATGTTGCTCAGTTGCAGGTTAATCAGAATTATTAAGCGGAACCACTTTAACTATTTGTCCACACGACAAGCACTGATAACAGTTTCTCTTGGGGATCAGCCAAGGGGGTTTATAGTGCACAAATTAGCTTTGGGAAACCTGAACTCAAGAGGTAAAACAAGGAGCGATACGTAAAGTGACGGTTTGATCCCGGCTTCCCCCGGTCATGTGTCGAAGTATCCTTGAGCAAGATACTGAACCCTGATCTGCTCCCGAAGCTGCGCCTTCGGTGTGTGAGTGAGTGTGACTGGTTAGTCTAATTTGTACTGATGGGCAGTTAGCTCCTGCCATCAGTGTATGAATGTGTGTGAATGGGGTGAATGTGATGTAGTGTAAAAGCGCTTTGAGTAGTCAGAAAGACTAGAAAGGCGCTATACAAGTACAGTCCATTTACCATTTACCATTTGTCCGTGCTGGAGACGATGGTGTGGTGGCGCAGCGGTGAAGATTAGTTGAAGCTGGGTTTGGAAATAAGTGCAGAGGCGTAATGGGACACCTCGCACCAGTTACAAAGAAAATGTAAATGTAAATGGACTGTACTTTTATAGCGCCTTTCTGGTCGTCCGACTACTCAAAGCGCTTTCATACTACAGATCACATTTACCGAGACACACACATTCATACACTGATGGCAGGAGCTAACTGCCCATCAGTACAAATTAAACTAACCATTCACACACCGAAGGCACAGCTTCGGGAGCAATTTGGGGTTCAGTATCTTGCTCAAGGATACTTCGACTCACAGCTGGGGGAAGCCGGGATCGTTGTCCCCAGTTGCATTCCAGTGAGGGTCTTATATAATAATGATAATAATAATAGGTTGATTTTTTTATAGTGTCTTTCAAGAACCTAAGGACTAACTCAGCAAGGCGTTGTGGTGCAGGGCCGTGACTGGCTTTATGGACCAAAACTAACAGTTTAAGCTGGATACGACTGAAGTTGGCTGAGGACGGGAGTGACGTGTGCAGATTTTGTTGTTAAAATGTTTGGGCTCGCGCAGCTGCGTTTTGCACCATTTGGAGGCGATGTATAGCCTTATTAATAGGCAAGCCCCTGTATAAGGCGTTACAGCAGTCCAAGCTCGACGTTATAAAAGCGTGAGCAACAGTTTCTGCATTGCCAAAGTTAAGAGAGCGGCGGATGCGAACAATATTTCGCAAGTGGAAAAAGCCCGATTCGCCTGTCTGGCCAACGTGGGAGTCGAAAGATAGAACACTCCCAGATTCCGCACCGTTTTTTGAAGCTCGAATGTAGAGAAGGTTTGCACGCAAGTTCAGAGAAGCGTCTAAACAATCAGTGGACATGCTGACCCCTCCAGGGTGCTGTCAGTGTTCCACCCCCACATAGGACAGAGGGTCAGAGGCCAAATGATTTTGACTTACTTGCTTTCAAGACAATTCCTTTGATCACCATATCTTATCAACTGAATAACTACCATGAATGCAGATCGGGTGCCTTGGTGCTCAGGGGGATTACAATGATGCCAAACATCACTGGTTTATCTCTAATGGTTATTGAGATATTAATAGCTGACTTTCTAACTAAATTCTACGAGTTGTATGTAGGTTAAAGATGTAGCAAATTTCTAATATGGTCCCATGTGTGAGTGATGAGTGGCTGTGCAAACACCAGCCTTGGTTTGGTATCTGATCAAAGCGGGCTGATGGTCTCACACCTAATTTACAGCTGCGGGAAAGGGAAGGGAAGTTGAGTCTTTGATTGAAGACGCCTCTGCGTTCTGCTCAGAGATGTCCTACACAGTTCTGGGTTTTTTTTGTTGTTTTTTTTGGAAATCAAATGTGAAAGGTCCTGCTGGGGAACCCCCATCCCGACGTGGCATTCTGTCTCTTCTTCTTTGCCCATCAAAGGGACAGCAGGAAGTTTTCCTCTTCCATCTAAATTTGCACGTCGTTCCCAACTGATGCTTCAAACTTGTCGAGCATTTCCAGTGCATCATTAACAAATCTTTTGTAACAAGGAATGGGCACGTGATGAACAAACTGACGCTAAGTGGGTTCTATCGAGAGCCTTCCAAACTAAATGCAAGTATATAATCGCATTAACTTCAATTGTTACTGGAAATTAATCATCTCAAACAGATAATACCTTCATATGATAGAGCTTATGTTTACTGTTTTAGTATGTTATTATATCAGTATTCCTGCTGTGTTTTGTAGTGTTTATTAGGGACCCCACAATTTATTATTTTTCATATTTTATTTTCGGATCTAAAGAAATTACTTCATTCATGTAGCAGGTTTCTGTTCAGCGTCATTGTTCTTCCGTTACATGCATTCAACGCAAATACAATAAGTAATCTGCCACAATATACAGAAGTCTAGCTAAGCTTCAAGGGTCATAATTTCATATTTGGGGAATTTGTGACTGTGCTGCGTGGCTTCCACCTGCAGGTGTCGCCTTCGAGCGAACTCAAGTGGGCCGTGACGCAAAAGCCGTAAAAGAAGAACAACTTTGTCGTTGTTGTTGTTGTTGTTGTTGTTGTTGTTGTGTATTTCAGTTCACAGTACGGAGCAATAGCACTTTTAGCAAAACAGAGATGTTTTCTGGTGGATGAGACCAAATACACTCACACACATATTGCTGTAATATAAGGTTGAAATGTCTTACTTCGGTACTTTCTGTTTCACCAGATGGCTTCTCTGCAGCTCTGGGGGGGGGGGGTATCTGTAAATGAACGACTGGTCCTAGCACCAGTCACACTGGTTCCCCATGCATCTGTTCCGTTGTTCATGAGGAGCCAGGACCCTCAAAAAGCCTTGCAAATTCAAGCACTACAGACAGCTACAGTCGGTTAATTGTACACACCATTCCCATTATTTCTCAATCTGGCCGTGTGCCTCCTTCAAAAATCAATTTTATCCTCCTGTTGCTGTTGTGCCCACTCTCCCGCCCTTTTCTACCTCTAAGGAGTGTGTTCCACTTGTCACATCTCATGACTTTACAATACGCCACGGGCTCGGACTGTTACGTTGCAACACCAGAAGCCTGCTCCCAAAACTGGACTACATTTAAGTTACGCCGATGTTTTCCGGACCGGGACCGAACTGAACACAACCCCCGAGACTGACAGGGGGAATACAGTAAAACCGCAGTGGGTTTCTATCCGGGTTTGCCCCCTGAGAACCCGGGACTAAGTCAGCTAGTTAATAACACGGCTGGCTGCAAAGCTAACTAACGTTAGCTAACAGCAGCTAACAGTTACAATTAGCAGCAGTTAGCGGTTATATTAATAATAATAATGCATTACATTTATATAACGTTAGCGTTTTATCTGGATACCCAAAGTGCTTCACAGTGAACCACCGCCAGTGCGTTTAGGTTAGCTAACGTTACTTTAGCTACAAGTAAGGCTATCTGTCCATCAGGAAGCTCCATAAATCACCTTGGTACTGTACTCTGTCGTCAAACTGGCCTTCGAACATTACTGTCCAAATGGTTCCCCTTTACTTTATGTCAAGGGAAGTATTTATGGCACCATTCTAAAAGCATTTAACAGTGTAATAGAACTTACTGACATCTTTATGACCAAGTCCAAATGGTTCCACTTCACTTGAGGTCAAGGGAATTATTCATGGCACACAATTATACTGTTCTCATGACAGTCATTGACAAAACCAAGCACATATGAGAGTATAATTTAATGTTAACACATAAAGCTAACTAGTTTCTTTAAGTTTGATCATTTGGCCTGCTATGGCATGTTTATAACAGGTTCTGTTTCTTGGTCAATGTGAAGTTGTTAGAACAAAATCATTTTTGTCTAGGTTAATGTTAAATGGTCACAACAAAGACGTCTCAGACAATGTCAACTTTACATTACAAGTGATATAACTGAATGGCACTTAATGACAACAGTCATAAATCCTCATAAAGACTCCTTCATGGTTATGACGGTGTCATGTCTCTTCTCTCTCCCGGAGTTTTGTGCTTTGTCGTCCGTCACTTTCAGCGTCCGGAAATGAATCTGGATCGGTGACTATGGCGACCTGCTGGGGCAGTGCTGCTGTGTCTACGGTGCACGGGACGAGTGGCTCGGGTCCCGCTCGTTGGGCTCCACCTGGAGCTGCTCGGTTTTCCGTCTGGACCCATCATCTTCCCTTATGTTTTACATCCCACACTTTTCAACATAATGAATCTATTCTGTACTTACGACATCTATTGCATGTCTGTCCGTCCTGGGAGAGGGATCCCTCCTCTGCTGCTCTTCCTGAGGTTTGTATCATTTTTTTCCCCATGTTAAAGGGGTTTTTTTTGGGTAGTTTTTCCTTATTCAAATCGAGGGTCTAAGGACAGAGGGTGCCGTATGTTATGTTATGTAGATTGTAAAGCCCTTTGAGGCAAAATGTAATTTGTGATATTGGGCTATATAAATAAAATTGAATTGAATTGCATGTCAGTCTTATGCATCCACCTTCAAACAAAATGTTACCATTATTTTAAATGAGAGGCGAGACGGCAGATAGACAAGTGGGCGAGAGCCCGTGAAACTGTTGCGCCTGTGCTCGTCTCACTGCCCAATGCCAGAGTTGAATTGTGTTGAACTTTTATGTGACACAGTGCGGCGTGCAAATCAATGGAAGAGAGACTGATCCTTGCCATTTGTGAGTACTCTGAAATATACAGGTCCCATAAACAGGCAGGCTTTTGCATGGCAGAGCATCGGCGCAAGACTGGATGTATCAGGTCAACACCATGTATAGTTTTAACTTAAGCTAGGCTTTAAACGAAAGACTGTTGTACCGGCAGGGATACAGTAGTGCACATTTCCCTGGTAGAGCAGCTGGCGTTTGCTTCCAAGCAAGTACACAGGCGGAGTGTCGCTTCCCGTGTGAAAAGACCTTTAGCCATAACGAACGGCCTTATTAATCCTTGACAAATAATTTCATCACTTCACTGCAGGGCTTCTGCATCAAAATCCATTTGTTAACAACTATTAACAAGAAAGTTCCCCAACTTGAAATTTCTGGCAATTTCAACGAGGGGAAATCAAACCCAATAAATGACGATACATGGTTTTCAAAGTGAGATTCTTTGGCGCTATAAAGTGTATTTAAATTTAATTTCAACATTAAGTATTCAGCAGTGGTTAGATTTACTAATTAGGCACTCAAGTGCTTATATGATTCAAATTGTTGTGGCCTTTCTATGCTTCCATATAAAGAATTAGTAAATTCATTAACCATAAATAAAGCCATTATAAACCCTTTATTAAGGGTACCTTTACACACATGCACTGCTTATCTTGGTCCACGTGAGGAGGTAGAGCAGTTATGAATACCTCCTTCTGTTTTAAAGCCACACTCTGGTCTTATGAGCTGCCAGGGAGTCCAGCTCATCTCGTGGCCTGACTTTCAGCAGAAGAAACACAATAAACACACTGCTGCTCTTTGTCTCTGAACTCTAACCAACAGGGCTTTTCTTGTTCCGGTAGGCGTCGTGGAGAGTCACGGGGTTTTAATGGGTCAAATGGCTTTGTGTAATGTGAAAGGTGTCACTTCTGACAAACTCTCAGTGAATTGCCACCTGATTCTGAAGTTCCTCGCCGCTCTATGACCCGCTTTAGCATCTTTGAGCTCATTGTTTTGACTTTAAAGGGCAACTAAACCCCAAGGTTTTTGGCTGAAGTGCCTCTACCCTGGAAATTCAAAAGATGCCTCTAGAACGTGAAAAAAGTGTCAACGTGGGCAGCACTGGGAGGTGGGCGCAACTGGATGGACCGACAACCAATCAGAGCAACGAAACGTGTGACGTTACGTAGTGCTGAGCGACAGGGCTGTGCTTTTCAAGCAGGAAAACAATGGCGGCCTGGTCACAAGCTTCCCCAAATCACAGCTATACAGTTAACTAAAATGTGTCTCTGAAAACATTTGAGGCCGGAGGTTGGTGCGTGACGAAAGCTGCCTCCACATAACTCACCTGCCTCCAGATCAGCCAACGGCAAAATTAAATTGCAATAGCGGTGTTTCTACCTGTAGAGGGTGGTCGCTATTTATATTTACAACACAACACGTAGAATTTAAATACTTTGCAATACCTGAATCCAGCAACAGCACCACTAAATACCAATATAAAGTGGTTGTCAGCTGAAAAAAAAGTGGTTTGGGGGTTTATTTACTCTGTAAGGCCTGCAACTTTTCTGTTTTGGTTCATTCTCGCTGCTCTGATCAATCCCATTTCCAGCTGCAGCAGGCAGATGTTTTCGGCAAAAAAGCTCTGACAAACCCCCCCCCATACGCTACCTGCCCACCACCAAAAAGCAGACGGACAAAGATGATGACTAGCTGGTGAATATTTGTGTTACAGCTTGTTTCTATTGCCCCCATGTGGCTGAATAAAATACCCTTAATGCAGGTTTCTACATTAAGTACACATCCAGTAGGTGAACCCAGCCATTCATTCTAACTGATTCCAATTAAATGTGGATTGTGCAAAAGGAGCTCAAGAACAACAAGATGTGGTTGACAGTATATTTTATATAAAACATGTATAGGAATCCTATCCTTAAAATAATCCCTAATAATATAGAAAACACTAGTTATGTTTCAGCCACACCAGTGATGTGGCTCTATGGATGGCAATGCTGGTCTGCGGTCGGTTGGTCCACCACATTGAACATATCTGAAATATCTCAACAACTACTGAATCAATTTCACACTCGTTGTGCCCAGAGAATGATTCCTAATGGCTTTGGTTGGTTGGTTAGTTAGTGAGGTGCCTCAACAGCCACTGCATGGACTGCGTTGACCAATTGTGCAGACATTCATGTTCCCCATAGGATGAATCCTACTGACTTTGGTGATCTCCTGACCTTTCCTCAAGCACCATCATTAGGTCGACATTTCAATTTGCCCAATACTTTAATAAAGGATTAAATACCCCCAAAAATAATGACATTCACACATTGTACATGTCAGCATGTTATCATGCTTACATAGGCATCAGCTGTGTTGCTACTACTGAATCCACATGTAATTTATACTACAAGGCCCCTATGCTTAATTCCAGTGAATTGTGGGGATGTAACCAATATGTTACGCCACAATGAGCTCCCATTGATGCCAGTGACACACTAAAAAGAAAAAGAAAACAGACAAAAAGCCTAAATGTTTTGATTTAACTGAGGTGTTACCCCAAATTCCAGTCATGTCAGCTATCAGTTTGTTTTCCATTGCTGTCTTGTCTTTCATGCTAATGTTGGCTTAGTTAAATTAAAGAGTTCATTTGCATATCGATACCAACCGCCTGTCATGGTATCAGCTGGTCTTCCTAGTGTATTTTCCCAGTGCTTGTCCCCTGTTGAGCGTTTGTCTGTGCTTGTGTGTCTCTGCTCTGGGCGTGGCACCATTGCCCTAGCCTCCGCAATCACCACCCACCTGGTTCCCGTCTGCACACCTGAATATCTTCCCCATCAACGCCCTGCAGTATATAAACACCGCCTCGTCACACGAGACTCCGCCAGATCTCCAGCTTACCTGTGTGCTAACGACGCGGCCTACCTGAAAAGAAACCGTTTGTGTGGCTTGGCTTCCTGTTCTTTCTTCTTCTTGCACCCGGGTTTCGCCTTTCCGTCAGTACCTGCATGCACCGGCACCTCACTCTTCCCAAGCCATCGTCTGCCACCTCCCGCCTCCCTTCACCTCTCCCCGCCTTGGAGCCCCAGAACCCATCCAGCTACCCTCTTTTTCTAAAGAACAATAAATCAAGAGAACGTACCGCTCACCCCCTGTTTCCTGAGTTTTGCATTCTCGGGTCCAGCTTTTTGAGACTTGTAACACCGCCCCACCCCCATGCCGTAGACACTAAGAAAAAAGGGGCTGAGAGCAATGTATAAAATTCACCAGTCTTCACTGGGTTGGTCTAATTTTTCTAAAGATAAACTTTGTCATCAGAATCCCTTTAAAGAGGCTATAATCACATACAAATTGTACACACAAGAGTGCCGAATATTGAACTAAAGGATTTTCCATTCATTTAAATTAAAGAATTCATTTTCAACCTTATTGCTATGAATTGGTCATCAAATGACATATGACTACAGGCACTGTGACACGCATTCATTTAAAAAGCCTATTCCTGATGACGCAAGCACGGGCTCCTTATGTAATCATTATCTTTGCCCGGACAAAACCGAGAGAGTGAAACCAAGCTCCGTCATCACGTGGACGATTTGGTGTGGTTTTATGACAGACGGATGAGCTTGGAAATCTGTCAAATGGCACTTTAAATTACAACAATGTGAGACATCTCTTTATACCAGACATCGTTTGCTAAGTGGAGTGGAATTACTTGCGTGTTAATCTTGCATTTCAGAAGAGGAGGAGACCGTGGAAGAAAATTTGCCAAAGTATGTTGATAGGGGAATAGGGAAAAGACAAGAGGCAGAGCTGGAGGTGGCAGAGCTTAAGATGTTGAGGTTCTCTTTGGGAGTGACGAGGATGGACAGGATCAGGAACGAGTACATCAGAGGGACAGCTCATGTTAGATGTTTTGGAGATAAAGCCAGAGAGGCCAGATTGAGGTGGTTTGGACACGTTCAGAGGAGAGACTGTGAATATATTGGTAGAAGGATGCTGAGGTTGGAGCTGCCAGGCAGGAGGTCTGGAGGAAGACCAAAGAGGAGATTTATGGATGTAGTGAGAGAGGACATGAAGTTAATTGGTGTGAGTGAAGAGGACGCAGAGGACAGGGTTAGATGGAGGCGCATGATTCGCTGTGGCGACCCCTGAAAGGGAGCAGCCGAAAGGAAAAGAAGAATGTTAATAGGGGAATCATTACCCTTTGCCTTTAAACCTGTCTTCCAAGATCAACCTGTTGACTGCGGGTGTGGACTGGAGGTTTGTGTACCGATTAACAAACAGTTGCCAGGGCTCATGCAACATACCGCAGAGTTCCTCCCATCCTGTCAACTTCCTGTCATGGATGCCATTTCTATCAAACAGGATGCTGGTATCTGTCTGCTTAAAAAACAAAAACTGAAGTCCTGCATTCACTGCTGAATACTGATTTATGAATGCAGCCCTGCAACGCTGCCTGTCTTTTTAAACAATATGCGTGGCTTACTGATACGATTTGTTGTGTTGTCTCCCCCAACATGACCGCACAGGTCTGAAGGGCTCTAAAGTCTGATAGTGACGGGGAAAGAAACACACAACAGCCCTCACTCATAGCAGACAGTGGTGTCAACGCCTTTGACCTACACGCATGACAAGCAGGCTCATGGTGCGATACGCTCCCCGTGCAGGAACTTCCTGTTGGGTTTCATCTTATTTATTCCCTTGAAATGTCGAGGAGCAGGTTTAAGGCCAACAAATACTTGTTTGGTTTCACTCTCTCAAGTCTGTCTGGCAAAGACAATGATTACCTAACGAGCCCATGCTTGTATCTCCAGGAATAGGATTTTGAAATAGGGTGTCATAGTGTATGTAGTCATATGTCATTTGATGACCAATTCATAGCAATATGGTTTTAAAATTGATTATTTCAATGAAATTACAGGAAAATCCTTTAATTCATCATTCAGCACTCCTGTGTGTAGAATTTGTATGTGATTATAGCCTGTTAAAAGGAATTCTGATGAAATAAAGTTTTATTAGAACTGATTATTAGTGAATTCTATGCGTTGCTTTCAGCCCACATTTTCTTAGTGTCCATGTCGAGTGGGGTATCGATACGCATTGAAAGGTAAAACCTGCATAAATACGACAAAAAGAAACCCGCAAAGGGTGAACTGCACCTCTTAACTGCGCTACCAAGAAAAATAGCGTCTCCGTGCGCCTTTTGCTGGTATGTAAATGAGAGAATATGCATACGTTTAGCGCAAAATTGGCCCCTTTCTATGCAAATGAGCCTCATTGGAAAAACCAGGTCAAATCCACAAACAGCACCGTTAATAGCCACACGCAAGTCAGAGTGAAATTATCAGCGTTTTCGGAGAGTTGGTGGTAACTGAAGCACATTCATAAAGGGGTGTCACACCCAGGACTTGGCTCCCACTGGGAATGCAGGACTCAATTAGCAGACTCGAGAAGCTGGGTAGGTGTGGGAAAACTTTACTAGGTCGAGCCACAGGAGTACAATCAGAGGCAGAGGTATCCGAAATGTAAGACACAGACAGGGTCAAGGGTCGCACACAGACTAAATACACAAGGAAGACATGATGAGGGCCAGGTGAGTTCAATCAGGTACCCACACAGGCGGGAGACACAGGAGGGCAGGGAAAATCTGAAAGGGGAGACAAGGGTGAGTACAAGAGAAACCGGAACTGATACTAGAAGTAAAAACAAGGAAAACATATCTAGGACTGGGACGTAACGCCCAGACTTCTCAGTGATCATGGCGGCGGTGAGCAGCTGCGCATCGCAGTGCATCATATGCGCACAGGTGGCACGGAGACCGCACAGTATTCACCACAAGGGAATGAAACTGTAAAACCCCAAAAGACCTGCTGCCGGGAGAAACAGAGATGGTGGTTACGCAATGTCACATTCCAGCAGAGAGCAACGCGCCCAGAGGCAAGAGGGGGAAAGCACCACAAATAACAACCACCCCATACAGAGGAAATGAATGAAAGAGCAGGGGGAGTGATTAGATCATTAGGACACATACAATTATACTTATGAATGCAGTTGCAAGAACAGCACTTGTGTGGAAAGTTTTGTTCTCGCAACTGCATTTCTAAAAAACCAATTGGAGGTTGCTTACCGATTTCATGCGATATGCTCCTCCAGTACACCTTCAGAACGAAATATTACTGGGACCACCACAGAGAACGGCAGATGAACGTTCAACAGACGCAAAAAAAACAAACCAAAAAAAAAAAAGGCTAATTGCGCTCAGCTGCAAAACTTTATGGGACGTGTTTGCGCGGTAACATCATTAGCGCCATAGCTTTTGTGAACTGGACCTTGAGACGCCGCTGGATGCAAATGATGCGCAAGTCATGGTGCTATCAGCAGCCCCAATTCGTTCCTTGGGAATTCGCCCCAGAGGCTTTACAAAATACACACCGTGCCATATTTTTAACAAAGACAGATAAGAAGTTGAGGTCTTAACACACGTGATGCTTGTTGGACGTTGCCAATTACATTTGACATCATTTGTCAGAATTTTGGCGACAGCCCAGCTTGACTGGCTAGCATTAGCACAAAAGACAAGACACAGCAATGGAAACCAACCTAACCCCCCCCCCCCCTAAATTAAATCAAAACTGTGATAATCCAGATAATCTAATCTAAGATTAGATCATTTACCTGTGTCGGCCCATTTCATACAAACATGTATTCTCAGTAGAATACTTTGTAACATGAATCCAAATGATAATGTTTACCTGTGATCATCCCAAAGGATAACTTATATACTTACATCACTAAACTAGAATGGGATAATTGTTTAATTTTATATTCTCACCACTACCTGTAGCACCGCCCCCACACCGACACACACTCTGCTATTTACAGTGCTATTTTCACTGTGAATGCCCGGTGAGTTGCCATACAGTATGCGGGTTGTTTCGTTTTTGTGTTAAAGGACATGGTTGAGGTTATTCTATAATTGTCTTAATTGTCATTGTCAATGTGTTACTCTGCCTCTACCTTCATTCTGACTTAAAGCCAGGTGCAGCTAACGTTGAAAAAACTTGCAAGAGACAGCTAGATATCGAAAGTATTGAGCTGAAAAAACCCCACCCCTTCCCTCCGGGGCCAGGTAGGCAGCTAGACAAACAGGTAGGCCATCCATGATGGGCTTATTACAGGCGTGAGACAGCCACCGACTACAGATTTGTTCTCCCCCCCCCCCCAGAGCATTTGATTTACTGAGTGCTGTCAGGATGTAAAGAGACTAATCAAATAATCAAATAATGCGGTATCCCTTTAATTTACAGGCCGTCAATTACATAATAATGCGCAGAAATTGCTAAGAGATAACAGACATACAATCGGTAAAATCCATACAGTGACGAGTGAAAGTTTTAGTAGAATTACTATAAAGTACTGGGTAATTAGATAGTACGATTAAAGCAGAATAAAGTGTATGTGAATTAATTGTTATAGTAAGTAGTATAACCCACATAGGAGGGTCAGGCAGCTGGCTCGTTTCTGTATAGGCTACCACAGTGGCCAACGTGACGTGCCGTAGTTACTGAGTATTTAGCTTTTGAATCCCTTGCATTGTAAAGACAGGCAGTTTGGCAGGTAATACCAAGTTGTGTGGTCTCATATTTTAACCATCTGCACGCCCACATTGCTGGTGGCCAAAAGGAATGCAGCAGCCAGTTTCCACAACACAGCCAAGTACTTTAAACATAATAAACCTAATGTGTTTCTAATTTCCACAGTCGCACGTTCCGATGAGCCAAGAAGACGCGGCAGCCACTGCAATAGTTGCTTCCCAGAAGTGACTGGTAGATGTAACAGCTGCTGAAAATGTGGGTTAGTTTCAACTTAAATAAGAGCATGGCAATAAGAACTTTCGCTGTAATTACTTTCCAATTACCTGTAAAGTGTAGCCTGCCCAGTAAGGTAACCCATTTGGATGAAATATGTAAATATTTATCCAAATACTAAATTAAGAAAAGGTAGACACCCTGAACTGTCACTGCCATCATCTTTCCACTGCCTGTAAAGTGTAACTCAAACTCCTTTTAGGAACATAAAGGTAATTCCCCTATGATAAGAGGCAAATTAGAGTCTTAGTATGTGAATGAAATGCCGTTGTGCTAGTCATAACTTGATTTCACATTCGGATGTCCCCATGCCTGGGACGAAAAAAACAAATCATACAGCTGTTTTAAGAATTTCCCCGCACAACATCTGGACATTCATTAGCAGGTGAAACAAAATAAATGGTCTGTAAATCGAACATGATGCTGATGTTTCACTTCACTAACACAACACTGAGACATCGTTAACACGCAACAAAAGAAATGGCTGTCCTCTAGTAAGCCTATGTTCTTTTTGCGCCAACCAGTAAGTCAGACCACAATTAGCAAATTAACAGTTGATATTTAAAACTCTGGTGAACTGAACAACAAGCCACCTGTGGGATAAAACTCACCCCTTGTTTTCCCCTCGCGTCACAGAGAGCCTGGCTGGATTTAAATTTCTTAACTGAATGCTTTTCTTTTTTTGTTTTTTGGAAAGGCCTGCATTTTTCTCCACCAAGTCCTTGCATAGTCCTGCATAGGCCTTCAAAGGCATCCCATCCTTGTAGTCTGGAATGTCCCCCTTCTGCCCGGCGAGGTACATCTCTGCAATGGCAGCGGTTACGGATATAGTCTACCTATCGGCCTTGTATTTCTGAAGAGGAGAGCTCGTGCCCATTTGCCGCTGGAAATGCTTGAGAAGGATGCTGTACCGATGCACCGCCTCCTCTGGCTTGGTAACATGTAGACAAGAGGAAGAAAGATTAAAGCCCAGGCGTGCTATGCTCATTATTGAATCAGTTCATAGGGAATTCATTCTCTGGGAGCCAGGGGTATCTACACCACATTGACATCTAATAGCAATCTGACCCAGCACGTGGGACTCGCTTACTGGCAAGCCAACAGAGCAAGATGCCATTCTTGGAGTGCAGCTTACATTATGGCTACAAATATGTACCATTCAAATCCATTGGTTTGATGCCTTTCAAGTAGAAATGTCCTTTACGGACAAAATTAGAGCAAAACCCTAGTGAGCAGGGCCCTTTCTTTCACTGGCAGCTGGCCAAGCAACCTTAATTAACTCACAATAAACATTAAAATTCTATCCCCACTTACCATAACAACAATGGCAGTGATGTGTGCTCACGTTTGACATGGCTGTTTAATCAGTGGGGGATCTGCAGTCGGAAATATTAATGAATTACCTCGTTTACCAAAGGCCCGGTCGTGTTTGGCTTTCTTCTGCTGCAGCCTTTTCCTTCTGCAGCTGCTTCTGTGTCCTGTTTTTGTCCCTCTCCTCCTCGGACGACTCAGAGGTTGTATCAGATGGGCCGTCCGAGGAACTGCACGACTCCGATGAACTCGGGGCTCCTCCTCTTTTACCTTTGTCATGAGCAAAAGTGAACAAAAGTTAGGTATCTGCACAATGGGTCTCCACAAAATGTCCGATCCAAGACTTTGGTGTGCTTGGGGCTCTTGCTGCTCGTCCTTGGGCAACTGTTGACATTTTATGGACTAAACGGTCACAACATTGAACAATTGATACATCTGTCGATTGTGAAAATAGTCTTTAATAGTGGTCCTTGTGTGACGCACAAAAAGCATGTGGACGCATGTTATGTTGTTTATTGTTCCTTTAACCCAGGGGATGCTTTTTATGTGAGAACAAATAATAGACTCACTCGCAGGACCTTCAAATGGGATAAAACTCACAAATATCCCTGGGCAAGAGAGGTTTGTGAAATATTTTCAACTGTAAATGCACAGCCCTTGTTTATGAACAATTTACAATATAAAATAAAAAAAACCGGGGTGCATGGTGGCAGAGCGGTTAGAGTTCCTGCCTCCCTATAAATGGAGTTCGCAAATCCCGGACCAGACCAACATCGCGCGATCTTTTTGGGTGTAAATTACATACCCAAATAAATGGAGTATATCTTAACAACAACAACGTCTATATGCATAACCATGGTCTCAAAGGAAAGCTAAGACCTGGGAGATTACAATGGTAGTGTCAGGGATTCAGGTATCTATGTTCTGTCAGATAATATGCATCTGGAACACAGTAGAACATTTAAATTTCTACCTCCTAAAACAAACACACCTTATTTATAGTGAAAACACATTTGAATCATAAATGAATAAGCCTAAACTTTGTAGGAATTATTAAAATAATATCTGATAAATAACTGTGCAAAAGTAGATGCTAAAAAAGTGAATCTAAGCTGTTTAACACACATTTTATCACAGATATTTCCAGGCGGAACCAGCAAATGTGCCATTCGGGCCCATTTGGATCCAGATCTGCCATTGACCTGTCTTAGGTACCAGGCAGGAAAACTAATTATATTTCACTAATAGATGATTATGGTAACTCATTCCATCAAATACAACAGTTTTTGAGTCATTTTGAGTTGATTAATCTGGCTCAGATTCACCTAGGAAAAGCTCTGTGTAATACTGTATGCAGCTGTATGGGCTGATCAAAGAAGGCATAACTCGGGAGCCCATTGGCCAATCTGAATAAATGACACCTCTTTGTGACCATCAGAGCCAATAGAATCGATTGACACCACCCGCGGCTTAGAAACACCAATGACCATCCAGAAGGCAAAGTATCAAAGACCGTGTATTGTGCAAAGAGGTCCCTCCCCCCTCTGAACGAGTGTTTGTGCTTATGTAAACAGCCAGGACTCCCGCGATTGATTTCAAAGGGACAGTAAGACACGAGAGGACACAGTAGCAGCGTCTTTTCGATTCGGAATATAACTTTTGACCTGAAAAAAGCAAAGGTAAGACAACACTTTATGATTTAGTGATGTTTTTCTTTGTTACAGTTTTGACTGTAGCTGGCTGAAATTCCATTGCACGCTGCCATTGTTGTTTTCCACAGCGTCTGCCCTTTCCACGGTGTGTGTTTGTGTGAAGCATGTTAGGATTGGTGCGTCCTCGCCTGTGTTTCTGTTCATTTATACTGTACAGGACTGTGTCAGCCCCCTTTAAAGGTGGTTTTCATATTCAAGAGGTTCTGCAATCTTTTCCCTGCTCTATACAGGTTTGTGAAATGTCAAAAACACACACAACTGCATGCACACGCCGGTTAGCATGTTAGCGAATGCTGAAATCGGGTTTGAAAGAGTACATAGTATATATGTGGGGTTTGGCGTAAATAAACAGTGTTGCCATTCTCAGACTGCCCCTGTAATATTCTGACTGGGCAAATCTACTGTTATTATAACCACAATCACGCAGTATAAAAATGTAAAAATCGAGCGAGTGTGCTTTCACCACGTCATCAACCCGGAAGTCGGCCATATTGGCGATACTGAACGCAAACAATGCCACTGAAGTGAACGGAACTGGCAAACTTTTGCTGACTATTTCTGCTGAAAATGGTCAATTATTGTCGGGTTTTAGGTTGTACTAATCGGTCGGACCGATGTGTGCTGCTGCACATTCTTTGCTTATTTTTTTTTCATGGTTTAGACATAATAAATTAGTCTTCAGTGGTGTATTAACCCTGCTGCATCCGAGTATCTCCAAAATGGCCGCTCATCCGGATAACTGACCGAACCGTGACGTAGGTGCAAACCCTCTATTGTGCTGAGAGGTCCCTCCCCCCTCTGAACGGAGTGTTTGTGCTCCTGTAAACAGCCAGGACTCCTGCGGATGGTTTCAACGGGACAGTAAGACACGAGAGGACACAGCGAAGCCTCTTTTGGAGTCGAAATATAACTTTTGACCTGAAAACAGCAAAGGTAAGACAACACTTTGTGATTTAGTGATATTTTTCTTTGTTACAGTTTTGACTGTAGCTGGCTGACATTCCGTCTCCCGGCAACGCAGCCACCATTGTTGTTTTCTGCAGCTTCTGCTCTTTCAGACTTTGTGTAACTTAGCTTCTGTGGTTTGCTGGAAGTGGTGAAAATAATGGAATCATGGAATTGTGAAATGCATATTTTTCTACAGGCTTGCGAAGTGTCAAAAACACACACAACTACAGGCACACGCCGGTTAGCATGTTAGCAAATGCTGAAATCGGTTTTGAAAGAGTATATAATATAATATTATTTATTGGCGCTTTTCCATTACACAGTACCAGCTCGCCTCGACTCGGTTTGGTTTTCCACTGTGTAAAAGTTGTACCTTTATTTGCTTCCAGGTACTTTTTTTCGTATCACCTCCGGCGAGGTTCTGAGCGAGCTGAGGAGGCGATACTAAAATGTCACGTGAAAACATGGCAGACTGCTGATTGGTCAGAGAGAATCGTCACTATTCACTGCATCATCATTGCACACACCAGACAGACTATCCTGAATAACCCCGCCATCTTTAAATAGTTTGGCCAGACATTGCGTGATATACCGATTACTATTATGGCAACTCGGAAGAATACGCCGCGGTCAAACGAAACAAGGTTTGTCTTCTTGCTTAATTCTAATTTAATCGCTTGAAATGAAAACAGAGGGTCATCGTTTAAGATCGCTCAAGCAAGTTCAAGCAAGTTATCTTTATACTGTTCACATTCTTCATTCACAGGGTCTCTGCATTCTTGACCTGACTGTGGCTTGTGCTCTTCGAGAGCTGTTAAAGACATGCCACATGTTTATTTGTATCTTCACTTCTTCCACATGCTGTTGCATTAGCTACTTGAGCCCTAATCCACAAGCCCCCCCCCCCCCCAAATGTTACCTTGAAAACAAAAATTGTAACGCGATGACAACAATCCCCATGTGAAATCATGCTGGATCCTAACTCGTCCCATAATAACATTCTGGGGCTCAGATGCTGAAGAATGAGCATTATGTAGACTCAAGCATGGTGCAAAGGTCGGGAGGAAAGGTGCAGAAAACCTTTGAAGTATTGGGACTTTAATCTTTTTTAGATCACCACAGAGTAACGCTGTAATTCTAAAGTGAGACTTAATTTGGAAATACTTCAAATGCGGTAAAATTTTAATGTAATTTAAAGGATAAAATCTAAGTAATATCCACATCAATTAAATGTTTAATTCAACTCAGTTTTATCTCATTGCACTTTTCCTGTGGAGCAGGTCTGGACCGTGCTCTTTATAATATTATTTACAGAGACCCAACAAATCCCACCATGAGCAAAGCACTTTGGTGACACTGGTGAGAAAGAACGTCACGCAGAACCAGACTCAGCAGTGGGCACAATGCAAATTCCACATAGAATTCTAAAATAATAGTAATGTAATGTTAGTGGTAATATTAATAAAATTACATTAATAATAGGTATGATAGTGATTGGAATAATAGTAAAAAGACTAATAATAATTGTAGCAATTAATTATTATAAATAATATAATTGTTGTTGTCGAGCAGAGGGGCAGCAGGTGGCCCGCAATTATAGATCCAGACTCTGCAGCTCGGGAGGCAGAAATACCTGCTGAAAGTGAGAGTAAGAGGGAGACGAGAAAGCACAAAACTAGGTGAGAGCTCTCTCTCAAGTTATTAGTAACATGCATTCATGGGATAAAAATGCAGACAGATGGAGAGGTGCATCATGGGAAGTCTTCCGGCAGTCTAGGCCTATAGCAGCATAGCTAAGGGATGGTTCAGGACTCACCTGAGCCAGCCCTAACTATAAGCTTTATCAAAGAGGAAAGTCTTTAGCTTACTCTTAAATGTGGAGATGGTGTCTGTCTCCCGAACCTGAACTGGGATCTGATTCCACAGGAGAGGAGCTTGATAGCTGAACGCTCTCCCTCCCGGTCTACTGTTTGGAGACTCTAGGAACCACAAGTAACCCCTGCAGTGTTACGTAAAGACAGAAACCGTTTCGGTATAGTACCTTTAAAACCCACCCAACCCGTACCTACATGTACCTAAACCCTAGATCTGTTTTGCATTTCCACCGCCGACAGCACTCTTATGTAGGCGGGGTTGTTGTCGAGGTTTCGGTGCTAACGTCTTTCACTTTTCCAGCAGATGCCTGAGGGACCCTGGAAACTGGTAAAATTACAAATATTGCCTTTATAACATGTCAGCTGTTAAATACACACACTCTGTTTCACTCACACAAGGATAGACACCTCTCACACACTTGTACACACACTTCACGTTTCTTTTGCTCTCATATGCACATGCAGTGCATACACGCCTGTCCTGACCCCCTTTTGCTCTTTCTCTGCACACACTCACCCCACATACACATATAATTACGTCTGGTAACACAGCAAGGGGGAAACGAAGCACAGGAGTGTGTGTTTCTGCGTTTCTTTGTGTGTGTGTGTTTGTGTGTGTGTGTGTGTGTGTGTGTGTGTGTGTGTGTGGTGGCAGGACTGCAAACAGCTCGCCAATAGGACTCGACTCATCTCGTTCCCAGAGATCATAACCCCTGTGCTTATCTATGGACCCTTGATCTGGGGAAGGTGGTCGGTCTAAATAATCAGCACCACCCCCAACATGCGCACACACACAAACTTAGTGGTTAGTAGTAACCTAGAGGCTTTGAGAGGCAGGGAAAGGCTGCTGCTTCAAGTTACAAGATGTCACTGGACTACTTTTGCTCTTGACGAGTAGTGATGCTATACAAAGTACTGGTAGTGATGGTAACACCACAGTAATAGGTTGAGTGAAGGCACAGTACTGATAGTAGTGATGGTATTGTGTCTAGATAAGAAGTTAAGACATTACGAAGTACAACTGCAGGGATACTCTGATCTGACCGAGTGATTCGTAATAAATAAATAGTAGGTTCCACTAATACTAAAGATGTTAAAGTAAAAACAATCAATACCTTGGCAAGCACATTTTCTGACCGAGTGCTTGTGCTTGTATTTGTGCATCTGCCTGAATAGATACATGGACAGTCATAAGTGTGTGTGTGTGTGTGTGTGGCCAACAGCTATCTTATCCTCTATAACTGACCCCCAAGAAATGGCATCGGTGCTGATTAACTCCTAGCTATGTGTGTGAAATCTTTCTACTAGTCATTAAACATTTGACCACACTGGAGAAAGAGTACAATATTTCCATAGAAACTATTATAACAGGAATCTAATCTCAAATAAAATAAAGAAATTAAAGAAATGCATCTAATTGAGTTTGGTTGCTTTGTCAAAAATGTACTAAGTTTAAAAAAAAAAAAAGTATTTACTGGTTCTGTTTTGTGGAAGAGGTCTAACTCAAAGCTACAGTCATAGACATGGCAGGATTGCGGTTAAATAGTATGCCTGTTGTGGTTTTATTTAGAAATCTGTGGACGGTGTTGATTAGGCGTGTAAAAAAGCATAACATTATATGAAAATGCCATCACAAACGTAGAGCAAATAATAATTACACAGTAAATAAACAGTTTTGACAAAGTATAAAACCATATTGTACTGTGCACTAGCCCATTATAGATTTCAACATAAAGAATAGTGGTTAATGGAGTTATTTGTGTTTTTATTTTATACAAATTCCTTGAAAGTTAAACCCAAAACATTAAGACTTAATCATTTATTTAATTTTCAGTGCTAAGTGTGATCTGCTCAATATAATTTATAATTTTACTTCAGTTTGAGTACAAATGATAAGAGTACTAGTTGGGCTTCTGATGCAATACCCTAGCGGAGGAATCAAACCCCTACGAATAAAACGGGAGAGGTTTGCCTTGTTGCCTAGAAACGAGCGCGGAGGGTGGCACATTCAGCAGTCCTTCTCTGAATGAAACTGGCTTTTTTTGTAGCGGACATTGCGGCTCAAGGTATTAGGTGTCATCCGGGAATGACCTTCCTCCTGCTTGAGCCGGAATGTCGCCGGTTTCCTTGACGCTGTTGAAGCAGCACTTGATGTGAAAACAGCGCCATTTCTGTCGGCGTCCATGATACGCGATGCTACCGCAGCGGATTCCAGAGCTCGAGCTCGGAACGGCAGCGGGAGAGAAATAGCCGCTCCCCTTTCGCTGCTCTTCTTTACTTCAGCCCACGGCAGGTAAGTAAACTAGCGAGCCGGCTCAGAGTTTTCCTTTCGTCCCCGTTTAATGTGCCATATTTAGTCCGCTTACTCTTGGCTGTATGACGATATGGCGTACATTTTTTTTAAGGGAAAACGTCCGACAGTCCTCTAGTAGCTTACAGGGGCAGCCGCTCCTCCTCCCCCTCGGTCACAACAACAATCGTACGTGAAAGCTAACGTTGGCTAACGTTTGTTTCAATTTAATCGGACATTTCGGCGTTATTGAGTGTTGGCCATTTTGGGTGCTACGTCCCCTGCAGAAAGTTTAGGCGTAACGTTAGCCTAACGTTCGCTTGTTGCTGTTTGCTAACGTTAACTAACTATTTAACGTTAATGGAGAATCGTCAGGGATCTAACGTTAATGTCCACGTACAGAAGCAGCTTGCGTTCACCTGTCCGACATATAGCAAACTAACGTTAGCCTCCGCTGGGACAGGGAGACGTCGTGAGGCATGCTAGTTCAACCTAACAATATTAATAAACCGTCTAATAACAGGAGGCGAGTAATACTCTGCAGCTAACTTGGCTAACTTAGCTCATTAGCTAAAGGTCGGTGGTCCAGCTAACCTTGCCGTTTAACTGCAAAGTGACGCTAGCTAACCGAGGTAAATACCACACTAGTTGATACTTAAGAGTTACCAAATCACAGATTCTGTGGTATATTAACATAATAATGACATTAATACGTTAATCTCAAATTTCCTCCATAGCTGGTCTGTGGTTACATCGCGACATTCGATAGCCCAGCAGTGGAACGTTAATGTCAAACTACTTGCACAACGTTAACGTTACAATACACCCGAACTAATATTAGTTAACGTTAGTTAGGTCGCTCGCTCGCTAGTTAACACTACACAAGCGGCATTATTTCTTTAATGCCTAAGTTAGAGTAATTGCCTTAAGCGTGTACGTTAAAGTTGGTGTACGGACACTGCAGCCAGGAGCTAGCTGCCGGGGCTAGTGTGCGCACGAGAAACAGCTGGGTTGTAGACACTGGTCAGCCATATTTAGCAGTTATCGATGAAGCTAGCAAACCTTTCAGCTGCTTTCCGCCTGTATTTCTGTAACTAACAATGTTATTCTGCGAAAGGATGAAGGTTGCAGGAATGGTATGGTTGCATACTGCAAGCTTCTTATCTTGCCCTTTTGACTTCTCTAACGGGTAACCTGTAATGTGCCATTGTTGAGTGACGACCGGGCCAGCCAATCAAATCGGTGCAGGCTCCATTTGCTCTTCACGTCGGTTCCCTAATCCACTGCTGGCAAATGAAACTCATGCACTTCACAGCAAGCGTTTGCTTGCCTGTTGACCACACAGTTAACTTAACTGCTGGAGTTTGCTTGTTGTTGTTTTGTCATGGGCACTAATCCAAGACCTATTTGGTTTTATTACTCACAATTGAAACTATGCAGCTGTTGTTTTTTTGTGATTGTAGTCGAGGGACTGATAGGTAAAAATTATAGTAAGTTAAAATTTAAGGGGTGCCTCCTTTTTTTTAGGAGTGCTTTAAAGGGACCGTTCACCCCAAATCAAGAAGATGTATTTTTCCTCTTACCTGTAGTGCTATTTATCCATCTAGACTGTTTTGGTGGTTGCTCAAGATGATTTGTGAGCAGTTTCACGTAGGGACTGTTTACTTTCTACTGATAGTTCCTACATGAAACTGCTCACAAAAAGGGCTGTGGATTATCTTTACCTGGGTCATGATTTCTGGAAACAGAAAATACTGTTGAGTTTTTCAAATGTTCTCTTTGTTTTGTTTTGTTTTTTGTTTTTTTGGGGCGCTTTGAGCACCACAAGCTGAGTGCCATATAGTCCCATTATATTTATATATTTTAAAAAAAGCAGATATCTACAAAACTTAGGAACTCACATAATTTAAATATTCTAGATGGATAAATAGCACTACAGGTAAGCGGAGGAATATGTCTCTTTGGTTTTTGGTTGAACTGTCCTTTTTTAAGGCCTTGCTGAAATTCATGTGTTTCAAAATGACGTGGTCCTGACCACTTTTCCTGACACTTAGTTCTTGTGTTACGTTGCATTTATTTACTCATTACACAGGTTTGAGATACTTTCACATTAATGCGAGATGTCACTTTGTAGTGCGTGTACTGTATTTTAGTAAAATGCACATCACCATGGGTTAAACCCAAGCCTCTGGTAGAGTGTGGTCAGTAAAACTTGTTACCCTGCTTATTACTTTTTATAGAGGGCTAACTATCTTGATAGATTCGGTCATAAAATGTGTCCCCCAGTTTCTTTCCTATTTCTAAGATCAAAGAAAATATAAGTTCCTTTCCTAAAAGCGGCAACACTATGCCTTCATACATATTTTAAAATAAAAGGAGGCCTTGTTTCTTGCTGTTTAGCTCTGGGGGGGTCTTTGCCAATATCTTTTTATTAATTTTTTTAAAAAACATTTTGAAAATATTTCATAGAAACGGATGTATGCTTTCTCTTTCTGTTTCAGGTTGTGCCGGTGAAGTAAGACGTAGCTCCAAAATGGACCCCTCCGACTGAGACGCAAACACGTCGTGTGTTTTGCTCAGCAGCTGAGATCTATCAGCAGCAATAAGCCATGCCTGATGAGTAAAATCCCCCCCTTTTTTTGCTCAAAGCAATAAAAAAACAAAGAAAAACCCCCATCCTACATGCCTCCCCATGTAGAGCCCCGTCAGTGCATCCTGCTGGAGTGACTGCCCCCTCTTCCCAAGGTTCTGCCTCGTCCTCTCTGTACACTTCTTCACCGACCGCCCTACTGTAACTACCAATCACAATGCTACTCCACCTGAGAATGGCCAACACCTGAGGTCCCATGCGTCCAGTGAGCACCGATTCAGACGGTCCTGCTCCTCCTGAAAACCTCTCTTGCCCCTACCCCCTCGTGGGCCCCCTGCCTGCCTCAGAGATGTCTTTGCTCCAGTCGCTGGGTCCAGTACAAAGCTGGCTTGGCCAGGAGCTTGAGAAGTGCGGGATTGATGCCATGATTTACACCCGCTACGTCCTCAGCCTTCTCCTGCATGACAGTTATGACTACGACCTGCAGGACCAGGTGTGTTCCCACAACCTAGAAGATTTCTAGCCAAGTCGAAAAGCTTGGAAAAATTGTTTGTTGTTGTCATTGTGAAATGAGTGGGCAGTGGGCTTCATTAAAGAAGGGCAGTTAGTGTGTGCATATAATGGCCTTGCCAGGGGCATGGTGCAAAATGAAGCCTCTGCCCACATCCATGGCTATTGGTTCAAGTATCTGTTGGCCCTCCTCACATAATGGTTCTGTATACTCCGTCCCCTGCAATTTTTCCATGTTTGTTCCACTGTTTAACACTTGTTTGTCTTTTGTGACTGACTTTTCCTGGGTTTTGTTTCTCAAAGGAAAATGACATCTTCTTGGGCTGGGAGAAGGGAACTGGAAAGAAATGGGGCAAGAGTAAGAAAAAAGGAGCGACCGACCTGAGTCTTGAGGAAATGAAGAAGCAAGCCGCTGTGCAATGCCTCCGCTCTGCATCTGATGAAGTAAGCATCATT
The DNA here is from genome assembly GCA_011952105.1 of Coreoperca whiteheadi. Taxonomy (NCBI): domain Eukaryota; kingdom Metazoa; phylum Chordata; class Actinopteri; order Centrarchiformes; family Sinipercidae; genus Coreoperca; species Coreoperca whiteheadi. The sequence goes on along the minus strand of WNGW01000013.1, from coordinate 121,834 downwards.
ATCATTCAGCCTGACTGTTGTAATCCTGTGATTCTCATCATGTTATGATGAGTGGTGTTAATCAAGCTATGCTTTATTTTTCTGTAGTGTAAAATAATCATTAACTTAAATCACTTTAGCTTTGAAGGAAGGCAAACAGTCATTACTCATGCATTGAAGCAGGAACTATTTAACGTGACTTTTTATGAAACTGTTGAATGAAAAGGATTCTGAATTCAGAAGGCGTGGGGTGTTATTATGTCAGGAATTTGTTACTGTAGTATTCCTTGTAGCTTGTTAAGGTGGTGCAGTCAAGCACATATTAACTGCATAAATCACGATGAATAGACACTGAATAAAGCTGTCAATGATTGAACACGGGAAGATCTTCATTGTACATGCATCATCCCCTCATTTCGTTGGGTGACCACAACTTGAATTAGTCTTCAAAGGTTATATTAAGGTCAGTTGTTCCTTGACATAAAACAATGCTATCCTCACTTATAATGCGTGACCTTCAAAGGAATGTCATTTGCATGTAAGCATAATTCCCAGATGTATATTAATTTAATTCTATTACTTGTGTGATTGAATTAGCTACAGAGAGTTTTGCTCACATTTGGTTCTGTGGCCTGCAGTACGGGAGGTAAGATTTAGTTGAGAACAAACAACATAAAGCGGGAGGGGATGGGGAAGGGTCTCCAAGGCAAGAGGAGGTGTGTTGAGCTCCTCTCTGGGGACTGGACTCTGCAGTCTATTTTTTAACCAGCACATGCTGCACAGGATTGCAGCAGAGTTGGTCAGCTGACCGGCATTAGCACAATGATGCAAGAGGAAACAAAGGGCAGGAGAAAACTTTGCTTTTCATGAGCTGGCATGGTAAGGTGTATATACTTTTTCTGGAAGCGTGAACAGGAAGTGAGTGCGCTAAAGAGTCTGGCAGGACCGGTACTGAGGAGCAGCTATGTTGTGATTTGTTTGAAGCGATTTGCTTCGGCAGTGTCTACTTGGTCTAAGCTAGCGTTTGAAGGGTTTGTCTTGTTTATTTCAAACCCTTGATTATGTGTTTTACGCATCATATTGCTCAATTTTAGAAGGCAGTTAGCGAAACAGGATGTGTAGTAAATATTTAGTGTCTCAGAACATCGTGAGGCAATCACTCGTACTGTCGCGGAGCCCTTTTTTATTTTTTATTCCTTTGAAAGCATTTCTGCACCATAGCTAAGTATAGCACAGTCATAGCCGAGCATGCCTAAGCTCTCATAAGTCAGCTGGCTTGAATTGTGCTCACCCTGTGCCTTGCTTTTGGGTCACATTAAGGGTCAGAGTAGCTTTTGGGAACTCTGCATTCTTACCTAAGGCTACTGGAGCTTGTCAGTCATGATTGTTTAAGGAGAAAAATAAATGATTATTTTGTGTTCATGTCAGGGCTTGTTTTTTTGTATCTTTTTTGGGGGTTTTTTTCCACAAAAAACAAAGCAGGTTCTAGGGCTGGTACTCAGTGTCCCCCTTAAAATACCTGGGCAAGGTTTTGTTAAGTCCACTGATCCCTACAATATATCACTTCAGTGTAGTAGCAGTACTACTCTATCACGATATTGACACCATCATCAGGCCTTCTGTTATATAGTAAGATGTGCCACTTGATTAGGTTGTTGACAAAGTGTTAAGATGTGTAAAACATTTTCAGTGACATTGCTCTGCATTCAACCTTTGCCAAATGTGTTTGTATGTTGGAATGTGCTCAGATCAGTTCTAACTATTGTATAAGCTCATAGATTTATTTGTCACATTCACAACCATGTGCATCATGAAATGAAATTGTTATTAGCTGTTCATAGTATTCAGTTTGAGTTCTCAAAAATCTGTTCTTTGTCTTTCTCATTCGTACAGAACTCTGGAATTGAGAGCCTGGTTGAAGAGCTTTGCTCTAAACTAAAGGATATCCAAAACAAACAGAAAGGTTTGCTTGATACCCTTTTTTATCATATTAAGAACCTTTTGATAGATAGGAAAAAAAAAAAAAGTAGAATTAAGCTCTATTAAGATGTCTTGATGTCCAATGTTTTATAATTTTTTTTTTTTACAGAAGAAAAACAGATTCAAAAGAAATCTGATGGCTCTCAGTCTCCCGACCGATCTGAGTCCCCCTCTTCAAAGGACCAGGTGGAAATGTAAGCTGCATCATGGATATAGTGTAGCTATGAATGTGTTTCAGTGATGTTGCTAGGTACGCGTCCTGCTTCTCTGACACATTCTGAAAGGACGCAGGATGTCTTCCTGACACTGCTACACTGTGAGCAACCAAATACCTGTTGAAATCATATACATTAACTAAAGAAACCTCACTGTCAAAAACAACTTAGCGTAATTTATTATCAGGCTGCTGCCTCTCACCTGCTCTCTGTCAGGGCTGAGCGCACACACACACACACTTGCCATAGACACAAACAAGCACACAGAATGCAGTCAGAACAGAAGAAGGGGGGGTGGAGGTTATTCGAGGTGAAGAAAACTACCCTCGTTACTGTAAGTAAGTGCAATAAAACCTTTTGAGTAAAATGCCAAAACTTTATCAATACACCTGTTCAACAAGCATAAACGTGAACATGTAGAAAGCGATATTTTCATTGAATCTGCTCTGTCTGCAGTCTGATCCACCAGCTCTATGTTTACACCAGCACAGCACGTTAGTTCGTCTAAAAGCGTATTGTTACAAATAAGCTAAACCGAAAGCTGTCTGTATGTAGTCTGTTTAGCTTAGTTTGTCACATATCTTAAAATTGGGCAAATTCTTGTAAACTTAGTGCTGACTGAGACAAACCAGCGCCTCCTTCCTCTACAAGCGGTAACTTACCTGGAGGCACATCAGCAGCAGAGAGAGGCGTTTTTCATTCTTTCTAAACTTCACTCAGTATTTTGATGTCAGGAATAGGATTTATTTTATTTTTATTTTCAGTGAAATATGGAGTTTAAATGACTTTGCTGTTGTAAACTTCACTGTTGCTGCTCTATACAAAACATTTAGTTATATTTAAAATATTATATCTTATTCCTCTTTTTAAAAGAATTTTTTTTTAAAAGCTGTTATTTAGTAACCAACCGATAAGAGCATAGATGAGAGTAGTATTATCAATAAATCATAATGATACCCATCCCTAAACATGAGTTTAACACTACAATTTGTCAAACAAAAACATAGACTTTATTGAGGACTCACACATACACCTTTTCCACTGAGGCAGAGCTGGTGCTGGTTCGGAGCCAGAGCCTAGTTTCAAATCGGTTCTTTGTGTTTCCACAGCCGAAGCAGCAGCCCTGAGCCAGGAAAAGTGGTTCTTAAGTAGCACCAACTCGTTTGCTGGTCTAGAAGTAAGCACCGCTTACTGCGGCGGCTGGGGGCGGGGTTACCATGACCGACAAGACGAACAGCTTTCACTTCTGCTTCTTACACCAACGCTTAATACATTTTTATTTAACTGCAATGTGATCATTTATCAGCAATGTTGATGCTAGGAGGGTAGCAACATGCCGAGGCTAAAGTTGACATGTCATTGTTAAAAATAAATGTTCTGTACGTACCGTTACTCTCGCTTGTAATCTCCGTCTGTACAAACTACGGTGAACGTAAATAGCAATGCAGCGTCCGCGATTGTTGACGATGTTTGTATTTGGCGCTGCCGCGCTAGTGTTACCGGGAAAGATGTGACGTATACAGTCACGTAAGACCTGGCTCTGTGTTGGCTCTGTAGCCACTGGAAACACGAACGGGTTTTTAGAAGGCTCGTCATTCGAACCAACTCCGAACTGGCTCTAGCACTGGCTCTGAACCAGCACCCGGTTCATTCTGGTGGAAAAGGGGTATCGGTTACCCACTTAAATGACCTCTTTTTGGACCCAGGGACTTAGTACAAATACCCCTTTTTCCACCAAAATGAATCGGGTGCTGGTTCAGAGCCAGTGCTAGAGCCAGTTCGGAGTTGGTTCGACTGACGAGTCTTCTAAGAACCCATTTGTGTTTCCAGTGGCTACAGAGCCAGCATAGAGCCAGGTCTCACGTGACCGTATATGTCACATCTTTTGAGCTCCGAGCTGGTGCTTCGGCTGTGGAAACACAAAGAATGGATTTGAAACTAGCTCTGGCTCCGACCGAACCAGCACCAGCTCCGCCTCGGTGGAAAATGGGTAATAGATAACCTTTCACCATTACTGGTGTTTACCAAAAGCGGCTGCTGAACACACACATACTCATTTGTTTATTTGAACTCTATCGCTATGAATGCATTTAAATCAAGTTTTCTCTTATGTTGCAGGTATTATGAAGCCTTTCCCCCTTTGTCAGAGAAACCTGTTTGTCTCCAAGAGATCATGACGGTGTGGAACAAGGCTAAGGCCTGCGCATACTCAAGTTCATCATCCTCTGCAGCCCCACAGACCAGCACGGACACCTCTTCCCCTAAAGATTGCAACAGTGAAGGTGAGGCTGCAAAGGAGCGAAACCTTGAGGCATGTGGTACCATCACTACTGTGGCCAATGAGAGAGGACCGCAACGACGAAACAAGAAGGAGAAAGAAAACCGATACTGTGGTGCAGCAGCTGAAGAGAAGTCTACCGTCCACTCTAAGAGACAGATGAGACACAGATCTGAGGGCAAATACAGACCCAGATCCTGGTCTTCTGGCTCTAGTGAGGCAGGCTCAAGCTCAAGTGGGAACCAGGGTGACTGTAAGTCATCCAGAAGCAAGGCAGTTAGAATAAGGCACAAATCCAGGGAGGCTGCAAAGAATAAGAGAACACGCAACAGCGGGCAGGTGAAGCTGCAGGTGAAGGTAATCGACAAAGAGGTGCGAAAAAACACAGGAGGGAGCAGTAGCAGCGCCACTGGAGGCCCTGCCAAACAACCACAGCTTTACAAAAAGGGGAAGAGACCGCTTAGGGAGATTCGTAAAGATCCAGGCTGGAAGGAAGCTAAAGAGTCCGGCGTTGAGGCCAGAAACAAAAAGGAATATATGGAGGAGCCACTTTGGTACACTGAGCCCATAACAGAGTATTTTGTACCTTTCAACAGCAGACAAAGCAAGCTGGAAACAAAATATCGAAGCAAGGTACACTCTCCTGATGGCTTTGCTTTGTCAACCGACATGGAAAGGGTGCCGGAGCGAATCCAGGGAATCTGCTTTTCCAGTGAGAGCTACCAGAGAGCATACTTAGCAGCAGGCTCGTTTGTGGATGGACACTTTGTGGAAGGGCCTGGCGAAGCAGAAGATGAAACTGCTGAACTCACTGGGACCTCAAGCTGCCCTCAGCCAGAGGATAGTAGAGATTTAGATGACAAGCATCTGTCTGAATTCACTCACTTCTATGAAGTTGATATTTATCAATCCATATTGGATACTAGTGCCTCAGACTCGATACAAGAGAGTCGGATCTTAAGCATGATTCGACAAAAAAGCAAAGAGCAAAGAGACGTTGAGGCAGAATGTTGTTTAGTGTTAGATGGCCTTGAGCAGCAAGGGAAAAGTGCAATACGGAAAGACTCACAGGAAGCTTCGGGATCTGTTGGATTCTTAATGGAGGATCTTGAAAACATCGCTCAAGTGTGGGGATGTTATTCACCATCTACTTCAGAAGATATAGATAGAGAGAGCTTCGTAGGAGACTCCCCCATTCGGCTGTCCCCCCTTCCTGATAGTGTTTTATTCACTCTGAGCAAACTATCTGGAAATCTGGAGGAGCCACCTGTTCCTGAAGCCACCAGTGAACCATCTGGTTTGAACTCATCCTGCTTCTCTCTTTTTGAGTTGCAGTATGACAGCCCCACTTTTCCTTTTCCCCGCGACTCACTCACCGTTGGGCACGAAAACAACACAGATTCTAGTAGCTGTCTCGACCCACATTCTAATAAACAGTCTCGTTTGCTAATATGGACCAAAAATAGTGCCTTTGATGAAACGGAACACTGTTCTAACATTTCAACACGAACTTGCAGTCCATGGTCCCATTCGGAGGAGACGCGTTCAGACAACGAACAAGGAAATGTTCCTACAGAGGATGCTACTCAAATTGGCAACGAAGCGATTGATTGTATAATCCCTCCTCTCTCTGGTACATATCTGGAGGATGAAATCTTGGATTTTTTGCAAGAAGACTCCGGACATAAGTGTGAAGAGGTCAGTGTTAATACATCATCCAATCAGATCTTCACCAAAAAATCCAAACTGGAGTCCATTTGTGGTATAGCATTAGAAGAGGATGAGAGTAAACAGTACAGCACTGGCATGTTTATGGAAAACACAAACCAACACAGTGATGACTACAGCTCAGGGATAATAAAGGACATTTGGACTGCAATAGGAGATGACAAATCTGGAGCAGAAAAACCAAGTAAGGGGCTATTCTCAGATGAGTCAAGTGGTTACTGCTGCAGCTGTCTGGAGGTGCAGGCAAAAGGAGTTCCAATTCAGGGACCTGAGAAAAAGGCAGTGCAGCGGTCAGAGTATCACCTTTGGGAAGGCAAGAAAGAAGAACAGGACTTAGCCAAAAACAAACTAGATGGTGCTGGGGATTACATGACTCCGTCCAAGCCCTGGAACTTGAACTCTGACAAGGAGAGTACATCATTCATCCTAGGGGGGGTGTATGGAGAGTTGAAGACACTAAGTGGTGATAAGAATTGGGCTGTCGTGCCACCAAGTGACACGCAAGATAGCCTGCTACAGTGTGCCACTGCATCTGCTTGTAGCTCAGACATGCTTACCATCACTGGCACAGATGTGTTCATGAACACGGGCAGCTGCTTTGCCCCTGGGCACAGGCCCCTGTGGAGGCCTCTCGTGTCCTTTGGGCAGAGTGACCAGGCCATTAGAGGAGGCGGAGATGGATTGAATAAGGGATTCTCTTTCATCTTCCATGAAGATTTGCTTGGATCTTACGGAGGCTTGCATAGTGAGGAGCAAGGTTTAGAATACCCGTTTGCATCCTTTAACCTGAACAATCCCTTCTCTCAAGTCCTCCATGTTGAGTGTTCTTTTGAGCCTGAAGACATGGCTTCGTTCAGTCCAGGGTTCAAGCCCAAATCTATTCTTTGCTCGGACTCTGAGAATGAAGCCCTCCACCCACGGATATATGGCATCAACCGGACACAGTACAGGGCCATTCGCATTTCCCCCAGGACTCATTTCCGACCAATATCGGCCTCAGAGTTGTCTCCTGGTGGAGTGAGTGATTCAGAGGCTGAGACTGACAAAGAGGAGATGAGTTTTCCCGTCCTGGCGCCAGTGGACGTCTTTGATGATCCTCAAGCAGACCTCAAACCTTTGGAGGAGGATGCCGAATGCGAGGGCCCTTATTACGGGAAGTCAGAACTGGAATCTGGTAAATTCTTACCCAGATTAAAGAAGTCTGGCATGGAGAAGAGTGCCCAGACGTCTCTGGATTCACAGGAGGGCTCCGGTACCCTCCTGCCAATCGCTGAGCAAGAGATTTGCTTAGACTGCAAAACGGCAGCAGCTGCATCAGATGGCGAGACGGACGTCTCAGTTGGCAAGATTCAAAAGGAGGAATCTTCAGAAGAAAAACAGTCCTGCTTATGTGCACCAGCAGGTCAGATCCCCAAGTATGGGATTTCTTATGACTTTGTTGGCGATGTGCCAGAGGTGAGAGGTTTTTAAAATTATCTCCTAAGATTATCAATATTTGTTAAAAAAGAAATATTGGCCTAACCACACAATGCTTCATAGTCTGCCATCAGCTGTAAAATGGGTTCCACCTGTGATGTCTCAGGCAGCTGTTTACTGAAACACACTAACCGTTTCTCATTTGTCTTATTTAGTTCCCTCTATTAAATGTAAGTGGACAGGGAGGAACTGGCAACCAGCAAGATGAGTGCTGGTGGCAGAACACACTCTGTTCCCCCCTTTTCCCTGGATCTCAGTGTACAGGTAAACCTGTTTTTTAAAAACACATTATCTTTTACCATTTTAGTCACAAAACCAGTGACAGTTAATGTTTTTGTCATTATTTAAATTGGAGAGATGATCAGTATTAACACATTTGTTCTAAGGGTTGAAGTCATTAGGCAACATACACCTAATTGAACTCTACCTACCTGTCCGGGAATGCAACAAAATTGAATCCGCATATCTGTTCCAACACCCGTTGTAGTGGCTGAAAACTGGTCTGACTGTGAGAAATCTTGCACCAGACCATGCACTGATTACACTCATTTAACCCCCACGCAGACAATATTTTTTTAATTTTTGCAGGGTGAGAAAAGTCTTCAGTTCCTGTAAGTCTTCAGCTCGGAGTTGTTAATAATTTACCAGTTGGAGGTCTAGCGCTCATCTGCAGTAGTGGAAGCAGGGCTGATCCAGACATTGTTGAAATGTTATTTCCCAGCAAAGAGAGAGTAATCTCCCAAAGCTTCCTGCCACAACATATCTACACAGACACTCCACTCTCCATAGATATTAATCAGTGCTATATGAAGTCTGTGTTCATGTATTAATACATGAAATTATCCCAGTAACAAAACAATGCTGTAAATTCAACTCATTAACAGATGAAGTTACATGTAAAGGCCATAAAACTTTAAGCACACCACAGAGTAGAGGTGTTTTAGGCCACAGGAACAAAGGAAATGTGGGAAAAGAAAGCTACATTTCCTCTGTTGGGCTCAGAATATAGCCAGCCTCACTGCAATATTTACATTGTGCTCGCTCAACTTGCCTGAGACGTGTTTGTCTTACCTGGTCACCTGAATACAGCAGCACCTCAGGGATGCAGATGTAGCCATTGGAATGGTTGAACAGGTCAACTGACAGAACATTCTCTCCGGAAGAGGAGACCAATGTTAAGTGACCCAAAAATAAATGCGCTTAATTGATTGATTTTTTTTTTTTTTTTTTTTAAACCTTGATTGATGTCAGCTTGAATAAAGAACGATCAGTCGTTTACTGTGAATTCCCACTGTAAAATAGCAAATCATCAACAGTGTACAGTACATAGGGTTAGGGTGTCGGACTAAATTTTCAAAGGTTTCAAATTCAGAATTAACACAGCTATATATACACACACACACACAAGTATGTTGAGTTCAATGTGTATTTATTTGTCATTCTACAACACAAGGTTGCACAATGAAACTGAAGTTGTAGCCCCTTTCACGTTAACGCACACAGAACAAATACAGATAATTTAAAATGAATTATACATTAAAATTAAAAAAGGTGTACAGTTACTTACATGCATGTATTATACAAAGGTAGTGGTATGGTAACGGGCAAAACCAGCATAACAAAGTCCCATATCATTTATTTATGGTGGAGTTGAGTCAAGGAGAAGCTGCTCTGAAGTGTGGTGGTACGACAGCGGATACTTGGTATCACTTGCCAGACGGCAGCAGGGGGAACGGACTGTGGCTGGGGTGGGTGCTGTCCTTTAGTATCCTCATGGCACCTCATCTCTCTGACATCACTGATGCTCGGTAGATGGGTACCAGTGATGTTCTGGGCGGTTTTAATCACCCGCTGCAGGCTGTTCTGGTTCTGGGCCATGCACACCCAATTCAATTTTATTTATGTATAGCGCCAATTCATAAGAGACATTATCTCAGTGCACTTCTCCTACAGAGCAGGTCTAGACCGTATACAGTAGCACAATGCAAATTCCACATAGAATTTTAAAATAATAATTTTATATTAATAACATAGGACTAATAATTGTGGTAGCTGTTGTCCAACAGGAACACTGGGAGTAGTAGGTGGCCTGCAGAAGTACCTGCTGAAAGTGAGAAGGAGAGACGAGAAAGCACAAAACTACGGGAGAGAGAAGATTTTGCGTTAGTAACCTGCATTAATGGGATGGGAATGCGTACAGGAGGAGAGGGGTGCATCATGGGAATTTGTATAGCCATAAAAATATGTGAACTATCTAGATAGTATGCCTCTTTTCGGTAACAGCTCCCAAAATCCACTTGCAGCGGCAATCGGCCTGTAGGGTCTGAAGGGTCAAACAAACACTGCAAAGTGTCTAAAAATGTTCTCAAAGTCCCACTAAACAGTTTTAGTCTGGAGCCCTACGGACCCCGTTCAGCTGGGAAATGCAACTTGATGCAGGGCGTTGAAGCAGCGGTACAGTGAACAGTCGGGTGCAGCATGGATATTTACGTGTGCAACAATCTAACCTTCTTACGCCCCCCTTTTTGTCTTCAGGGAGCAGCAACGTTTGAACACTCCGGTTTTGCAGAGGACACCTGTCGTACAGAGGAAACCTTCCTCACCTTTTGTGACTGGAGCTCTACCAGCAAAGATTCAGGGTCATCTCAGAGCTGGGAAACCTAATGTAGGCTAATTTTCTGAGACACCGCTCCATAACCCCCACACATAACCCTGCTGGTTTTCATTTACTAACTTAAAACCTTATGTAATCAACAATCAGATCAATGACAAGTGAGTGAAAATAGGAAAACTCAAAAAATGTTTTGTTTCAAGTCTTTGAGTGATTGCCATGATGCATTTTTGAATTTGTTTCATTTGATTCCTTACGCTGGTCCTCCTTCAAGTCTCAGTTAGGTTGTAGGGACAATCTTTTGTTCTATCCTTGTCAGTTTTGTTCCCACCATTTTGCTTTTGAACTAGGATACTGGTAGTTGGTGGTGTCTGAATGGTTGTGCATGTGTGTTCGTCCAGCCAGTCTCGCTCCTATTTTTCTAGTTGATCCTAATGTTGTGTGAAACAACTGCTACTGCACCCTGTACCCTCCATCTTGTGTTCAGAAAGATAATACAAGGCTGTTGAGATTTTTGAGTTGTCTAATTTTGAGTTTGAGTTTAATTTAAATAGTTTGTTTGGATGACTTTCTGAATGTGAAGTAGAGCATGTGTGCAGCTTTCTTCTAAATATCCCTAAATTCCCCATGTGTGAACCGTTTTCATAAAGGAGTCATGATTTTTTTATTTTATTTTATTTTTTTTTTGAATGGTGATAGTCTTGCAAAAGCTAGTAGTAGACATAGCATGGTTTGTGAGGCAAAAAAATTCTCTTAAAAAAAACACAAAAACAGGAAATCAAAAGGAGTTTTGTTGGGGGGAAAAAAAACAACTAATCTACTTGAAATGCAATGCTGTAAAATAATTGGGAGAAGAAAAAAAAAGAAACAAGTTTGTGTTTTGGGGTAAAGGCCCATAATGAAAAGACATTAACTACAGCCATTTTTGCAAACACCTGTGTTGCGACGGAATGAAACTTTGTTTTAGTTCTTATTTTTTGTAATTTCTATGGTACAGACTATTGGTGCTATAAATATGTTCAAACATCTTTTTGAAGTTGCAGTTCCATAAAATGGCCGTGATAAGTAGATGGCATAGCCTAGTTTTGTTTGTGTTCCAGACAGTTGGACTCCGTGAATATCTTTTTTGCAACAAAAAAAAAAAAAAGAAGAAAAAGGTTTTGCCTGATCGAGTTCTTGGTTAATGCGGCTTGGTTTTTATTGTAAGGTAACCTGTCCGTTTTCCGGCCTGAAACAGATGACGCAGAAACACTTGCCGGTGTTTGAATCTCACATTTCTACACATCTTTTCAGTTCGTTGTCCCCAAGCAGAAAGGACATAATCAACATTGACCCGTCGTTTAAGATGCAACAAAACAAGTGGTCAAACCCTAAACATGGCGTAATTACACTATGGTACAAACGCTTTCTTCCCCCATGTGAGGTTTTTTGTTTTTGTTTTTTGGTTTACATTGTATCTTGTTGAAATATTAAGTAATGTCTCACTGTGTGTGTGTGTGTGTGTGTGTTGGCAAGAGAACTTGTGAAGGCACTGGTTCAGAATGAGTGTTCAAGAACTTTCTCAGAGAAATGTGACTGTATGGGGGGAAAAATGGCATACGTTCACAAAACCCCAAATACATCAGCGCCCCTAAATTTGAAGCACCCTGAACAAATTAGCTAGAAGTCCCTTGAGGTGTGGTTGGACCGGCCCTTCTTCTGACATGTGCTTTGAAAATTAAATTGACATTTTTCAAACAGGTTTATGAGAACAGTAGCAGGGTGACGTATTTATCATACCATGAAACTGAAGCACAGACAACTAAAATCCACCCTCCATTAATGGGCAATTAAATGTGTCAGTAGTGTGCGCCGACTCGCTGTAATGCACTGTCACAGGCGACGGTGTCTCTATTGCGGGCATGGCTTTGGAAATGGCTTCCTCCATTTAAAAAAAACAAACAAAAAAACCCAAAAAAAAGCAAAGATCGTATGTAAAGGCCCAAGGTTTGTTCAATCCAATGCCGCTTCAATTGAAAAGGGACGCCCCGAGTAGCTGAATGAAAGGTACTTCAACTTCAGGGTCTTGTCACCTTTCTTTGACATCAGACACTCAGGAATTTTTTAAATCTAAACATACTGCTTAATCGACACTCAGACCTGTGACAGTGCATTGACGCATTCGTGTAAAACCTTGCTTTGATCGTAGAAGAGAGAACTTCCAAGCAAACCGCAGAGGTGACTCGTTAAGTTTGAGCTATAGTTTAAAAAAATAATAAATAAATAAAAAAAAAAGAAGTAAGCCATTGTAGATTGCATAAGCAATGCAAAGGGGAATTCAAGAGCCCTGAGTCTATGCAACACCTTTTGGCGCATGTAAACATTCAAGAATATATGGACAAAAGTCATTCAGTTAATTTTGCATGTTGATTACTTTTGAGCGAGGGACACCTGAGAGAGAGAGAAAATAAACCATGGAATGTCTCTAACAATGCAGCATGTAAACATCACACTCCATCTTTTTATGTCAGATTAAACAAAATATTTTGGTTTTTAAAAAAACCCCAAGAGGTTAAATCGGTGACGGAAAGTATCTCATGACTTGCATGCGTGTGAATCTGTGCGAACGTGTGCGAGAAGCAAAGTCACACTTACATGGGAGAGCCGCAAGGAATGCATCACACCTTTCTCCATCGATTTTTCTTCCGTTTTTAGGCCGTGTTTGAAAAAAGGCAAACAAATAGAAGCTGTGTATGTGGAGAAAATGCATTTGGAATGGCACTGAACGGGCTGCTGAGTTTCGATTGCACTGTGGTCTGAAGAACATATCAGGCACCGAAAACTTGAGGTTTCTTCATCTTTTCATTCCCACCTAGATGCTCCGTCACCCCCAACCCCCCAGCACCCACGTGTTCCTAAATCCAATCTGTCCCAATTAGCTCAGTTTTAATTTCATGTACACCCTGAGTAAATTATTTTGTTTCATTGTGGATTTTCTTAACATCTAATAAAGGAATAAACCAAACCTCAGCCTGTGGATTTCTCTGTTTTTCTTGGGTTTTTTTTTTTAGTTGCTTCTTACCTTTTTTGGCAAAGGGGGGGGGACTATTCAGAGAGGAAGCATTTGAAGTCCACCCCCTCATGGTGGCACTAGAGAGCAGCATTAGGATCATAATTCACAGCAAATATCAGGCTCTGGTCATTATTTTCTGTTGGTTCTTAATAATCTTAGTGAAAGCGTTGATAAACATTGGAAGAAGTATCCATTGAAAAGCTGATCTTTGTGTTGTGGGTTGCCACTCAAAAAACCTAAAGGGACACTACAGGTTCAGTCCAATAGGATGTAATGAAATACTATTAGCATTAATTTTGCATTCATTGGGGTGCATATATGATTAGGCCAATTAGTAATTAGGGCTCGGGAATAAGGTTATAAATCTGACACCTCTTGATACGTTTAAATTTTCGATACATTTAGTGTTTTGTGGATTCTTTGCAAACTGCGAAGTGGATACAGGTGCTTCACATTATTATCATGTACAACAGCTCTGGCACGGTAAAGACCCTGGAAAATGGGTTCCAGGCCATGCGGCGATTAATACTGCCCAACGTATATTTAGGAAGAGTATTCCTGACAACTGCAGAAAACGCGCTTTTTGGAGCCTGAAAATGGAAAATCTGTATTATACAAGTACAAGTCCAATAGTTTTTAAGCTCAATGACAATACGAAAACTTCGGAAATCTCGGGAACAGTTGTAATTCTGAATAAATTACTTGATTTTCCAAAACGCCGTCACGACGTGAGTCTGGAGGTAGGCGACCGGGGCTGCGGGGTCGATTGATAATGCCTGCAGGTCCAGACAGGTGAAGCCATCGACGGCGAACATTCTTGACTCGATTACACCGCACTCACCGTTCAAGTTTGTTTTAAAATGGCGGCGGAATCGTCAAGACAGGTTTAAAATGTTATCGCCGCCGGATGCAACCGTGAAGTGTGCGTGTGCCTATCATTCGCTGAGCACCGGACGAGTGGCTTCCTCCCCTGTGGCGATGCTGCCAGAGCAGAACATGGCTGCGGCGTTTTTCTTTTGAAACTTAACTTGGCCGGACTTGAGGAAGCTCGGGCGAAATCCGCGAGTCGGCGTCAGCGGCGAAGTGCACTTGGCAAGCGAGGCCGATTCGACATGGTGTTCCGGTCCACCCGCCACCTTTTATATTACCTCCACGTGGATGTATGTGTTTGTCCCGACAAAAGACCTCCCACCGGCGCCGTTCGTGTACGTTAAGCTTGCGCCGAGGAGGCGAGGAGGTGATGGTGGTACAACGGCGGGCATAGCATCACCATGGACCGCCCCGGCCGGCGGCTACCTGCCACCCACCTGTAGCATCAACCGGCAGCATGGCGAACTCGACCCCCGGCGCGCAGAGCCGCAGGGACAGCCGCTGTGGTAGGTTGTCGTGATGCGCTGTCACGGGTCTCCTGTGTGTTTAGCACGGTTTAACCTAACACGCACCACCCCACAAACTCTGCCCCGCACACTGTGCGCGCTTCTCATCCCGGCAGCAACGTCACAGCGCACGCCAAGCGTTTAAAAATGTTGAAAGTTAAACACGGCCTCTGGTATTGGGACTTTACACAGCTGACAAACCCTGACACGTATCCGTTAGTGAATTATTTAAAGACCGTCTTCAATTCGGCGTACATTTAATATACCAAAGGTCTAAAATTAGTTTAGTTTAAAATCTAAACTTTTAACCACGCAGTTAATTAAACGACGACACTTAACATGTTCTTCCATTATGTTTCAAAGCACTTGCTTGGATACAATTTGAACTTTTGTCTCCCGGGACTTGGTCATTTCTCTGCAATGTGTGTTTGTAAGACTGCAGTGGTTCTGAGCATTGAACCCTTTCTGAAACTAAATGCTTGTGTTAAAAACAAATACAGCCGAATTGAAAAGAGGCTCACACACTTATGTAGGCCAGAAAAACCAGGTACTTAAAACATGTCTTTTATATCTTATGCCCTGTATTATAGGCATTACGTCATGCATTCCAATCTTTGGAAGGGCCCCTTTTAGACATTTGTGTTGTGTCGTAACCCCAAAAGAGAAAAACTTTTTTAGAAAATACTTAAAGCATTGGCCCACCTTTCAAGAATTTGGGACGTTATCTCTCTCGGTGTGTGTGTGTGTGTTAAAGGTGGGTGGGGTATGCGGTTCTAATCCAACACACGTACAATTTTGTCGAATTCAGCCAATATCTCCTCGCGGGCTGCTAGAGGTCTCTTCGGTGTGTGCGCTGAGAAAAACAAAAACAGTCCGGTGTCTGTACACAGCCCCTGGCCCTGTAAACGGGGCCGAGACACACACACACGCACACACACACTACTCTTCCAGCTCGGACGTGGTGCGTGTCAGGTGACGTGAAATGCCCTGGCCACGGACATTCAGCCCACTTTCTAGTCTGCCGAGGTGCGCTGCTGTTGTGATGGTTGCCATAGCAGCAGGACCGCTGTGAGCGTCGCCGTCTGGCGCTGCTGTGCTTGCAAGCAGCAACCTCCGGGCCTGAAAAATGAAGCCCACCTGGAAGTGCCAAACCCTGCAATTCATCGACTGGCCACTGGCTCCGAAAGGTAGTCAAGCCCCGTAGACGCCCATGTTTTAACATGCCCAACTTTACAGCGGAAATAAACAGGTTTACAGCCTGCTTCAAAAACCGGTTTTGGTCTCTGTAGGTAATTTCCGCCTTCATGACAACTCCGGGGGCGGTGGATTATTTTAAATAACTCCTTAGTTTAAATCATATCAAGGGTTAAAGTTCGGCATAATTAGCGCGGTGGCCCAGGGGCCTTTCCAGATGTTGAGGACAGCCGGAGCTCGGACTTTCATAAACGAGCTCTATTTGGGTGCTTTTTGAATGCAGTCTGGCACAGTGTTTAAATTCAAAGTATGTAACTTAAAAATGTAAACGTGTACCTCAAAAATGAATTATGAATTGTGATGTTGAAAATATTAGAAGGGTGGTCATTAGTATTGAGAAATGGAACACTTTTGCCATCACTAAACATTTACTGAGTATTTGACTGTATTTTAATTTTACATTTACATTTTTAGTCATTTTAGCAGACGCTTTTAGCCAAAGCGACTTAGATATGAGAACATTGACAAACCGACGGCGCAGCTTCGGGAGCATTTTGGGGTTCAGGATCTTGCTCAAGGACACCTCGACGCGTGTCTCTCTGGGGGATCGAACCGTTGACCTTCCGACTGGCAGGCAGGCGCCTTTTCAGATGCAGTCGATGCGTTGCAGTGCGTGCACTGTGCTGTCAACCCGTCCCATCATCTTGGACGATATCAATTCAGTTCAAGTGCTTAGTTGGCAAATAAAACGCCGAAGCGTTTCAACACAATTTGGTCAATCACAATAGACACAAGCAAAACGTTGTGCGGGAAGAAGCCGTAGTAATGTCGCATGAACGGGGACTGTTCTGCTGCAGCAAACCCAACACACAAGCCTTTCGGTAACTATCACACTGCAACTTGAGCTTATCTACACGCTTCACGGCTGACATACATAAGGAACATAACTACCCCTAATAGCATGAACCTCTCTGTGGCTGGAGCAAACGGGACGGTCATGATTATGTGCCATTTGTTGGGGTCTGTACCAAGCAAACCTGTTTTCTTCCGTCTGGAGAGCAGGATGTGTATCCAGGGCATCTCTGCAGCGCTACAGGACTTCATTAGGACGCTGTCTTTCTTTACACATTTGACCTTTTTGTATCACAAAAATGGCTTCTTCTGCGATTTTGGATATATATATATATATATATATATATATATACGTTGCGATTTAATTGTGCAGCCCTAGCACAAGGCCAACCTTCCTTTTTAAAAGGGGGAGGCTCGGCCGGTAACGCAGGTGCAGTTAGACTGTGGCTGTGCTTATAGTATTCAGGTCCGTTACTCAAGCAAAAGTGCTTACAATACAACAATACCCCATTTTGAAAGTACTCCACTTCAAGTAAAAGTTCTGCATTCCAAACCTTACTAAGGTAAAAGTCTGTATTATAGCAAAATGTACTTAATAGTACTCATTGTGCAGTCAAATGGTCCCTGTGAGTGTTTTATTATTGTACATGATGTTTTCTGGATTAATATCACTGCCGCATTAACGTGTCTGTTGCGTTTTCCTGCTGTAGATGTTTTAAGGTGGAGCTCATTTGAACTACTTTATATACTGTTGGGTAGTTTAATGTACAGCAATGCATCACATTCTTTGAGCTGGTCATACGTTTGAAGCCCCACTCTCCTGTGAGGACCAGCCAGTGCGCGCTTTATGAGCTCAGAAAACCAGCGTGTCTTCAGCACGGCCGCCGTTTCCTGCTCGAGAGCAAAACCCCTCCACATACAGCGACGGCAACTATGTTTGTGCGCTGTCAAGTGTATCTGAAGCGACGAACTTTCATGAAATATTCAGTGTGTAACACGAGCGGGGCGCCCATGTCTCGGACCGCGAGAGTTCACCCGAAGCAGCTGAGCGCCTGGACACACCAGTTTCAGCTTCCGCTTTTTCCAGCTGGTGTTAAAGCGTGACGTACTTATACTGGGGCCAGTGCTGCCAGCTCTTTTTTTTTTTTTTTTTTTTTTTTTTTTTTTTTT